>WAAF01000418.1:1102-180375 GCA_013400475.1 Tricholaema leucomelas
GATGGCCAGTGCTGTTCCCAGCTCAGGAAAGCTGCTGCCAAGAGCAGGACAGCATGCAAAAAGCACAAATGCCTCCTTGGCAAGGCAGCAGATGCCCCCAGGCAGCTGCCAGCAGGTTTTCTACCTGCATTCCTACTTCAGGGAAGGACATTCCCTGAAAAGCCCAACAGTTGCTCAGTTGCTTTGACTTTCAGCCTGGGCCAAGTGGGACCTTCATCAGTTTCTCGCCTTGCCAACTGCCATGAAAGCAGCAATGGCAGGTGTGAAATTGCAGGTGACTGACTTGTTTCTGGCACACCAGTGCTGTCATTTTGGGCTTTCGACAGCCTCTGAGTGGGCAGGAAGAGGGAATTGCACTGAATCCGTGCCTTCTGGAGCAGGTCTTGGGTCGTAGAGCTCATGGGTGAAAGGAAAAGGGTTAAAGGGGAAAGAGGAAACCCTTCATTCAGGGCTTATTCCACAGGACAGTTTCTGGGCAAAGAGGGGCTGCAATCAGGCAGGATGTATTCACTTTGGGAACCTGGCCTGAACTAAGAGGAAAATATAGCACAGCCCATACTACAAAAACCCAGGGATGTCCTTGCTTCACCTTACCTCACGGCAGCTTGAACAATCCAGAGAACATAAAAATCATACACGGTGAAATGCTGGCTCCACATGAACCACCACCATATCCCACGTGGGAATACTACAGTTTGAGCCAGAAAGACAGTGAGAATAGTCCTACGTGGCCCTCTCCTGCAATGGAGGGAAAGGGCTCTTCCCAGTCCTCACTCTCTTTTCTTCTCCTTTCTCTCCTCGGTTGGTACCAAGGGCCCCAGGTTAGTCGCTGGGTAGACAGCAGGTTATGCTGCTTGTATCATGGGTCTGTTCTCAGACTGGAGTCTGATCTGTGTGGCTCTTGAAGGCAGCAGAGGAAAACTGTGCAAATGACTTAGCAACTTCTGGGTCATTGTCAGAGAATGGAAAAGATCTTTGCTATAAAAGCACCTGAAAGCAACCAGACACAGCAGAGCTTCCTCTATTCTGTCAGAGGCACCTTTGAAGGAAAATTCACCAGTGCCAGTCACCTTTTGGGACTAAAGGCAGAGGATTTGGTTGAAACGCTTGACAGTGATGAAACAGTCATCATGGAGTCATGCAGGAGGGAGCAGGGAGACAGCCCACATTCTACATTGCTCTTGCTCCTTTTCTGGAGAGAACAGCTCCATCTGTTTTGCAAGACCCTTCTCATTTGCCACTTGTGCTCTTCTCCCTGTTTGTTTTTTTGTTTGGTTGGTTTTGTTTTTTTCTGGGTTCAGGGCTTGCAGTAGAGGTTGGAAAACCTCAGCCATGCACCCCTGGAGGGAAGAGTGGCAGTTTGCATCGCGTGGGCGGTGGTAAAGCCATGGTGAGTCTTGCACGCGCTGCTCAGACAGGCAGAGTTTACTCTGGCCAGAGGTTTATTTGCACTAAGGACAGGCCAGCGTTCACCTGAACACATTTGTCACCCTGCTCCTTTGAACCAGGGCAGCCAGACAGTCCTCCTGAGGTCAGTACAGATCGATCTGGTTAGTTTTCTTTTCCTTCTATTATCTTTTTCTTCAGGATTATTCAGTGTCCTGTTAATTTGCCCTGCCTGAGTAGAGGGGTTTGTTTGTGGGGTAAAATCCCAACTGATGTGCCAGGAGGAGAGCACTGAAAAAAAAATCCTACCTTTCCTAAGATTGCATTTAAATCTGGATTTTTAAAAAGTAATTACTCACAAATGAGCATCTGGGTCGCTGAACTCAGGCGCTAAACAGAAGTCAGACACAGATCGACCTTTTCTCCAGGCTGCAGTTCATTCTCTTTGGCTGCATTTTGAGGCATACTAAGTTTCATGTAAACATGAGGAGGAATTTTTTCATTGTGAGGGTGACAGGACACTGGAACAAGCTGTCCAGAGGGGTTGTGGAGTCTCTCTGTAGATATTCAAAACCTGCCTGGATGTGTTCCTGTGTGATCTGGTCTAGGCGATCCAGCTCTGCAGAGGGGTTGACCTGGATGATCTTTTGAGGTCCCTTCCAGCCCCTGACATTCTGTGATTCTGTGATTAAGTTCAGAAGTAGTTCCTGTAGGTGCTGACAAAGTGTTTCAAATGCTGCCAGGCAAAGCTGTTAACACACTCACACACAGGCACCCACATGCACAAAAGGTCAGTCAATGTTTCTGTTTTGTCATTTTTGCTTCCCGTTTCCTCGTGCACACACAGGGCAGATTTTGGTTCTCAGGCCATTAAATGGTGAATAATTCTTTGCAGCACTGATAGGTTGGACTAGATGAAAGTCTTGCAGGTCAGCCCTTTGGTGAAAGAAATTGGTGATAGAGACTGTAGACTTTTAAAGCCCTTCAATTGTGTTCTTGTGTGAGCAGGGGAAAGAGAGATGGATGCAAACAGCAGCCATGTAATCTTTGCTCTCATGTTGATGTTCAAGTGTTGCTCCAGAAAGTGATTCTGCCTCAGAGAAATGCACTGTGCAAGGATGAACTGTCTGTCTTGGAGGAGCATTGGGAACATGGACGGACTCCCCATGACATTGCAACAGGTAAAGATAACTCTGAGGAGCAGATTTCTCCCTGAGCTTCCATCTGAGCAAAGAACTTGTGAAGGAATTGTAGGAAATAGGATTTGAGGAGCCTCCTGTCTCAGGCTGTGAGTGATACTGTGGGTGGAAGTTGGTGCTGTGCACTCCGTGCTAACAATCAGGGATTTGAGTGCACGGGTCCCAGACAATGAGGTCAGTTGGGTGTCTGATTCTCTTTTCTGTTTCAAGAATCCCAGTCTGGGACAGGTAATCTGTCAGTGAGGCTGTGGCCTGGAAAAATGAGCACTTGGTTTAATTTCCCAACACGGCTGATGGATAAGTCTGGGAAATTCATTCCTCTGCCTTGTGTCTAAAACAGAATTGTAGATACACTTAGGTTGGAAAAGACCTGTAAGATCATTGAGTCCAGTTGCTAACTCACTACTGCCAAGCCAAGCCCCACTAAACACCATGGATACACACCTTTTAAATACCCCCAGGGTACAGAGCATGATGATCCTGAACTCTTCAGAGAAAAGCTTAGGGTCCTTCCCAGGAGAAACAGAGCACCTGTACCAGGGGAATGACAACACATCCTGTTCTTACCCTGCCCTCTCTATCTGCTGCCAGGTGTAAGGGCCAAACAGTCCTTTGATCTGCGACAGTCATTCTTCTGTCCCCATGTCTGGAGCAGGAAAATCCGAGCCTCCGGGGTGTTTGGATGCTGTGGGAACAGGCGCAATAGGAACCTTGTTGCGGAGCACTCCAAATTCCTTTCTTCTTCGCGGGTTTGAACGGGGAGGAGAAGTAGGTGTGAAAACCACCCTGCAGGCTTGAAGGGGGAACAGCAGGAGACCTTTCCACACGTGTACTGACCCGTGTGGGAGCCCGCGCTGGTGCTTGGCTGGGTTTTTGCGCCCAGTGTAAATTGGCAAGTGGACACTTTGTCTGGAAGAGCATAAATAGAGCAAGGGAGAAGGTGTGAGGGGGTTCCCGCCTTGAAAGAGTTCCCACCTGGGCAGAGCCCGTGAGAGGACAGGTTCCTGCCGTGACAGTTCCCGTTTTGGACCGTCTCTAGTTTCGGACGGCTCCTACCTTTTGCACAGCTCTCGGTTTTACACCATCCCTGCTTTTGGGTGGTTCTCCCCACTTTTGCACTGTTCTGTGCAAACTTGGCAAGTCCTGGGTCCCTTTGAGAGAGCTGCCGGCAGCAGCCGGGCCCAGCTACCCTCGGACCATATCGCAGCTGATTTGCTGGCTGCCATTCCCAACTGGGGAGACCTCAGCAGTTTGGCTGTCCCCTGCTGCTGCAGAGGCAGCGTTGTTTCCATGAATCCCTGTCTTGTGGCAGCCTTGTCCAGAGACATTGCTGAGTTTGGCAGCTCTGCCACTGGCAGACAGTACAGATACCTGAAAGTTTCCTGAGGCTCAAAGATGTCCTCTGACAACATTTTTTTCCTGTTGTGCTGCAAACAGAAATTTGAAGTGAGTTGTCCAGATGTCTGGTACAAAGCAGTCCATCCATCCAGCCTGTCCTTTGTAAAGGAGCAGCTATTCCCACCTATGTGTTTCCCCCCATCAGAATCAGGATTCTCTCTGAAGTTAAGGGGCTGGACATGTGAAGCACAGCAGAAGGAGCTGCTTAGGTGCAGAGATGCAAGTGAATGAAGAAGGAGAGTGCAGTGTCTGATGTGGGCACATCTTGTCTAGGCAGCCAAGCCAAATGTTTATCACCTTTGGATTCACCACACTGCCCAAAAAGCAAAACAGACATGTAGTAGTGTTGGCAATCTCTGTAGGAACCTTCTGTCTGCCAGATTCTCTTTCCCTGCCCTCCCAGCAGGTGCCAGCTGGGCTTTTGTTCTTTTTTTCCTTCCTCTGATCATGTTATATCAAAGCAAGCACAGTTAGAGGATACAGAGCCCAGAGGCCTACTAAAATTAGGCCTGATCTTTGGTCCTGTTTGTAAGTTGTTTCCAGGCATGGTGACATCTGACATGCAAAGTGGCTAAAATCAGGGTTTGCAAGTCCTAAGTGCAGCTATGTTTGTATTATTGTTTGCAAAGTCCTTTGGAGCAGCTGTGTGCCTGCTAGAGCAGACCAGCAGCAGCACACCAGTGCAGGCCAAAGAGCCCCTGTACCACAGACCTCACCACAGGCAAGCAGCCTACGCTGTCAAGCTGGCTGGCAAAGGGGGATCACAGGAGGAGCACTGTGCCTGCAGTTTTGACAGAATCAAGCCATGCTGGTACAGGCCCCATGACTCAGTGCTGGAGTCACACAGGTTCACCCTGGAGATCTCTGCACCTTCTGCAAAAGCAACAAATGAACAAGATGTTAAGTCCCAATTAAGTTAATGAGGCTTAAAAGAATCCTTCAGGTTGAATGCAGTGGTTTGTGTTTTAGTGGATCTGGATCTTGCTAAAGCTACCCCTCCCCCTTCTTCCCATCAGAGCTACTTAAATAACAGTGGCTAATAGGAAGGAGTTATGTACAGCAGCAGTTCAAACCCCAAAGTGTGACCAGAATAGCTGTTTGGAATGGCTGTATGAAACACCTTCAAAGAGGTGATGAATAAGCAGCAGAGGCAAGGAGGCAAAGCAAAAAGAATGGTCTGAGCCTATTTTACACTTAGCTTGTGTGGGTTTTTGAATGTGTTGATGTCAGATCTCTGTTTTGGCTGATGGCCTAACATGTCACAGAAATCAGTGCCCATTGGTAGTGCTGTCCTCATACCTGGCTTATAAGATCATTTGTTTGGTGTTGGATCTGAAAAAAACAAGTCATTCCAACTCTGATCTGCTCTTTGGGCAGCAGATTTGGTCTTCATGAAGACCTGGATGACCAGCAACTCTCTACCAGGTTCATGCTCAATCTGCCTGCTGCAGAGTGGGCTTTTAAATGTCACAAGCCAAGGTGAAGCTGGTCTCATTTTGCAGCGGCATGGGTATAGCTGTGACACTCATCTGGTGCAGAGCTCTCAGATTGTGAGAAGGAAGGGGATGTATGGGGTGTGCAATGCCCCAGAACAGGGATTGAGCTCTGGCTAAGACTATCCTTGTGGGAGTTGAAAGGACGGAAGTTCAAAATGAGCAAAGGGAGGTGATGCTCCACTCTTCAGTCACCTGTCCTGGAGCCTGCTCTTCCAGCAGCTCCCGCTCTGTCCCAGGGAGACACAGGGGAAATCCTGGTGGCAGCTTCTGAAGTGAGCTGGTCCTAGACTGTTAGGAGCCTAGACTGTTTGGCCTTGCTTGTAGGCCAAACCTAACATCTTAAACTTCACCTAAAACCAAATCGTCAGCCAGGCCTAATGCACAGAGTCCCAGGAAGCTTTGCAAGGCATGCTTTTGTAGTGACTCTGACTATAAAGGTTCATAGCTTCTCATTTGATGAACAGATAGCAGCATTTACCCCCTCCTAAGCAGGTTTCCTTAGAAATGGATCCAGTGCTGAATCCTGAGCCTGCCTGGCATATTCCGGGGGACATCTGGCGTAAATTCTCCATTATTAGATTACATTAGTTGCAGCAATAATCATTCACATGGGATTATTACATCCAAGCCTGTCTCATTGCCTTTATCCTTTCACACATTGTCTTCCCTGGTTCCCCTTCAAAGGACTGTTGTGAGTCTGCGTCAGAGCAAGAAATTAACTTGTTAGTAATTTATGCGTCATTTCCTCCAGCCGCATGTGTTTAGGGCAAGATCAATAAAATATAATAAGGAAGCGGGTGGGGATTGTCGCTGTGGGCTGAAATAATTCCTGTGGTATCACTCTAAATCCTTCCCCCCTGCCCTGAAAACCTACAGTCCTGCCCATCATTAGCTTATTGTGCTGGGCTCTATCAACAGGACATTGATTTGGCTCCTTTCTTGCAGAACTTGCAGAGTTCATGTCCTGCCACTTCTGCTTGCAGCCACACAGAGTGCTTCAAGTGCAGGTTTAAAGTTTGGGGAGAGCACTGCTCTTGAGTCTCTTTTTTTGGGCTCCTGCCGTGTAATTAGAGCTGTGCCACCTAGAGCAGATTTGTTTCTGGAGTGGCTCCATGCTCTGGCATCTGCTGCAATGTGTTTGTTCTGAGAAAGGGAAAGGGAGAGCAAAAGGGATCCAAGCATTGCAGCAGGTCAAGGCATGGAAATCTTGCTCCCTGTGGGAACTGGGGAGGCCAGCCTGAGTGGATGTTAAAGGTCAGCAGCAGATTTGAGAGGATCTGGAGTCTCTGACTAGTGATAGGACTTCAAGGAAGGAGTTTAGCTCCATCTTACAGCAGGTAAGGATATAAAAAAGGCAATGATCATGGGCAGAAGAGACAGCAGACAGAACACCCTGTACTTCTGTGGCTCCTAAACAGACTCAGAGCCACAGTGTAATTGATCTTTCCACATTTTCTTTCTCACCCTCTGGCTCCAATTCAGACTACTCTGCAGGGCTTCAGTTTCATGAGAACTTGAATTGGAGGAATTTGTTGCAATTTCAGGCAAAGAATTTCCTGAACGTGCAAGCAAAGTTAAACCACCAATTCAGTGTCCATGATAGCTCTGCCTGCCTGGATTCCCTGCGGCTAATTCTCCTGTGGAAGGTGTCCCAGTGAATGGCACTGATGTGGAAGGAACTGTGTGGCCCACCTTGGCTGTAGCAATGCATCTCTGATCCTCGCGGGTTACAACAACACAGAGGCTTCAGCTTCTGAAACTCTCTGGAAGAAGCCTAGAGATCACTTTGCACTCTGGGACCTGCATGTTTTGTTGCTGTAAATGTGGAGAAATCTAGGAGAGGGAGGTGGTTTTAAACCCCCCAGCAGGTCTGACTCACATCCCAGGGGAATATTCATTATGTGGTTATGCTGCGTCGGGCAGGACACAGTGTATGGGATGGGGCAGTGAAGTCAGAGCAGTCCTACCCTGCACAAGACCAGTAAAGCTGACACAGCCTGAAGGGGAGCACAGAGCAGATGAGATGCTGAGATTATCAGTGCGGACAGGAGAGAGGAATGTTGTTTGCTCTCCTCCATCAGGATTGGCAAAATCCAGACATGGAGGGAAGATGCAAGTAGACGCCCATGCATGACTTGAGAGTGCAAGAGAGATAAGCAAGCTGAGAGATAAAGCCATGGGCTTTAACTGCTGCACAAGAAAAAATGGTCACTGTACAGGACAGCTGTCTTCTGAAAGCCTTCTAGAGACAAGGTTCTATCCAAGTCACCTAGAAGCAGCCAGTGATGCTGCCCAGGTGTACATACAGGGCAGTGGTCCCTTGTCACCTGCCCTTGTGGTCCTCAAATAGTTTCAGTAAGGCAAAAGCCAGCTATGTCTGGTCTCCACTGGGGTCCAGCAGTGATGTGGCCACCACCACCTTCTCAATGACAAAAATTATTAGCAGAGAGAGTGGCTAGGCTTGCAGATGGGAAAGAAAAGGCCAACTGGCAAAAACAAAGAAAGCAGAACTGAGACATGCTCAGCGAGGATGGCAGCTCTTTGCATGGGTTCATTCCTTTAAGAGCTGGAGATAGAAAAGAAATTACTTCCAGGAGACAGTTTCTCAGCAGAGACACTTCAGACCAACTGCTCTGCCTTGCAGGCTCACTCCCAGGCAGCCTGTGCAGCCAGCCCTCCCCCCGGCATTGCAACACCTCCTGCTTTCCAAAGAGGCAGGAGCCCAAAGAGCAAACACAGGAAACCCCAGCCCCGGTCAAGGTCTGGGAGGTAAATTTGTAACTCAGGATAGATCCTGAGGATGCCGCTCTGTAGTATGTAAACGTTCCTTTCTTTCTCAAACAGCCCAGCACAGCTGAGAGAGCTGATCCCAAACCTCTCTTCATGGTTGAGTCTGTTGCAGAGACAGGACACAGGTTGGAAATGCAGCCAGGCATGCAGGCTCCCTATTCCTTGGAGACTGGCTCCTTCCCTCACTTCTGTAAGTCCTTTTCCTGACCCCACACCAGTTGGCTGTGCTGAGCAGCAGCATGGGCTCAGCTGTGGGTTGGGCAGCCATGTAGAGGGGTGGTGGAATACCACTGTGACCATTGCCAAGAGCCATGGGGCTTGCCCAACCTCCCGAGCGTACTACTGCTCTAGCAGGAGGTGCTGACTGAACAGAGCCTTCATGAGGCTTTAATGCAGGCAGAGGTTTTGGAGAGAAACCCTGCTCTCCATTGCAGGAAGGAAGGTTCAGTTTAGACACCAGGAAAAGCTATTTAACAGGAGTAGTGGACATGTGATGAGATAGATGGGCTGGGGAAGCAGGTGGCAGCTCTGTCCCCAGAAGTCTCTGGTCTGATCTGGAGCAGGAAGGTGAGTGAGATGAGCTTGCCAGGCCTCTTCCAAAAGTGTTTTCTGTGAGCCTGTGCTTTTCTCTTGCAATGGAGGGAAAGAAAAGTGTTTGTGGTGTGGAAGGGTGTGCTGTGTTCACGAGTGAGGGCCACCATGGGCTGTACTAAAGGAGTTGTGGGGATCAGCTCATAACGGTTAATAAAAGACAGGTGGGAGCTAGTCCAGAATTTGCAATGAGAACAGCACTTTGAACAAAGTGATGTTTCTCCAGAGACAGAAGCTCTCTCAAGATAAATATTGGTTTTGTCAAATGTATTTGATATGTGTGTGTGCAGAGAGAGAATTCCACCAGGAAAATGCTGTAGTGGTCTAGTTAATTTCAGATCCCTTTGAACCTGATTTGTGTTTTGACCTGACACAATGTGTTTCACTACTTTGCTGCACTCGAGCTCCTTGCAATGTTTGTACAACAATACTGTGACCAAAAGGAATATCTTTGCTTGCCTTCATGTATTTCCAAGCTGCATAACATTTAAAACAGCATCTGCCTCTTAACTATGTCACAGGTTTGTATTACTATCCAGTTTAGTTGGCATCAGCAGATGCACTGTGTGTGTGATTTCTGTGTGCTGGGTAAACCAGTGACACAATGCTGATGTTGATCCAGTCAGATGCAAACTAACCTTTGTGCTGGGGTCTAAAACATGTGAATGGAAACCTGTGTGTCTTGGGCAGATCAGAGGGCTGGAGGGACTGCAGAGATGGCAAGTCCATTTGCTACCCAAAGGTCAGGAGGTATTAACTGAGTGCAGACAGGCAAGCAGCATGCTGAGATGACAGGGTGGCAGGCAGTGGGTAGGGCAGGTTGTCCAGCAAGGTGGTGGGAGCCCCATCCCTGGAAGTTTTCAAGGCCAGGCTGGATAGCACTCTAAACAACCTGATTGTGAGGTGTCCCTTGCCCATGGCAGGGGAATTGGAACTGGATGATCTTTGAGGTCCCTTCCCACCCTGACAATTCTGTGATTCCCTGCCTGTGGTTTGGTCTTGCAGTGAAGTTGCTTTCCCTTTCTGCCTCCCTTCCCTCAGCTGCCCAGACCACGTCTGTCCTTACTGTATGCTGGCACAGCAGGGCCCATTATCACCTACCATTGCTAATAGCTGCCCCAAAGGCATACTTGCTGGTGTGCAGGACTCACTGAGCTGGTACTAGCAAGGGGCTGGCAATCCCTCCCACGACCTGGGCTCAGACCACCTGTGAGGCACACCAAGAGTCCATGGGTATAAATCCTTCCCCTGAGACAGACCAAAGGAAAGGAAACTTTGGCAAAAGGCAAGATTGTGAGCTAGGCAGGAATTTGAAAATCCACTGAGGTTTGTTCCTGCTGCTAGAGCTGACATGCAGACCCCACATGAACCCTCTGTGATTCTAGTGAGGTGTCTGTAGTGCCACACAAATGGGGAGGCAGTGTGGGGCTGGAAGACATCCCTGGTACATTGCTGTGTGAGCAGAATCCCTATGGTAACTACCTGGGGCACCGAGGAATCAGCGTAATGTTGTACAATATATTTATTTGATTTCTACAAGTACTCCAAACTCTCAACGTATCTGAGCCCTAAAGCACTCCCAGGGTGAAGGGAATTTGGATCAAATTTCATCAGTTTTTGAAGATTCCAAAACTGGAGTCTTTGGAAGACGTTGTGGAGTCTCCTTCTCTGGAGACTTTCAAGACCTGTCTGGATGTGTTCCTGTGCAACCTGAGCTAGGTTCTATGGTCCTGCTCTGGACTTGATGATCTACAGAGGTCCCTTTCAACTCTGTGATCCTGTGATTCCCTGGCTTTTTATTAGGGTGATTCTCTTCACAACATGAGAAACTGTCAGTAAATACCTGGATGCTGTCAGTAAATGCCTGGATGCTGACAACTCCGTTTCCTTCAGAAACTGGACAAACAAATGTGCACATAGAAAAAGGACAGGGAAAATGATGGTCTGGACTCCACAATCTAAAAAGCTGCTCTGGGTCTCAAGAGTTGTAGAAGGACATCCATCCCACTAGCCTGCTCTCAACCCTCAGGACAAAAGAAAGCTGCAGTTCTAGGCTTAGTCCCCAGACTCTGTTGTCCGGGACACAGGATTTGTCACCAGGTGCAGCCAGTGAAGCTCAGTCCTGATGCCTAGCGTGTGCTGCCAAAAGCAGCTTGGAGGTACTCATGGGTTAGCCCCTTCCACTCTGCATCTGTCAATAAAGCGAGCATCCTTCCCGTCCTGGCTTTTCCCAGCTGACCTTTTTAAGCACAGTTGCAGGTTCTGCCTGGTCTTCCCTTTGACAGCTCTGAAGATTCATTCTGAACTTTGCGGAGGCAATTGGTTTACAGGAAGGATCAACAACCTTTCATAGTCTTCCTCAAAGACAAGTGCACGCATGCCTGTAAATACTGGTGGGGAGCTGGGAGAGAAGATGGTCCCCTTCAGAGGTTGACCTTGGAGCTGTCTTTTTGACAAGAAAGAAATTTTTGCACTGAAGGCAGGGAGCTGGTAAATCACAGATGACTTGAAACAACAGGAACAAATCTACTGCAGCTTTCATGTGACTCCAGTAACCTTCTAGGGAGAAGACTTTTATTGCTGGGTGTACTCCTTGCATCAGGGAAGAGACAGTGAAAGCTCTTAGCTGCTAAGAAAGAGGTTCCTCCTAGGCTCTACCTATTGTCTTGTAGCAGGCATTATTGCAAGAGAATAGTAGGGGAAGGGTGGGTGTTCATTTGTTACAGGTGTGTTGGGTCTCCTCTCCATCTGCTTTGTTTGAACACCCAAGGGAGAGCTGCCTGAGGACTTTTTTTTTTTACCCGGATGAGGAGGGTAGAGAGTGGTTTGGAGTTGGATTTGCCTTACTTTGCTGTGATTCTGCTTAGTTTCTCTCCTTGATCTTTCTGCAGTAGCTTCCTGGGGTGATTCAGCAGTTGAGCTGAAAGTTCTCACCGTGTGCCTTGTCTGATGCCTGGATCTGCTCTTTGTGGAAGTCCCTTGCTGTGCTGAGCAATACCCTACTGTCAAACAGGTGCTGTGTCCCTGGGGAGGGTGCTGGGTTGCCCTTGGGAAAGGCAGAGGATGAGGCAGCAGGATACTGTCTCAAGGCTCATCCACATGTGTGATGATGAGGGCAGAGAGGAGATCTCTGGGCAATGGCAATAAGGGAACAAACAAGAGGAGAACTGAATGTGCCGAGTAGGGAGGCACATCACGGAGCAGTAATGTGGTGCTGTGCCCTACAAGCAAGAGTAAGGTTTTCCCTGTCTGGGTAACGTGAGCTGTCTGAAGTAGGCTTCTCTCTACTCTCCCCCACCAAGGAAGATCACATAGAAATAGGTTTGAGAAAGACAAGCAGCAATGTAATGACTGTGATGGGCCAGGATGCTAATGCCTTCTCTGTCCTTGATGTTGGTAGCTGCTGAACACAGCTCTCCTCAGCTGGGCCTTGCTGCCCTGTCGGTTCTCTGTAATGTTCCTGTTTGTTTTCTTGTTACAGCTTTTTAACAGGAAGCCCTTAACTTGGTTCTGGCAGAAATTGCTCTCACCTTGGCCTGCAGCTTCTGAGTGTTCTCCAGAAACAGTATTGGGTTCTGAGTGAGATGTCCCAGGGCCAGGTCTTGGACAGACCATTACCTGTGAGGAGTTTTGGAGGTGGTGGCTTTGGCAGGGGGGTTGGACTTGATCTCTGGAGGTGCCCTCCAACCTCTGAGGTTCTGTGATTATGTGGACACAGTCTGGGGAGGCCAGGGTGCCTCCACACTCAACTGGCAGCAGTCCTATGCTGTCTGGAACTTTACAAGGGCCTTATCTGTACTTTTTGGCATAGCTTATATTACTGTGGTTATATATATTTATTTATTACAAGAGTCAAGTCTCTGTTTTAAGTGCTTTTAGGAAAAGAAGAGTTACACTGCAAATCTAGTCAGAGAAGCTGTCCTCAGAGACAGACTTAGGGTTGGGCTCTCCTCTCACTGGCACTCGCCCTGCTGGGCTTAAGAGCACAAAGTCAAAGTGCACAGGGAATCTGAGTCTCCATCTCAAAACAAACAAGATCTGCATTTGCAGTCCCTCAGCACCCTGGGGAGCATGCAGTGCATCTGCTGCAAACCCAAAGCAGATAAAATCAGCTGGGGAGTTTGGCTATTTTGAGGTGCAGGCCTACTCCTTCCTTTTGGGTCTGTCTGCTTGGGATCTCCAGCTAAAAGGAAGGCATCAGAGCAGAGATGCCTCTGGCTGGATATGACACAAGATCCAGCAAGGTTACAAGAGGATACAGCAGTGTTTTGGGAGGAGGGCTGCCTGGGCATCCAGCTGGCCCTGGGGGCAGTGAAGGGGTTAAAGCCCAGCCCAGCTGTTCTGCCTAGTCTGGCTCGCCTGTAATAACCAATTAATGGAGTGTAATTGTGCAAATCCATATGTGCCAGTAATTACCAGGGAGATTAATGGATTCCTTCCTTTCTAAGTAGACCCCACCACAGCTTGCCAGCGTCCCCTCGCCACCTGAAAGGACTCAGTGAGGGGGGGGAAAGCAGGAGCTGCTCTTCTCTGGACACTCCGTGATGAAGTTGAGGGGACAGAGAGGCCTTGTGGGGACTGCCCAGTGCTTGTTTAAATAACCCTTTTCATCTCCCTGCATTTCCTTACATACTGCTCGCTGCTCCCTGGCTCAGACCCGGCCTCCGGAGGACAGTTTGTGCCCAGCTTGTCAGAGCCTGGGCTGCCACGTCCCTGCTCTCCTCATTGTCCATTCATTCCCTGCTCCCCTTTCCCCTCTTTAGTCCTAATTGCTGCAGAATATCACATTTGTTTCCCCTCTTCTTTTGTAGCTTTGTTATTTTAGTTGCAATGGGTAATCCAACAAACTGTTAAAGACATACAGGAGGCAAGGAGGGTACAGCAGGCTGCTTGGGGTAGGTTTTCAAGCCAGGCAATGGGGTTGCATCTGGTCAATGGCAGCTCATAAGCGGGATGGGCCTGCCACATCCCTTAGGATGAGTTTTATTAGGGATATATGGCCATGGAAGCAAAGAGTGACTTGGGAGCAGGTGAATCGTTCCTTCTCCAAATGCTCTGGGTGGGCACTGAATCCTGCTGAGGCAAAATGAGTACATTTGTGGACCCATCCCCTGGCAAGTCACTACCTAGGCAGCACAGGCTCTCCTGTAGTTGCACCAGCAGCTTGAGCACTCAAGATGCAAAACTGCCTGTCCCACCAGCCAGCCCTGACCAGCCTTGCCTCTACATCACACACAAGGGGTTGAGTCCTGCTGACCTGTGGGGCAGAGGGAGCTGGGGGGAGCTCAGCCCTCTTTCTGTGTTGGGCAATGATTCCAGCCCCTGACAGATAGCTCCTGTGGAGAGCCAGCCGGTGGGGAGGGCTGATGTGCTGGGTGGGAAGCCATCATCTCTGGCTGCACACACAGGGCTGCTGGTGCCCTAGGGGTGGCAGTGCCTGCTCAGCTGAGGGTGGAGCAGGTGACTGTGGAGCCAAGTGCCCTTTAGAGCCTAGGAAGGCAGGGAGCAATCACATCTCATATCAAGTGGCCTTGAATGCTCACTGCCTTTCTCATCAGGCCAGAAAAGTGATGCTGGGATTTGAACATTCTTCAGCAACTCTGGCCCCTTTCACTGCCACATACACAGTGATGGACATAACCTTTTTCTTATTGCTGATGGGTGCTGCACTTTGGCCACAACAACCCCATGCAGAGATACAGGCTGGGGTTGGAGTGGCTGGAGAGCAGCCAAACAGAAAGGGATCTGGGGGTGCTGATTGATACCCGCCTGAACATGAGCCAGCAGTGTGCCCAGGTGGCCAAGAGAGCCAATGGCATCCTGGCCTGCATCAGGAATGGTGTGGCCAGCAGGAGCAGGGAGGTCATTCTGCCCCTGTACTCTGCACTGCTTAGACCACACCTTGAGTACTGTGTCCAGTTCAGGGCCCCCCAGTTTAAGAGGCACATTGAGATGCTTGAACATGTCCAGAGAAGGGCAACGAGGCTGGGGAGAGGCCTCAAGCACAGCCCTACGAGGAGAGGCTGAGGGAGCTGGGATTGTTTAGCCTGGAGAAGAGGAGGCTCAGGGGAGACCTCATTGCTGTCTACAACTACCTGAGGGGTGGTTGTAGCCAGGGGGAGGTTGCTGTCTTCTCTCAGGTGGCCAGCACCAGAACAAGAGGACACAGCCTCAGGCTACGCCAGGGGAAATGTAGGCTTGAGGTGAGGAGAAAGTTCTTCAGTGAGAGAGTCATTGGCTACTGGAATGGGCTGCCCAGGGAGGTGGTGGAGTCGCCGTCCCTGGAGCTGTTCAAGGCAGGATTGGATGTGGCACTTGGTGCCATGGTCTAGCCTTGAGCTCTGTGGTAACAGGTTGGACTTGATGATCTATGAGGTCTCTCCCAACCTTGGTGATACTGTGAGACTGTGATACTGTTATGAAGGCCAGGAACATGGCTGCTTTGAGGGAGCAGCTGTACAAGGTGCTCAGCAGAGACATGAGCACAGTTGTTCTCCAAGGAGGGTTACAGATAACGGGGGAGGTTTTGTGAGATTCTTCCTTGGAGGTGATGGGAATGCACAGAAAGGTGCACCTTGCTACAGGACTAGGAGAGGTGGAGAACTCTGACAGAGATGCTCCTTTTGGATCTGCTTGCTTGAGGTCCTGGGAGCCTGGCTGCACCAACCATGCAGTTCCCAGCCAGGAAGTGGCCCTAGGGCTGCTCTTGGGTATGGCAAATGGGATGGCTTGATTTGTCAGAGATGTCTGTCCCCTGGTGTCAGCTGAGGCCCTCGACTGCTTTAGCCCTTTTGTTTCACCTGATCAAGAGTTCCTCAATAGTCATCTTCCCTTGCTGCTGTGTCATCCTAGGTTAGAGGTTGTGTGTGTGAAATCATGTCATGGAGATGTGTTTCCTAGAGCCACTCTGCTGCAGGAGCTTGAAGCAGCTCATGTCCTGGGGCAGCAGCACTCCCAGAAAGCTTCCCACCTGACACAGGTGCCCAGGGGCATTCAGAAAAGTACTCAGGGCACTGTGAGATGTGTCTTGCACAGTTTCTGAGATGCTTGAAGTCTTTGCTGTCATGGATTTTAGGTTCCAGGACTGGAGTATTTAGTGGCTAGGTCTGGTTAAAAGGCCTCATTAATGAAATGAACCAAAGGAGACTGATTTATGTGGGTATGGCTTGGCTTTTAAGTGTCCAGAGTTCCCTGTGGAACAATCCCTGGCTTGTACTGAGCCCCAAACTTCTTGGGAACTATCTGATGGAAAGTACAAGAGACTGTTTACAACAAGCATGATAGACCCTGGAACTACACCCTGAGACCTGTGAATTTGCTAGTATGGATTATCTTTTAAGGCTATGCTGCCAGTTTGGAAAGCTTAAGACTTCAAAAGACACTGGGCTCCAGATTTTTGCAACTGGGATATCCTTGAGCAGCAGAGGAGACAGCTCTGTGTTGGAGAAGCTACTCTGCTATCTTCAGGGCTTGCATAAATAAGCTGACTCAAGCCAGTGCACATCAGCACAGTGCTGGCACTCCATCATGAATTGCTGTGTCCACATCATCCCAGGTCCTTTCTCTAGTTCTACTAGGCAGAGGCTGCTCCTTTGGTTTAGAAGCTTGAAAGAACATGGCCAAAACCTGTGGCTGTGGGCAGGTGTTCACTTCTTTAACTCTCTACTGAGAAGAGGTCAGGGGACAAAGCAGGTATCTGACTGTGCCAGCAAATGTCATTCCAATTCTCTGCAGATTCTTCATGTGCTTGCTTTTTGCTGCTCTGCTGTCTTGGCTCTGTGTGGTGTGGTCTCTCCTTGGCTCGATTCAAGGCCACTGCTCTCTTTGAGGCACAGGAAATGTTACATTCATGTGGCTTTAAACACCAGTGGATTTCCCATTTGGTGCAGGGGAGCAGATGGTTTTTAAAAGGAGAATACGTTTGAAAGGCAGTGGAGAGCACTGATGAGGAAAGGGATGCTCACGATAGCTGACCTGTTCCTTGGCTGCAAAAGGAGGTGAAGAGCTTTAAACAGTTTCTGCATGCAAACATTGAGAGGAATGGATCTCGTGGGAGAACACTTTCGCGAGTTTCATGTTGTGTTTGTCTCCCCTTGGATGCCACTGGAAGGTGAGTCCCAGGGGAAGAAGAGCTCCTAGAACAGATAAGAGATGTCTGCATCTGTCCAGGCAAGGCAAAGAGATGGCTCAATCCTCTGCACGTCAAACAGACCACACTGGCAGAGTCTTGAACTGGTGTTAGTTGGATCTATACAGAGATGATTGCAAAATGAGCCTATTGGTTTTTCCAGGAAGTGGAAGTCTGCATGACTTAGGGAACAGATCCAGGCTATCAAAAGTGCAGCTGTTGCAGTCACCAGTGGAGGCAGGTCTCTGTATGCCCTTTTACTGCCAATTAATGAGGGATGTCTTTGCATTTCAGCTCATCTGAAATGCATTTTGTGTCTCACGTGCTTGGGCAGCAAGACTTGGTTTTGTTTCATTTTTTCTACTTGCCATGCTTAGGCAGTATCTCTGGATCTGGCATGTGTGGAGAGGCTGCACAGCCATATCTCTGCAGCACAGCTTCAAGCAGAGTGTGTCTCTGGATAAAGATGTGGTCTGGGTAATTGTTTGGGGGCTGGTTCTATGTTTTTTTTTTTCCCCTGATGACTTGGAGGCATTAGAGAGGTGAGCCAGGGGCTTGCAGTGTGCAGAGTTGCTGTACTAACAGTACTAAGCTGGGGCTGCTAGGTCAGTATTTGGAGCCATGGAAACTTGTTCCAAGACTTTCTTGAAACTCAGTGGAGCTGAGAGCTATCCCTAGGAAGCTTTTGTCATTACAGAAACAGATGAGATCTTTGTGCATTAGAGAACACATCAAAGCACTGAGAAACCTGCCTCTCCCTCTTTCATGCAGATACACCTGGGGGTTAGCAGTATTTGATTTTGTGGTGGTTTGGGTGTCCCCCGCCCCTCCCTCCCCCCCACTTCGGAAATCACCCAGACTAGACTCAGCCGGCTCTGGAAATATGAGTGAAGCTTATATTTACAGCTAGCACAATTTGCAAGCAGATATTTACAGTATATACAGATATAGACAGAAATAGACAAGGTAAAAGTAATACAGAAACACAACTCCCCTCCCAGAAACCTGAGTCCCCAGGAGGGGCTCTCAACCACCCCCTCACCTTCTCCCTACCCCTCTCAGCCTTACCCCAGTCCCAAGGAAGAATGGAGGTTTGGCCAGGGGGATTAAGAAGCAAAGGTGAATCAGCCAAAAGCAAATGGAGGGTGAGGTTAGAAAGCAAGATGGAGTTCAGCCAGCAGCCGCAGCTCCCCAGCAGGTGAAGAGCCCAGAGCAAAGCCCAGAGCGAAGTGAAGTGACTTTATCTATGTTTTGCTTTGTCTTTTTTACACATCTCAGCAAGACTGTGAGGGAAGTAGACATTACCATTGTTTTCATTTCACAGCCTATGACCTAGTCCTTCTCACCAAAACATTCTAGCTAGCTTCAAACTAGCACAGATTTCCTTCCCTGTTCTCAGGGCACCCACAAAGCAGGCTGAAATCTAGTTGGAAAAGGGTTAACGGGCCAGTGGCATCTGCAGAAGTGAAGTGGAGTTGGGATCCAGGTGAGCTGCCTGGCTCCTGCAGAGCAGCAAGTATCCTGTGAAGGGGGCAGCAGCCCTGCCACCCCATCATGGCTTACAGAAAACGCCTCCTTGACTGGAGCAAGGACCGAACTACAAAGGCAGTTGGCTGAGAAGTGCAGACTGAGGCCGTGCCTCGGTGGTATGGTAGATGTGGCTTTTGGACCCTTGATCCACATCAAAAGCTCTGTAGCTGTGTGACGCAAAGTGCTAATCTGGTGTAAATGCCTTCTCCTTCAGATCTTTTTAAGCTATAGTAATGGGCCAACTTGGTGAGGCAGGCTTTATCCTGGATCAGAAACACTGGCTGCCAGAGAGCAGATTATATTGTAGACATATAAGCACAGGAGAGATTCAGTGAAAGCTGGAGCCCTCATGGTGGTGTTAATGTGACAGCGTGGTCCGATGCTTGCAGCTGGTCCAGGCAGTGCTCAGGAGAAACCCAATGTGAGCAACCTTGAAGCTGTGGCCTTGCTGTCTCAGAGACAGCGTGAGTTAGAAATCCAAAGGTATGTGCTGATTTCTCCTCTCCCACGGTGAAACACAGAGGGGCCTGGGACGAGGCATCTTGGGATAGATATCAACCCTCTGGGCTTTCGGGGCCTGGCTGCTGTGGCTGAGACCTTGGGGAACGAGCTGTGGCTGGTGATGGCTGCTGTGCCTTCAGCCATGAAGGTATTGGTACTGGTTCCTGATGTGAAGCTGTTCCTCTTGGATGCCTTCAAGCTTTCCTCCCCAGAGAAAGGAGTTACTCAGAGCAGAAATAACCCCCTGTTACATTGAACTCCAAGATATCCACATTTGCCTGTCTGGTATAAATAGACCATCTGAGGCAGCCAGATGTGATGGAGATTGACAGGTTGTCTCTGGAGTTTTGCACTTGCTGAAGCAGGAGGAAATGTTAAATGCATGAATGTGAGGATGCACAGAGTGAGAGCAGCAAGCAAAGCTCCCAGCTGCACAGCAGGCTGTGGCACCTGCCATGAGGATGCAGGTGGGAGCCCTTTGTGGCCTGGTGCAGGGCAGTGTAGTGACAAGACCCTCCTCACCCTATGCTGAGCTACCTTGTGTGGTTGGGCTGTTCCCTGCTGGATGCATGCCACCCAGCTCAGGCCCTTGCTCACAAAAATCCAGGATTGCTAGCAAATGAGAATAAATAATGGAGCAGGAAACCAAACTAAATGAACCAACCAACCAACCAAAACCCCTCAGAAAAATAGATTTTGGCAAGTTTTCTGCGAGTTTTGCAGAGGCAGGTGTGGGGACTGAGTTCCACTTAAGTGGTTTGTTTCCAGGCGGTTGGAGAAGTCCTGAAATCTGCAGGGTTTTCCTTACTGAGGGTATTTTGGTTTAACCTGGGCAAGGAACCATCTTCTTTTGAATTGCTTCCTCTGAGAAATGGTTGTTGTGGGAAGCAGCAACATTGCAGACAGTTGCATGGGCTATGTCTTTGAAATCTTTTTCAGGTGAGGAAATCTCAGTCCCCAGGATGTAGCTTTCTTTGAAGGAAGGTCATCTAGCTGTTTTCAGGTGCTTTGCAGAAACCCCAGCTTCATATCCCTGTACAGCAGGGCTAAAGAGAGGCTTGCATTTAAATGAGTCCTCTATCACTCTGATTGGAAAGATTGCTTGCAGGGTGATATAAAGGAAGCATTGAATAAAACTTTTCTTTGCCTTTGAAAACCCTTTGCTGGACACCAAATGACACATCAAAGTGGACTTTAAGAGCTGACTGTTCATTTCTAACCAAAATCTTCTCTGGACATGGAGGCCTTTAGGTCCAGAGACCTGCCTTTGGATCTGAGTGACTGTAGCACTTAGCAGTAGAAATAATGGCTCCATTTGGCCCTCATCCAACCTGGAATTCCAGTCTTATTGCCCACTCTGCTGCCTTGCACCACTGACCAGAGAAGTCTTGTGCTTACCTGGAAGTGCAGAGGGCTGTGTAGACCTCCCAGCTGCAGTACTGTAGTTCCCTTTTTATCTGTGATCTTTATTCCAAAGCCAAAAAAGTGGAGGAGCAACTTGTCTGACAGTCTCCCAAAGCCTGGGCTAGTGGTGTATTGGCCCAATCATTCCTTCCCAATAGGATGCGTTTCCAGACCCCTATGTGGTGTAGCATGACTCTCCTGTACTAAGGGCTTGCTTACTCCCCTGCAAAGCCAACGTCAAAGAACGGATGCTTTGGGCAAAAGTATTCTCCAGAGGGTCTAGATGGCTATTCTTTTGGATCCACCTTCCCAGGAATACTTTGCTGCATGGTTTTCCATGACGCTACTGCTGCTGACCTTTCTGCTCAGCGAGGGGGAGTGGTGGGGAAGCACATAGGCAGCAATTCTTTGCTGTTACAAAGGCTGGGATTGTTGGCAGCTTGACGCCCCAGAAAGTGTCTAATTGACTTGAATCTCTCTAGCTGGGCTCCAAATGGATTTTCTGCCTCAGGATATCTCGGCATTATAGTGGACCTGTTGTTTTTGCTGCTCGAATGATATTAAAAAGTGCATTGTTGGAGCAAAAAGCGTGGGTCAGAACGGATGTGCAGAGGGAGCTGCCTGCCACCCTATGAGTGAGTGCCAGAGTAGAGGAGCCAAGTGGGATGGGGTCACCTGCCATCCACACTTAGGGGAGGAAAAGTTGCTGGGAGCATCCCAGGGAATGAGTTTGGCCTGATGATGGAGGTGACACTTCATATTCAGAAATGGACAGATGCAAACCAGCCCTTTGCATCTCAAACAGGAACCATTAGCACTAAAACACCTCCTCTAGTAACTTTTTATTTTTGAGGTCTTGCTCAGGTATCTAACTTTTTTTTTTTTGAGGTCTTGCTCAGGTATCTGTTGCCCTGCCTTCTGGCACTGGTGCCTGGGAGCATCTTACCTGCATCGATGTCAAACTGTGTTTGCACCACCACTGGTGCCTGCCTGAGGTAATTCCCAGGAGGAGTGGGCAGCTGGGCCCAACAAACAGCAAAGCTGCTGGAGGTGCTTAGGCAGGCGTAAGAGGATTCAGTGACACTGCTGATTAGTGTTGAGGACCTCATTACTGTGATGGTAATTGAAGGTCTCCCAAGATTTAAACGGGCTGGGAATTATCTGTCCTCAGAGGCTGCTCTTGTCTGCATGGGACGGTGCTTTCTGCAAGGTAGGCAGTGCCCTCCTTGGAGAAGCCTCATGTTGGGCTTGCCCATGACCTATGCCTTCCAAACCCTGGGGAGGGGACGCACATTGGGTGGCAGCTGTGGGGCTCAGGGAGGGATGGGGAAGGCCTGGGAAGAAGGAGAGGGCAGGCTGTGTTACTGCAGGTGTGTTTGAGATGCTGCTGTTCGAATGTGCTGCTGCTGGTAATTGCATTAGCCTGGTGGGGCTCTGGGGCTAATTTCATTAACTTGGTGTCTGTGGTTATTGCTGTACAGGAGACAGTGGTGGGAAAGGGCAAGGCTGGATGGGGAAGGGCTGATGCCATAGCTCTCTTCTTTACCATTTCCAGTGGATGCACATTGCTTCTGGTGATTTTTGCCTGTCCCAGGACAGTGCCAACCAGTACAACAGATAGATGAAGCTGGATTTGTCCATCAGACCAGTTTCAAGTCTCTGCTCTTTAGCCCTGAGCATGTTGTCCATATGTCTCCCTTGGAGGCAAAAAGGGAGAGGAACGAGCATTTTGGCTCCTGGGGCACTAGGAGTTCTAATGCCAGCACCCTGTGGACAGTGGGGGTTTCTCTCAGACTCTGCAGCTCCAAAGCAGTGCATCAGAAGGAAGATGCACTTACAGCTGTAAGGTTACAAGGCCTGCAACCTTTTTATTTTGCATATGCTGTTGCCACATGCATGACCATAGAGTGCTTCTGCATTTAAACAGAGATGGAATGGGAGACTGATGGAATTCTTGGTGTAATGTTTGGAGTTTACCTGGTTCAGTCCAATGTGCAAGGAAAAGGGACCGTATTTAATCTCTAGTTTTCCTGGTTCTGGGATGGATGGGATAAGATTATTCTACTTTAGGCCTTTACATGTTTAGGATCTGGCTCCAGAGACCAGCATGACAAAAGGCTTGGTAGGGTAGTGCTGGGAGGTCTGTTCTAACAATTTAGTGAGAGTCTGTTCTAACAATTGGCTGCAATAGAGTGTCTGTGGGAAGCTAACTGGGATGTCACCAAGTCAGGAACCCCACAACAATGTTAGCATCTCACTTGGCTTGAATCAGATGCTTGCTCAAGACTCCTGCTCTGACTGGTGTTTCCAAGATGTGTCTGCTGGAGTCAGCACCAAGTTCCATCTGGGTGCAGCATGGCAATAGTTTCCCTTTAGTGTCAGTCTCCTTTAACATGGCAAGGGTGATGGGATAAAAAGCATCCAAAAATTTGAAGCAGCAACTCGTGCTACTTTGTAATAAAAATTGGAGGGCTGCCTCTGTATGACCTGGCAAGTGCCCTGGTGGGCAAGAGGGCCAATGAGTTCCAATGGGTGTATTAAGAAGCGTGAGGCTCTCCTTCCCCTCTACTCTGCCCTGGTGAGACCTCATCTTGAATACTGCCTTCACTTTTGGGCTCCCCAGTTGAAGAAGGACAGGGATCTGCTGGAGAGGGTCCAGCAGAGAGCTACAAGGATGATGACTGGAGGGCATGGCTTATGAGGAGAGGCTGAGGGACCTGGGGCTGTTTAGTCTGGAGAAGAGAAGACGGAGAGGGAATTTAATCAATGTTTATAAACATCTGAGGACTGGGGGTCAGGAGAGGGGGGACAGGCTCTGCTCACTGCTCCCTCTGATAGGACAAGCAGCAATGGGTGTAAGCGGCAGCACAGGAGGCTCCACCTCAACACAAGGGGGAACTTTACTGTAAGGCTCACAGAGCACTGGAACAAGTTTCCCAGAGAGGTCGTGGAATCTCCTTCTCTGGAGCCTTTCAAGGCCTGTCTGGATGTGTTCCTGTGTGACCTGAGCTGGATTGTATGGTCCTGCTCTGGCAGAGGGGCTGGACTGGATGATCTCCTTTGGTCCTTTCCAACCCCTAATATCCTGTGAGCCTGTGGCAGAACTTAAGAGAGACCAGGCTGATTCCTGAAGCCTGTCACAGATTGATTTGGGTACAGAGGCTAGAGCCTCTCCATATCCCAAAACCTGTGGTGGTCCCCTAAATCAATTGTCTGATGGTTGCTTTGCCTGAGGAAAGGGCCTGGAGTGGTATCCTTGGAGTTGCTCAGTGTGTGCATGTGTTCTGCAGTACTAAGCACTCACTAACCCAGATCTGCTAAAAATCAATGAAGTAATCCACTTACTGCTTGGGACTGCAAACCTTTTTTAAGGAGCTCAGAGCCATTTTGTCTTCTTTCCTCTATCCTTTCTTCTAAGCTGGAAGAAAGAAAAGAGGGATGGAAAAAGGGGGTGCTGGCAGAGCTGAACTAAAATCAGGCCCTTCGCTCTGAACAGATCAGTAAAAATAATTCCTCACTAAAATGTCATTAGCATGGAGGTAAAGCTTCTGAGATCCTGTGTGATCAGTAAGACTTAATGGTACTAGTAAGTCTCAGCATGGCTGGTGTTTAAAACAAAGCTGCTTCATTGCCCACACCTTCCTGTCCCAGTGCTGCTTTGCCCCATGGCTGCTTGTCGAGGCCACAACCCTTTTATCCAGCCTGAGGGCCAGGGACAAGCCGGGCTGGAATGGCAGTGAGGTGCGGCTCAAGCAGGTGGAAGCAAAACTGTTATGCAAGAGTGGGTTTGTCTCAAAAGAGTGGCTCAGTTCTGAGTGCTGGTAGGTATTTGGACACTCAGGGTAAATGGTCTCAATGCATCTCTGTGGGGTGATGGATAGATGGTGGGAAAGATCTTGGTGGGGGGATGCTGGACAGGCAGAATTCCCATTATGCCAGAACTTTTCTCTGACCCTGGATCAGAGAAACATCTCTGGCAGGCTGTGTGGTGTGTGGGGCTGCAGCAAGTCCCTCTTTTCTGTGGAAGTATTGGATTATACTGAGGGTTTGAATGTGGAAATCACTTCTTTTGGAAGCAGATTGTTTGTTGGGGTTTTTGATTGAAAAGTATTTATTTCAGTCTTGTCACAGTGGAAAAAAAAATGCCCTGAGAAATCAAATTTTCTATCCAAAGACTGTAAAAAATCCATCTTGCAGCTGGATCCTCTGCAGTACCCTGGGTCTCTGCCTGTGGGGCCCTGGGGCATCCTGCTCCATACCTCGCTCTTGCATCCTGCCCCTAACAAGAATCTCCAGTGTGGCTGTTAAGGGACAACACCAGAGGCAAAGGCAGCATTATCCTCAAACAGTAAACTTTGCCTACAGGTTAGAAATCCCTATGGTTGCCAGTGACTTTATAGCACTTGGATTAGCACAGGGTAGGGGTGGATTTGGAAAGTCCTGTGGGTGTGTAAGAGCATGGCTCCTGTGCTCCAGGAGCTGTGCCTATGGCTCCTGCACCTGGTGGTAGCTGTGAACATTTGGAGGAGGACTGACCCTGGCTGAGGACATTCATTTGGGATGTCCTTGTATGTTGTGTTGGTAGCAGGGGAATACACAAGCTCAGCTGAGCAGAGAGAGGGAAGGGATGTAGCACCACAGTCAGATGCTGCTGTGTTATGCTCTTGTGCTGGTTCTCAGCCCCTCTGGTCTCACTTCCCTGGAGCTCAAAATCTGTGGCCTGTGAGCAGGGTGTGTGAGGATGCTACTCCATTCCTCTCCTCCTCTGAAATAGTTCTGCAGTGCCATTTCTGTTTGTGCAATAAAGCAAATGGGATGTGAAAGGTGGCCAGATAGAAAATACAAGGGCGATCTCTTCTGCTTGTGTTCCCCCAACAAGACTGCAGTTACTTGGGCCTTTTTTTGCCTCAGTAGAACCTTCTCTGAATACTGATCTTTTGGGTTTTCTTTCAATGTGAGAAAAGCCAGCACATATATACCTGGACTACAGCTAATTGGCTGTGCAGAGTGCTGATACTATTGCCTGCAAACCTCCTGGCTCCTGTCAGCAGTCCGGTTATCCATTTGTTCTGCTACATGGGGATGCTCTCTCAAATGGTAGGTTCCTATGCCCAGGCAAACTCCATGTCCTGGAGTTTATCTGATGTACCTTCCACACATGAAATGCTGCATGTCCCTGTTGTGGTATCCTCCTGATACTTCACGATGCCAGGTCCTTGTGCACAGATACAGAGTAGAAACGAGAAAGCCAAAGAAGTGAACTAAAATCGGGGTCTTTGCTCTGAACAAACTGTTCACTAAAACTTCATTAGTGTGGAATAAAAACCTCTGACATCCTGTGTGGTCAGTAAAAAGTCATGGCACTACACCACCTTTTAAAAAGAACTTAAAATTTGTTAATATGAGGGAGAGAAGAGCTTTTCTTGCTTAAATGCTCTGGCTAGAGAGAAATAGGTATGGCAATGTCTGGAAGGGAAGGAAGAAGCAGAGCTAACAAGGGTAACTTTTCCTTTCCTGCATAGACAGTACATCAGGGCTTACAGCACCTCAGTCAGCATCCACCTGAGCTGCAGCTGGATGCTATGCACAACTCCATGCTGCACATTGCATGCCTTTCCCTTGTAGCATACTTAGTGCCAAGGGGTACCATGGCTTCTCAGGTGACCTGGAGGGGATTAAGAACCAACAGGCCCTTCAAGGATGCTGCTCTTCTAGTGTTTTGTCTCACTACTTACATGGCATTCTCCCCATCCATGGGGGTAGTTTATGATCTCCCTGTGAAGGCAATGCCCCTTGCTAGCCCTGTGTCCCCTTTTTCTGCCATGTGGCTGCTGCCAAGGGCAGGACTGCAACCCACCTCTTCCAACACACAAATAAGTCAGTGCAGACCTCAGTCTCTGCTCATTTTACGGCCTCAGGCAAAATTCTTCTTTCCTCAGTTCCTTTGAGATGACTTCATCCAAGGTCACCCAGAGCAGAAACCAGAGGCAGTGGGTTGTGCTATTGTCTGCATCTCTGCCTCTCCCCAAAATTACAGTAAACAGGTCCCTAACTGGGCAGGGAACTGGGACTGCTGCCCCTTCAGAGTACCAGTCAATGGAGGGAGGCAGTGCTGGAGACTCCACGCAGCTTTGCCCCAGTCTGGCAACTGTCTGCTTGCTTTTGCCTATTTCCTGCAGTACCTTATTGTCAGAGTGGGAAGTTGTGGATATAGGTATGGAGCTGTCTGTGAAGTCTGCATTCTGCTGCCATGGCTGTGACCATTTTACCAACTGCATGTGGCACTGATTGAGCCCCCTGGGCTCTGTCTGGTGTCCCCATCTCTTCTCATTCCGTATAGTTTTAGCAAACAGCTAATGAAGATGATCTGAGGTGGCCTGGGTGTTTTTTCGACTCGTTTGGATGTGGCTGGAGAGGGGAGTTGAATTCCAACTCCATTAGCACCAGGAAGGTCCTACTCCATCTCAGTCTTGGCATTTCCTAGGAGTGCCTGAAGTTGATGCTATGAGGCATCAGGGACACTGCAGGGACCATGACAGACTGCAGCTGAGGCAAGGCTTGGTGTGGGATGGGAGCATGGAGCTCCTTAGCCCCAAAATGGTGGGATGGTCGCACGTGTGCTCCCGCCCTGCGTGCCAGCCAGCCCGTCACCAGGGCTGGTCCCTCGCATGTCCATAGACCCCTCGCACATGGCTGGGGCTCGGACAACTCCGTAAACTGCACCGAGTCTTCACTGGTGGAAAAAGCAAAGCAGCCCCCTCCTTCCCCACGATGCTCCTCCCCGAAACAACTTAACCTCCCCACCTCCTCCCAATTTGTGATCTATACCGGAGCCGCTGCGCATTGATCGGCTTCTCACCCGGGCGATTATGCCGCTGGGGCTGTCGGCCGCGGGTCCGCGGGGAGCCGAGACAGCTGAGCGCGGCGGCCAGCCCTGAGCGCTGGAGAACGCGAGCATGTCTCAGCCCGGCCAGCGGCTGCTGCCGGCGTGAAGCGAGGATGAGCCCATGGGAGAAGGCAGCTGCCCCGGCACCCTCCGAAAGCCCCTGCTCCTGCAGAGCCATGTCCCGACCCCAGCGGGCTGCGCTGCGTTCCGGGCAGCCTTGAAGTTAGAGGAGGCAGTTGTATTTAGAAAGGCAAGAGATGAACTGAAGATTAAACATGTATGGGAATTATCCTCACTTCATTAAGTTTCCTGCGGGCTTTGGCAGTAAGTATTTTACTTGTGTTTGCAATCTGTGCCTTCTAGGTTAGGTGGAGGAACTGATCTCACGGTAGGTGCAAAGGGGGGAGGAAAGACGATTTAAAAACACGTTTAACCTAACTCCTGTGAGCCTGTAACATGTGGTGCCTGTGTGCTTACAGGATCATGCAATCGTTTTTGTTGGAAAAGACCTTCAAGATCCTGTGTAACTCTGCCAAGTCTGGTGCTAAACCATGTCCTTCAGCACCACGTATCTGTGTCTT
Organism: Tricholaema leucomelas; assembly: GCA_013400475.1. Classification (NCBI taxonomy): domain Eukaryota; kingdom Metazoa; phylum Chordata; class Aves; order Piciformes; family Lybiidae; genus Tricholaema lacrymosa; species Tricholaema leucomelas. The sequence goes on from WAAF01000418.1 coordinate 28,993, forward strand.
TTAAACACCTCTAGGAGTGTGGATTCAGCCACCTCCCCGGGGACCCTATTCCATTGTTTGAGAACCTTTTCAGTGAAGACGTTTCTTCTAATATCCAACCTAAGCCTCCCGTGGTATGTCTGACGTTGCCCTGTGATCGTATGTGCTGTGAACTTCAGCAGAGCCAAACTCAGTGCCGTGAAATTATGGAGCCTTGAGTCAAACGGTGACTCCTTGCCCTGAGGTTTAGTCTACGGCATTTGAGAGGTGTGTGTTTGTGTGCAATGGACTGAGTCTGTTCATTGAAAGAACAAGACCAAAACAAGTAGGTACCTTTCCAAGTGGATTTTTGTTAAGTTGTTGAAGGAAAAACTTACTTTATTTGTAACCCAGCCACCAAGGAAATTTGAAGAGGGCTCTTTCCTTGCCCAGTGGCTGCCTACTGCTGTTCTGACACAGATACCACCACAATCGTGTGAAGCTGTGTCAGATTAGCTAAATGAGGTTACAGGATGAGACAGCCATGGCCAGGCTGTGAAGGACTGTAGCTACAATATCCCCATGCATGCCAGCCATGAGTGAGCTTTGGTCACGGAAACAAGAACAGCTCTTGGGAAACAGGCTTTGCAATTGCTGGGCCCACTTGTTATGTGTATTTGAAGTTATGCCTTTTGCCCTAATGTGGAGAATGGGTTCAGGAGCTGTAGGTGCTACTCAGCCACGGCAGGGAACGGGCAGGTTGGAATGTTCTTTGTGTTGTTTCATCTGCAGAGAGGGACTTCTGGCTGGTTGAGAAGGAAATTGCTTCTCTCTCCAGACAACTTTAGGGCCCATGGGCTCTATAAAGACAGTCAGGCTTTGAGAGGTATATATGTTGGTGGCCACTGGTGGATACTGCCTTGGTGTCCTCACCACAAAGCCTATGCAGGCAGCCTGCATCTCCATCAGGCATGTAGTATGTTCAGTCTTTGCAGCTTCCTCCACCTAGCTATAAAACTTGTTCTGCCTGCACTGGCACCATGAAGGGAGCCAGGACAGTGGAAGAGGCCCATGTCCACGCTAGGCTGTCAGCTTGTTGCATTTATTGTTCTTGCACCATGTTGATGAAGAACAGTTAAAGTAATGCAGCTGCTGCTGTTTGGCAGATCTAGATCTCACTGTATTCACATTTCCTTTATCTCTGAATTTCTGGGCTTTGTTCTGACAGCAGCAGCAGCACAAAATGCATCTACTTGCTTTCTTCTTTTTTGCATTCATGGAACTGTTCCATACACTTTAACTTGATTTTCTTGACCTTATTGTGACCTTTAAGTATCTGAAGGGAGCCTACAAAAAAGCTGGGGAGGGACTTTTTAGGCTATCAGGTAGTGACAGGACTGGGGGGAATGGAGCAAAGCTGGAGGTAGGGAGAGTCAGCCTGGCGGTGAGGAGGAAGTTGTTGAGCATGGGAGTGGTGAGAGCCTGGAATGGGTTGCCCAGGGAGGTGGTTGAGGCTCTGTCCCTGGAGGTGTTTAAGGCCAGGCTGGATGAGTCTGTGGCCAGCCTGATCTGGAGTAGGGTGTCCCTGCCCACGGCAGGGGGGTTGGAACTAGATCCTTGTGGTCCCTTCCAGCCCTGACTGATTCTGTGATTCTCTGCAGTCAGGTTAGAAATCAGGTTGAGGTGTTTGATGGTGTGTGTGGCTGTCACTCTGGTCTTAAATATCTGAATAAAACACCATCATATTTGTCTGAGAATGTTCCCACACAAACTGGTCATAAGCACATGGCTTGTGATGACAAAAGGGCAATCCCACTGTAGAGTATTTCAAATGATTTTCTAGAGTAGCAGAGAGTGTTCAGGTGAGTCACCCTTAGACATCTAAAGCAGGAGGTGTGCTAAAAGCAAATGGATTTGTCTTCACAGCCTGGGATGTAGGAGTAAGGAAAGGACTTCAAAATGTCTTTTATGCTCCAGAAGGATGCATTTCATCCAGGACCCAGCTTGCAGGGCAAGGAAAGATGCTGTGCTAGCTGTCCTCTCTCTCTGAGCACTCTCTGGCACAGTTGGTTGGGGACAAGAACTAACTTGGCTGCTCCACAAAGTCTCTTTTATTAGTACTCATGTAATCTGGCCTGTGGCCACGCCACCTCCGGCAGCAATCTTGTCAGCTCTCCCAAGCAAAGTGGGGTTAGGCCAGGTCATTTGGGGGGTAAGAAGAAGAAAATCTGGGTTGTGCCTGGAGGGGAGCTGCTGCCTGGCACCTTTTTCAACTGTGATGGTCTCTGGTTTTGTGACATGCAGGATGCATGTCACAGCTTGCCCGGTCTGGACCTGTAACTGTGTACATGAAGATGGAAGAGGGCTCTTTGAACCAAAAAATCCAGTGACTGGCTAACTCCTGCAACTATGTAAATGCAGATACATAAAGTATATTATTAGTAGTATTATTAGTAGTAGTATTACAGGAGACACTTGCCCTCAATTGTCTGGGGCAGCCACAAACCCTGCACCTGTTGGGTTCCTTTCTGATGGGGACCTGTGGCCTCTGCAGGAGTTTAAGGCCATTGTACAGATTTGTGCATGTTTTTTCCTGATGGATGCTATGCTGGAAATCCCACTGGTCTGGTGGGGAATCTGACCAGGCAATCATGGGAAAACCCCTTCAGGCCTTAAACTCTACAATTTTGCTTTCTGTGGAGATGAGAAATATTCCAACTCAGGTGTGTTACTGTGGTCACCATGGGGATGTGATACCTTTTAGAGTGAGTGAATTTGGTTTGTGGTTCTCATTTTCTGACAAGCAGTTGCTATGATCTTTGGCTAGCAAGATCATCATTGTCATAGAGTTACAGAATCACAGAAACGTGCCAGTTGGAAAAGACCCTCAGGATCACCAAGTCCAGCCAATAACCCTATTCTGTAAGATTTGCCCTAAACCATATCACCAAGCACCGCATGCAAATGACTTTCAAACACATCCAGGGTTGGTGACTCAACTACCACCCTGGGCAGCTCGTTCCAGTGCCTGAGTTAGCCTATAATGCATGGCTCCTTTCAGAGTCATGGCAAAGCTTGTGTAGTTCCTGTAGATTTTGCTTCTTCCTTCCCTCTTGCTTAGCTTGGCTTCCTGGAGAGGAGAGTATGTGGTTATACTGCAGATGTATTTGTCCGTATGTCCTTGGACATATTAAGCTATTGACTCACTGCCCAATTTCAGTCAAATTAGACCAAGATCTCAAAATAGCATCTGATGATAAGTGTGCACCAGGGCAGGTAAAACTCGTTTGCTTCCAGTCCATGGCTTCTTATGAGTGGCCCCTATTTGCAAGGGTGGCATGAGAGCATTACCCGAGAGGAGAGGGAGCAGCTTTGCCCACCACCTGGAGAACTGAGGGAATGTTTCTGCTCTGTGCAGATCCCTGTTGTTGAAGCCCCTGCTCATATATGTGCCAACATACCTCCAGAGGTTTTGTTCTTCCACGATGCTGTCAGGGGAAGACTGTGTTACTTATTGACTTGGAGCTGGGCAGGAAGGTGGAAGCACAAAGGCTATTGGACCTTAAAAGCAAAGCAGGACCAATAACCTTTCTGTAGGATAGTAGAATGGTAGTCTGTACTGCCTGTGGAAATCTGCTTGGACAGTTAAAAATATCATCAGAAAGGGAACAGCTTTCCAGTTTAGCTTCCATGTATTAACAAAAACTACTTCTGCAGTCATAGCAACAAAACTTTGTTTGATTCCAGTTAACGTGGGCTACATAATGCATCCAGTTTCAAGAGCATTTCTCACAGGTATCTCCCCTTGAAGGTCGTCCCCAAGGACAAGCCACCTGCCTCCCACGCACACCCATGCTCCTCTGCTGAAATCAGTTCTTCTCTGCATGTCTCTTCCCACTTTTTGGTGCTCTCTGATCTGCGGAGGATGAAATATCTGCGAAGTTTTTGCTAGACATGTCGGGCAGGTCAGCTTGCACCTTCAGGTGTTGATGCTGATGGAATGAACCCTTTCTGTGTGTATCTGAGCCCTCAAAAGAACAGATGTGGTTTTCAATACTTAAAGCGTTCTAGTTTTGATTCTCTCTGAGGTGAAAACACTCTGAAGGTTGGAAGTATCATCATCTCTGGGTTTGCCAGAGATCTGCAGGTCTCAGAAGGTAGGATTGCTTCAGGACTTAGTTGAAGGATGAGTCCAGTGTTTAACACAGACATCTTTCTTCTGGGGGCTTCACTTGGTGTTAGAGCTGAAGGAGCATCAATCAAAACAAACTTGCAACCCATCTTGGTTAAAGAGCATGTGTAGGACTTGGATGTTTCTGGTCTCTGTATTCTCACTCCACTTTATATTCAAATGCAGTTGCTAAGACTGCTGCTTTTTGCTGCTACTTAGGTGAAAATCAAGACAGCTCTACTGGCTGCAGCTTGGACACTTGTCTCCTTAGTGCCTTTGATAAGGCATTTGGGGTCACTTGCATACTCTTGCAGGTGGTCTTTGCTTCCGTGCCTGCCTTGGTTTTACTTATGAACCACAAAGATACCCAAGCTGGCTTAATGGAGCTGGCATTGAACCTGGACCAGTTTATCTGTGTTAGCCCAGACTTGTCTGTTTAGCATCGGTGTGGTGGACCTGGATTTCTGTGCTCTGCAAGTGCATCTCTTGCACACCTGCACGTTTACTCTAATGTAGGCAGTGTTCTTCTATCCCTGATTTTATGAGACTGTTCAAATTTCCCATCCGAGGACTAGGATTTTGCTCAAGAGAAGGTAAAATAAAGGTGGAAGGTTTCTGTGCTTGCTCAGCTTCAGTGGGTGCTGGGTCTGGTGGCTGGTCAGTCTTCAAGGGCACTCTTTTTTACATGTGGGGAACAGAGTGGCTCTTAGCAGAGGCAGATTGAAACAGTGAAGCACCCAGAAGGAAATGTCCTCTTTTCAAACTTTGCTTTCTCCAAGGAGAAGGCTGGAGCCTGAGTGTTTCCGTGTAAGAAAGCTTCATTGGGACACTGGGCTCTCCGGACACTGCATGTTTGCAATGGACACAGCAGAGGATTCACAGGAAAGATTATCAGACACTGGAACAGGGTGCCCCGGGAGGTGGTGTAGTCAACATCCCTGGAGGCATTTAAAAGATGAATGGATGTGGCACTTAGTGATGCGGTTCAGTGGTAGCAGCTTAGAAGCAGTGGTGGGATTGTGAGCTTAAGGCAAGCAGTTGACTTTAAGATCTCAAAGGTGTTTTCCAACTTCAACAGTTCTATGATTCTAATTCACACAGGACTGTTCCCTCCTGTCCCCTCTTCCTCTTCTCCTCCAGGAGAAAAGTAAATCCAATATTAGGATTCCCTGGACCTTTCTTCATGAAACTACCCATCCAAGCATTATGAGGAGGAGGGAAGTGGGATAAAGTCACAAACAGCCCCGCTTGTGGATCAGAAATCAGCTAGTCTGGAGTCTGCAGCAGTGGTTAAAAGCAGTAGCAAGCACAGATGCTTAATGGTGAGTCTCAGCTGGTCCTTGGAGCTTGCAGGCAGGGGCTGTGCCAGCCGCAGAGCCCTCGCCTCCTGACGCAGGGCGCACTCTGCTCCGCGGGGCCCCGCCGCAGCAGGCTGAGTGCCGGCGTCGCTTGTCACCTCGCATTACCTGATGGACAGACTCTGTCCCGCTTTGGCCTCCGTAAATGTCACCTGTGCCGAATGCCGGTGGAGAGGCAGAGATGGCCAGCTATAGCTGGCATGCAGGACCAAGTGTCATCTTCCCAGTCCTCCCCGTTCTGTCCTAGAGCTGCTGCCCTGCTATAGAGCAGCTCCCTGATGCCCCAGCTCTGCTGCTGTTTCTGTTGGGCCACAAATGATGGGAGAAAAATGCCTCTAGGAAAGCTATTCCATCGCAGTGAACCCAAGGCCTTTCTGGTTGCTTTCTGCTGGGAGACGTGGGCCCAACAGTATTTTCCTGCAGATAATTTCATTTACTATTTTTTAACCACAATTAATCAGACCTGCAATCTCTGCTGTTGACTTTGTATGAGCACGCTGACTTCTTTGGCCTGAAACAGCTCTGAGGATACTAGCTAGGGAATAGTTAATGCTGGTATCAAGGGTGCTTTGACATGACTGTTCCTGCACACACCTTCTGCCAGCCATCCAAATTATTCCTCACACAATCTGATAACCTGGTAGCTGTCATGTCTTCTGTCCCTCTCAGACCAAAATTGAGAAGCTGAAGAACATTTCCTCAGGTGTGAGGGATTGCGTTTCTGCTCTTTCAAGGATCAGTTTGGCAAACTTATCCCAGGGAGGGACTAGAAGTCGGAGTCCACAGAACCTTGCAGGAGTGCTTTGCTTTTGATATTTCTGTTTTGATTTTGCTTTTCTGAGTGGAGTTTGTATTGCAGTTTGAAATTGTTCATTGGTAAATGAAAAGTTAGTGCTGATGGCTTTGACTAACTGTTTCTCACAGCATAGGCAGGACAGCATGGACAGGTACTGTGGAAACAAGCTTGTTAGCTCAGCTTTGCCATCAGGCCTTGACACAGCCCCGATTTACACCTGCGTACTCTCCAGTAGGTATTGTGCAAACAGCTTAATAGCTCTCCTGGGAGTCTTATTGGTTTGAATCTGCTGTGTGATACTTTCAAAGAACACCCTTTTATCTGTTAATGGAAAAGAATGAAGACTCTTTCTTCTCCTTAGCTGTCCTAGTATGACAGATTTCTGCCCCATCTCCCTTTCAGTGGCTTATTTTGCAAGCTGAAGGGTCCTCAAAGGCAGAGTTCTTTGTCTAGTTGTTTAAAGAGGCATAAAACCGATTTTCCTTTCTAGTCTGTGCTACAGATGCTGGAGAGACCTGTGTGCTATGGTACCAGGCTGCTCACAGGTGATGAACTATGCATTTATTTTTCTCTGAAGCTGATAATGGCACAAGTCAGGATGATCCTTTTAAGTCCCAGGAAACAACTGAGGTGCCTCTGTGAGCTGAGCACTGAGGCGAGGTGGGGGCCAGACAAGTGGCACATCTTCCCACTGCTCAAGGCTCTCCTGGCAGCTGTCTCTGGGATGGAAGGCTTTTGCAATTGGAAGCCACTACAAGGTAGGCATTTTGCTGTTGACTAACAGGAAACAGCCTGTGTGTCTCCATGATGGTGGCAGGGGTATGTGGGGTGACTGTCCAGCGGCATGCAGGAGCCCTGGCTCTGCCTCCAGATCACCTTGATGCCTCCAAGGCTTCTGCTGTTGTTGTTGAGCTGAATTCCTCTTGCTGCACATCGCTTTCCCACTGGGAGGATTGATCCAAAAAGCCAAAGCCAGAATTGACAAAGACCTTTTCTCCCCCTTCCTCTGCAGAATTAAGTCTGAAATGGGTTGATAACGGCAGATCGAGTCCTCCTTGACTCTGACAAATGTCTTTAATGTTATTCAGCAAGCTGACCTTTTCCCGTCTTTATTGTGCATCTTCCCTTTGAATCAGATTTGATTGTTACTTCAGGTAAAATAACAAACACTGTCACGGAAATAACTTTACCATAATGCTAAGAGGAGGAGGAAAAAAATGAACAAAACACCAAAGTGCTGCTGTGCTTGCAAATGCAATGGAAACAATCATTCTCTGTGCCAGCCATGGAAAACCAACTGTGTCACCTTCCCACACAACATCTTTGCCTGGCTACGCCAGGGAATGATCTCCTGTGTTGGAAAAAACACCAGAGAAACCAGGGTTCATTGAAATGTTAATGACAGATAATGTTAGCTGGGGTTGGTAAATTCTAGGGGAGGGAGAAAAGGTCATATCAATCCTTAAAATACAGCCAGATGCATAACCCATCAGGACAAGTGGGCAATTGATGCCCATATATCCACTGAATATTTGAAATTGGGCTTATAAAAGACATTATTCAGGCCTTGGGTTAGATGGTCAGTGTCAGAGCTTGCCCTGAGGTGGCAATGACCAAGGTTATATTGCTTTTCTAGGCCACTCATTCCTGCAGTGGAGTTCAGGAGCAGACTGACCTCATGGGGCTACTTGTGAGGCTCAGATTGTCTATATGCACTGGAGCTCTTTGGTGTGGAAGGAGGAAATTCTCTTTCCTTGTGGCTGTGACACTGTCTGCCAGGCACAGCTGTGTGGCCAGTGTCTGCTCTGTAACATACCATGTGAGGAAAAGTAATGGTCAACATAGTTTGTGAGTGCCTTATCCTGTCTTCTGCATTGCTGGCATGTCATGGACAGTTTCTATCCTGTGCTACCCCAGCTCCTCCTGAAGATGCTGGCATCAAGTTTTGAGAACTGCAGATACATGTGAAATAGCACAGTAGAAAGCTATGTGGGTGGGAAGAGAAAGAACTGAACCATGGGAAGAGGAAAAGAAGCCTGCTGAGGACATCACATGAGGGGAAGGTGCTCCATAAGATGTAGGGAGCATTTAGGCTTTCCAGCCTGGTTTGTGAGGATTTCATGGTCTCAGATGTGCTCTGTCTCTAGAGCCAGCTTGGGACCCTGGTTCAGAGAAGACCACCTCAAGGCAGGCAGACAGTGCTGCCTTCTTCCAAGCCAACTGAAGCAGTGAATGAAAATTTCATTATCAAGTACTTGTCTTCATGATGTGTTTTATTGCTATAGGTAGCTCCATTTTCCATACTCTAACCAGTGTTTTGCTCTTTCACTTTATAGCGTAAGGCACGTTTGTTGGTTGTCTTTAAGCCTTGGCCACCATCTAAGCTGGTACAGTCAGCCTCAGCCATGGTATATTTAATGTTTCTGCTTCTCCTTGCAGATTCCCCTGTTCATGCCAGCTCGACATCTGTGAACCCGTCGTCAAGCCTTTCCACAGGGAATCTGGTGGACGGGCACCACAACTACCTCGAGGCCCCTGCAAACACCTCCCGGGCGCTGCCGTCCCCCATGAGCGCCATCGGGTCTCCGGTGAACACGCTGGGCTCACCCTACAGAGTCATTGCCTCTTCCATTGGCTCACATCCTGTCACTCTGTCCTCAGCCCCAGGCATGAATTTTGTGACACACACCAGCTCGCAGGTAGGCAGATGTCCACACTTGCTTCGCTACAGTTCGTGGTGTTCACTACAGTTCGTGGTTAGGAACTGGCTGGAGGGCCGGACCCAGAGAGTGGTGGTGAATGGTGCCACATCCAGCTGGCAGCCAGTCACTAGTGGTGTCCCTCAGGGATCAGTGCTGGGCCCCATCCTCTTTAACATCTTCATAGATGATCTGGATGAGGGCATGGAGTCAGCCATCAGCAAGTTTGCAGATGACACTAAGCTGGGGGCAGATGTGACTGAGTTGGAGGGCAGAAGGGCTCTGCAGCAGGACCTTGACCACCTGGACAGATGGGCAGAGTCCAAGGGGATGGCATTCAATAGCTCCAAGTGCAGGGTGCTGCACTTTGGCCACAACAACCCCATGCAGAGATACAGGCTGGGGTCAGAGTGGCTGGAGAGCAGCCTGACAGAGAGGGATCTGGGGGTGCTGATCGATACCCTCCTGAACATGAGCCAGCAGTGTGCCCAGGTGGCCAAGAGAGCCAATGGCATCCTGGCCTGCATCAGGAATGGTGTGGCCAGCAGGAGCAGGGAGGTCATTCTGCCCCTGTACTCTGCACTGGTTAGACCACACCTTGAGTACTGTGTTCAGTTCTGGGCCCCCCAGTTTAGAAGGGACATTGAGATGCTTGAGCGTGTCCAGAGAAGGGCGACGAGGCTGGTGAGAGGCCTCGAGCACAGCCCTACGAGGAGAGGCTGAGGGAGCTGGGATTGTTTAGCCTGGAGAAGAGGAGGCTCAGGGGTGACCTTATTGCTGTCTACAACTACCTGAGGGGTGGTTGTGGCCAGGGGGAGGTTGCTCTCTTCTCTCAGGTGGCCAGCGCCAGAACGAGAGGACACAGCCTCAGGCTGCACCAGGGGAAGTTTAGGCTTGAGGTGAGGAGAAAGTTCTTCACTGAGAGAGTCATTGGACACTGGAATGGGCTGCCCAGGGAGGTGGTGGAGTCGCCGTCCCTGGAGCTGTTCAAGACAAGGTTGGACATGGCACTTGGTGCCATGGTCTAGCCTTGAGCTCTGTGGTAAAGGGTTGGACTTGATAATCTGTGAGGTCTCTTCCAACCTTGGTGAGACTGTGATACTGTGATACTGTTCAGAGTGGGTGAAGTCCCAACACTTGAGGGAGTGGGCTGGCTGCTGCACCTGGCCTCGCAGGGAGATCAGCTCTAGAGAGCATTTTCCAGCATGTGAGTCCTTCTGCAGAAATCCTCCTGGCAGAGTGTGGCTGTTCAGGCTAGATTCATAGCTCAGACATAAATAAAATTAGGAACAGAGAAACTCCAAGTGAAAAAGACAACATGCCAGGGGGAAGCCATAGATAAAAGTTTCCGTGCAGCATTGAAAACTTTTCACCTGGAAGCACAGCTTTATCTGTCTCTCTCACTCCTGCTGCTCGCTGCTATCTCTCCTGCCGCTGCTGCTTCGGCTACTACTTGGCTTTGCCATGCTTCTTGCTTCATCTCTGCTCCATCTAAGGTGACTATGTTCTGTAGTAGTTTATTTACTATGTTTAGTCTAATTGCGAAAACAAAATTTCATTTTCTGACTTTCCAAATCCTGAGTTGTGGTGAATTTGCTCTCCGGGGCAGATTTACAAGAAGTTATTGGGAGAGGAATCCACTCTAATCCATAACACAGAGAAATCACCTGTCTATGCTTCAAAATACCTTGCATGATAAGGGCAGAAAGACACTGCCCAGGTCTGCTCTCACCATGGGTACAGTCCAGTTCCCCTCCACTGCAACCATTGCAGAGCATTGTTACTGTATGTGGAAATAATGGAGGTAGCCAAGGGCTGCAGCATGCAAGGCACAGCCCTTCTTCCTGCAGGAAGATATCTGCTTCCTGTCCTTATCTGGAGAGGAGACAGACAAACGTTCATGCTAAATGCCAGCCACATACTCTGTTACACAGAAGCTTTGCCTGAAGGAGAATGAAGTGCTCCCAGCCTACCACCTGGGCTCGCTCAGGTCCTGAGGCTTCCGCTCCAATACCCAGAGTTGGTGCTTCCACAGTACCATGAGCTATGAGCCTTCCAGGACAGCTCTGCAGAGCAAGGACAGAGGCATGTTGCCCCAGGAGCCTGGCACCACCTCTGACATGGCTGGGGCCAAGGTAGCACTGTGGAATTTTCATAGTGTGCAGAAACGTCCTAGGAGTCCAGCTATAAGTGGACATTTTGCCTTTTGTTAATAAGTCTTTGAGTTTTATTAGTGGGGCCTGAAGGTAGGATGTACTCAAGAGTCTCCTGGCTTCTGCTGAAGATCCCTGAGCCCTCTCTGCCCCGTACCCTGTTGCTACTTCATGGACTGTCTAAAGTTCTTCCTAGCACCTGGCACTGAGACTGGGAGAGGGTGGTATGGAGGGGTCCCTGAAGGGCTCTAACGGTGGTTTGGCATGTTTGACTTAACTTTCACCAGCATCCTCAACTCCTGCATGGGTCTGAGCTGTCAGCAGTGTGTGTTCTGGGCATCCTCCCTCCCTTAGCACCACCGAGCTGTTCTCCATCAACCTGACAATGTTTGTGGTTATGGCATTCAGGGCATGTATTCACAGTATTCGGGGATGTGTTATGAAGAGTATGGCCAGTAGGTTGAGGAAGGGTCTCTTCTCCCTCTGCTCTGCCCTGGTGAGACCACACCCAGAATACTGTGTCCAGTTCTGGGCTTCCCAGTTCAAGAAGGACAGGGAACTACTGGAGAGAGTCCAGTGGAGGGGCATGAGGATGATTGGAGCATCTGTCTCCTGAGGAGAACATAGCGACCTGAAGCTCTTTAGCCTGGAAAACAGCAGACTTAGAGGGGATCTTAACAATGCATATAAAATCTAAAGGGTGGGAGTCAGGAGGATGGGGCTGGGCCTTTTGTGGTGGTAGTCAGTGATAGGACAAAGGCAACGGGTACAAAATAGAACACAGGAGGTTTCTTAAAGAGAACTTAAAGAGAAGCTTCTTTATGTCAAGGATGCCAAAGTGCTGGAGCAGGCTGCCCAGAGAGGTTGTGGAGTCTCCTTCTTTGGAGACTTTTGAAACCCACCTGGATGCATTCCTGTGCAATCTGACCTAGACGTACCTGCGTTAACAGAGGAGTTGCTCTAGACAACCTCCAGAGGTCCCTTCCAACCTCTACCATGCTGTGATTCTATGTACTTTGTGGTGGTAGAGCTGGTGGCAGCACTGGCTGCATGGAGGCCTTTCCTTTGGTGTTGGAGATACTCTGCAAAGCAGTTTCCCTAATCCAGGCACTGTGCCAAATTCCAGCTCCAAGGAGCAGGTTTCATTTGTGTTGCCTCTAATGCAAGGAGACAGTTGGGCCTTGGGGATTCAGCAAGGAGGCAGCTAATGGATTTGGGTTCAAGGAGTTGCCCCAGATATCATACATGATTACGCTTAACCTACAGGAGTCCAGCTCCAAGGACAGTGATGGCTAAAACTGCCCAATTCCCTGCCCGTACACCCTCTCTCCCTGTTACTGTGCAGACAGAGAGAAAGAAAAGGTGGCACCTGCCCCTCTGAGTAACATTTTAAGCCATAAAAGATTCCTCCTGACTCAGCATCTTTCCAAGAAGTTTCCAGGGTAAAAAAGGTGGCTGGACCATTTGTGGGGAGGATGAGGTTGATTTCTCCTTGGACTAGGTTCAGATTTTGAAGCATTAGGATTTAGAGCTGCCAGTGCCTGGGCTGAGTCTCTGATTGGGAGGGCAAACCTCTGTTCCTCTGGGAAGTTTTTTCCCTATACACTTTTGTCTTCCAGTGGGGCAAACCAGCTCAGCTCCTAATGTGGGGCAGGTTTTGCTGGATAGTTTGTGTTTTCAATGTCATCAGATCTTTGAAGGCTTTGTAAATCAAGGGACAGCGGTGACAGGAGATGAAAACAAGCTTCACTTTTTAGTTTTTCTAATGAGATGTCAAAAAATCCCAACAAAATTAGTCCTTCCTATTGTTTGCTGAAGTTCCCTGTGGAAATTGTTACACTTTTCCATGGAAAATGGGCAAATCATTAGAGCAAATGGAGAACTTGCCATGGTATGCATGAAATCCAGTGGTTTAGATGTCATGGAGATTGTAACAAAGGCTGTAGCTGGGTTTTCATCCCAAGACTTGTTTTCTGTCCTTGTTTCTGCCCTTTTGCTGGCAAGAAGTTGTTCATCTTATAGACTGGAGAGACTGTTAAAAATAAGCTCAGTGATGGAGAAACCACCCCCAGCCCTCAAAGCCTGGTGGTGGGAAAGAAGATTTGATAGTGGTTTTAGAGAGATGTTGCTCTGCCCAGACAGCTTTTGACAAGATGTTCTCCATGTTCCCTAATCCTCACTGCCCTGCCAACAACATCTTGAAAGCAGACAGCAATAAAAGGAAGCCCTGGGCAACATCAGGCTTTGGTCTCTAATCAGTGTGGGTTTGTAACCTTTAACTTGCAGCAGCCATGAGCAGCTTCTAGGGATCTCAGCTGGGGGCTCTTGGCCATTTGCCTGCATCTCACCGGAGCTGATTTTTAGATGCTCATCCTGCTCCTCTGCCTTTTTAATCTGGTAACCCCAACTCTGCTCCATTCTCCATCCCAAGACAGTGTTTGGGAACAGAATTGCCAGGGAGTGTCCAAGCTGGCCATGTTTTTGTGTGTTTGTGCAGATTTGCATATGAGACAGGGAAGCTAACCCACTTAACATATTTTTTTTATTGCTTTAAAAACGTCATCACAACTTCCCTAGCCATGCAGCAGTGCAGGTTTAATTGCAACAGATTGCCTGGCTGCAAAGCTCTCCCTTACTAAGCTGTTAGTGCTTGAGGCCACAAGCAGCCAGTGATCAGCATCCTCTAAAGCAGGCAGGATTCTACCAGCCTTGTTGCCTGGAGGCTGTAACTGAGCAGCTGAGGGCTGCTGCTTGCCGTTTTCCAGCTCCACTTAGTCCTGGCTTTGGTTACAACATCTGGGCAGGGTAAGAAGTGATATCTGCTTAAATCACTCCAGCTGGATTCACCAGAGGATGTCTCTCTGCCCATGGCAGCCTCATGGAGCTGCTGGGAATATATCTGTAGGACAAGCCCATCAGGAGCATCAAGGGCAAGGTCAGCTCAATTTGGGGGTAGTTTCATGAAGTTTCAACCCTCTAACCTGTCTTGTGGCTTCTACTTCTGCAGCTCAATGTCCTGAACAATGTCAGCAGCTTGGAGGATGTTAAGCCCTTGCCAGGTCTCCCAGGGATTGGAAACATGAATTATCCATCTACAAGCCCAGGATCCTTAGCCAAACACATCTGTGCCATCTGTGGGGACAGGTCCTCAGGTAGGGAGTGTTTAGATGGTTGTTTTTTCTTGGGGGAGGGTTTGTGCAATAAAACCTCCCTTGGTGCTCTGAAGCAAGGCTTGTGTAGGAAACAACAGTGCAGAGGCTTGCTGGAGCCTTACTGACGTGGCCAAACTCATGGGTGGGTCTGGCTCACCCAAGGGCAGACTGTCTGTTTTAGAGATTATTTGTGCTGTGCCCAGCAGAGAGCAAACCTAAAAGCCATGCTCTTCTCCTTGGTGTGTAAAACATCATTTTACATTTTGTCCTTGTTTATCAAAGGAAAATAGATCAAAAATGCTGCGTTCTTATTCACCTGTGCTTTGTGTTAGCTGGGCTTTGGCTGTGCCTGGGCTTTCTCTCCTACTCTTGCAGCCTTGGCTGTGCTTGCAGACCCACACTGTATCATTGCAGCCCATTTGCTACCTATGGCTTTTCTTCACTTGCATTGCAGCTGAGATGTGGCTTCGCATCTTTCCCCTGGGATAAAGTCCCTCCAGCAAAGCAGTGGTCTTATACTTTGTCACTGGTTACTATTCCTGTGAAAAGCCACTAAAGCCCAGTCAGGTTTGCCAAGATGGTACCTGCAGATGGGCAGGAAGGGCAGATGCCTGCCAAACAACTGATGCCCTCCCCTTGCCTTCCCAGGGAAGCACTATGGGGTGTACAGCTGTGAGGGCTGCAAAGGCTTCTTCAAGAGGACAATCAGGAAGGACCTGATCTACACCTGCCGTGACAACAAGGACTGCCTCATAGACAAGCGCCAACGCAACCGCTGCCAGTACTGCCGCTATCAAAAGTGCCTCGCAATGGGCATGAAGAGGGAAGGTACCTGTGGGCTGCTGGGAGGAATGCACTTACAGAAATTTTCCTTACATTCATCAGGGTAAATCTGGCTCTTGGTGAACTCACAAGGCTGGAGCATGCTTAGAACCCACACTGATTGCTTCAGGGTGGTTTTGATCTCATTTTATAATGGAAGTGAGGCTGATGGGGAAGTTACTACACTGTATTCTTCTTCCCATTCCACCTAAATACACATACTGGTGACTGTCACATCTGTTAAGTGATTTTTGACCCAATCTTGCTTTTAGCTAGGCCTTTAATGACCTGGACTACTTGGACCCCTGTAAACCTCTGCTGTGGACAGCACCTGGCAGTGAGAAGTCCTGCAGTGTGCTTGTTTCCTGTGTGTGAAGAGCAGCCTCAGCTTGCCAGCTTCATTTATGATTACCTAATTCTTGCACTGGAAGACAAGAGTGAATTATTTATTTTCATACTTTATCATACATCTCTGCCATTTCTACTCAGCCTCACCTTTGGAAGTGAGCTGTGCCAGAGCTGTGGTGTTTTGGCGCTGCAGGAGGCAGTTGTGTGGAAACAGTTCATGTGGCCTCTTCCATACTTGACCTGTATTCACTGCAGCCCCCTATATGGGGACTGTGTTTCTGACCTAAGCCACCTAAGGTGTTGATCTGGAGCAAGGGATCTGACCTGAGATAGTTGGATTTAGAGGGACTTTGCACTGTCTTGAAGGAAGCCTCCAAGAGCTGCTAAGGGCAATGTGTCTCTGCAACAGCTCCTGCAGCCCTGCCTCTTTCCCACCCAGCTCTGGAGTATGAAAGTCCTTGTATGAGTTACCAAGTGAGTGTCTTCTGTCCCTGCTGCAGTGGAAGGCGACTCCGCAGGTGTTTGTCTGCCCAATTGCGCCCCCTGCAGTTAGCTTCTCCCTCTTGGATGGAGCAAGGACCGCTGAGCTGTCTTCAGACGCTGACGTATAGAGACAACTAGCACAGCATTTCAGCTGCTTTTGCCCAGGACGGGACAACTGTATCACCTCCAGAGCTGAATGCTCGCAGGCAGAGTAGCCGTTCCTTTTCGGTGGCCACACAAGCTTCTCCCTGGGCGGGAACTCAGACTTGCAGGGCAGAGCCTGGGAAAGGAGCTGTAACGTTGGGCACAGGCTAAGCCTCGTCCTGTTCCACCCTCAATGCTGTGCTGCCTGAACTGCTTAGAGCAGTTGGGGGTCTGTGACATGTCAGGTTTGAATCAAAAATCTAATCCCAGACACAGCTCTCCCTTCCAGCTGGGTGCAAAGTGGTTCTGGCTACTGGGGTGTCAAGCGGCTTCTCTTTGCAGAGCATGAAAATGCAAATGCCAGGATCTTGGTGGATCCTGCAGGGGTTTGGCTGTAATCATCACAGGGGAGCTGTAGGAAGAGAGGACAGATTGTAGCTTGAAATAAGGAATCCTGGATGAGTTTGGGGGCTGAGTGATGGACTGATACTTTCCAGACACGTTCTTTCTTCCACTAAGCTTTTGATGACTTTAGAAACACTTCCCTGGCTTCTTCCTGTTCATTACTCTAAGGAGAACAAATGTTTCCCCCAGCTGGCTGGCACATATGTGCATCCTGTGTTGCCCTCCCTCACCAGCACTGGACTGGATGCCCCACTGAGCCATCTCCTTGGGTGCTGCCACTTCCCTAGCAGCTGGGCAGTGCTGGGAAGCACATCCTCCCAGATGGGAGAAAAGCAGGGATGTAGCAGGCATTGAAAAGTGGTCACAAATGTCAGTACTGAGGAACCTGCCACAGTTTGGCTCATCCCATGAACACACTCCAACATAAGCCAGGTGAGCCAGGGATGATATGGAGGCTTATTTCCTGGCACCACTTCAAACAGCAGAGGTGTAATGACAAACGGGAACAAAATCTCTTGATCCAAGCATTTGACGTACAAGCCTGTCTCACCTTTCTTACAGCAGCACTTACTTAACTGAGAAAATGGGAGCACATTCTCCCACAGGCTTGCCTGAGGTGTGGGCTTGCTGAACTGGGCCCTTCCTTCCTGTCTGCTGGTCTTTATGCAGGTCTGCTCACCTCTTTAAGGACTTTTTATTCCTCAGTCTTGGTGATTTTCCCACTCCTCTCGATACTGACTGGCTGGTGCTTGGCTAATGGGTAGTGAAGCCATTAAGCTGTTGAATAGAGAAGCACCAAGGTCAGCATGGCAAGGACCATCTCTGCAGCTGGTTTCTCTCCCACTGAACCTTCCATCTCAGAGGTAACTGCCTGTCACTCAGTACAGGCTGTTCTTTGACACCAGGACAGCTGCCTACCTGTCCCATAGGGACTGTGGGACACTTTGGGACTGTAGGTTTGGGATGCTTTTCCCCAGTGGAACCCATACAATACCTGCTGCCTTCTGGTTTCAGCAGAATTTTCTGATTTCCCTTTGGGATTTCTCCAACAAAAATGTGCACCCAGGACTTCTATTGAGCACAGATCTTGGCATGCCACGTACACATCCTGCAGCAGTCTGTCCTCCAAGTACCTATCAGACCTGAGAGTTGATAGCTGTGATGTGGAGAAAATGTCAGCGATTCTGTTCTTCCAGAGAGGAGGTGTTTTGGAAAATGTGAATGAGACTGAAGGCCTTGGAGCGTTTGGGGGAATGCTTTATGGTGGAGAGGATTGGGAAGAGAGGAAGTGGAAGGAGAGGTGACACTGGGCTGGGCTAGGCTGGGTAAGCTTTTGCTCAGGGATGAAATAGGCAGCGTGTGTTGATCTAGCAGGGGGTAAGGGCCCATCTAGCCCTTCTGCTGGGTGCTTTGGCCACTGTGGGACTCTGAAACACACTATAAGCACAGCAAACCTCCATGTCTGGGTTCTGGGTCCCTCCTGCCTCCTCTTAGCATCTAGTGACAACTGAGTCCAGTACCTTGAAAATCACAATCTTTCATCAGATTAGAATGTCACTAAGTCTACAGCCACACCGAAGTTCTTGGATGTGGTAGAGGGAGCCATCTGGATGCATGTACATTTGAAATATACTCTCCTTCTTTTAAGGAGATTTCTCATCCCTCTTCCCAGAGGAAAGGAGACTCACTGCAGGCAGGTAAGAGTTGCCTTGGGTGTAAAGAGCCATGTTTCTGTTCTGCAGCTGTGCAGGAGGAGAGGCAGAGGAGCAGGGAGCGAAATGAGAATGAGGCTGAGTCCACGAGCAATGGCAGTGAGGACATGCCTGTGGAGAGGATCCTGGAAGCTGAGCTGGCAGTGGAACCCAAGACAGAGGCATACGGCGACATGACCACAGAAAGCTCGGTAAGGGGCACTGCATTGCCTGCAGCTTGAGCCAAGAACCTTTGAGGTGTGATTTGAAAAGACCCCATGTGAGCAGTTAGCATTTTGCAAGGGATTTTTGCTTCACACTGCCTGAAAATCACAGAATGTTAGGCACTGGAAGTGGCCTTGAAAGATCATCTAGTCCACTGCCCCCGCCAAAGCAGGGTCACCTATAGCAGATCACACAGGAATGCATCCAGGTGGGTCTTGAATATCTCCAGAGAGGGAGACTCCACAATGCCCCATGGCAGCCTGTTCCAGGGTTCTGTCACCCTCACAGTGGAAAAAACATTTCCTCATGTTTCCATGGAACTTCCTATGCCTCAACGTCCACCCATTGTCCTTCGTCCTGCCGTTGGGCATCACCCAGCAGAGCCTGGCTCCAGCCTCTTGGCACTCACCGTTTACGTATTTATAAACATTACTGAGGTCATCTCTCAGTCTCCTCTTCTCCAAACTAAAGAGACCCAACAATTTTTCTTTTGAATCTCCTCTGAATGACAACAAGAAAGCAGTCCAGAGATTATTTGCGTAGTGTTTTTTTCCAGTTCCTTTTTGGTTTCCCTGAGCAGATAGAGTAACAGGATGCCACTGAGTCTGAGCCCTGTGCTGGCTTCAGTAGTTGCTCAGCCCTGAACAGTGCTTGTCTGCCCCAGTGACCAAGACTAGAATGGAGCTGGACATAACAGGTTTACTGCTATGGTTTTAATGGTTTGGATAAAACTGCTGCTTATGCCCATTCAGAGGCTGCTGATGGCTTTGAGATGTGCCCTGAGGAGCAGGACTGCAGCCTGCTGTGCAGGGCATGCTTTGCAAAGAGCTGCAAGCAAACAGGGAAGCTGAGCAACCAGTGGATTTGGCTGGTTCTAGAGGGGACAGTAGTAATAACTGCCTTCCCATCAGTGCACAGGTGAGATTGTCAGCAGTCCTTGTGCCTCTGAGTTTAGTTAAGGTGATCCAATGCTGTTTTCAGTGCAGGTAGTGATTGTCAGAGATTTTTTTCAGTGACAAATTCTCTTTTCCTCTGTGCTTTTCCTTTTGACGTTGCTCTTAATTAGACGAATGACCCTGTCACCAACATATGCCACGCTGCTGACAAGCAGCTCTTCACACTCGTCGAGTGGGCCAAGCGAATCCCCCACTTCTCTGACCTGACCCTGGAAGATCAAGTCATTCTCCTCCGGGCAGGTAATGTCCCCACTTGTGACCTCTAGGGCTATTCCCAGTACCCCTGTCCTTTCTCTGGCCTGTGTACTATGCCACCCAGACTGGGTGGTGAATGTGAGAGCTTGAGTTGATCCATCTCTTCTGTCACAGGGCAAGCCAAGATGTGCAATTGGCAGTGGAATCTGCTGTTTGTTCCCCTCTTCATGCAGATATGTAGGAGGGCAAAGGGAATAAACATGTCTTGTTAATGCAATTTCTGTAACTACAGAACTTACTATGCATGGGAAACATCAGTGTGTAACGTGCAAAATGGTGTAAAGGGGTTGCTGATGCAAGAAATATGTTTTCCTAGGAGGAAAACCAATATTTTATCTTTTCTTCTTCTTCTATCCCCACCCCTTCCCCCAGAAAAAGGTGTCCCTTTGTGCACCTTCCTTTCTGCTGGTCACAGTTTGCCAGCCCTGCAGTGCTGGCAAGAGGGCAGTTGGTATCTAGGGTCCTGTCTGTCCTGTGAGCTGAGTTTGAAGTCAGAAGAGAGAAACCAGCTTCCTGCTTCACTGGTTTATGCATTTCTTAATGGCTTTTGGTTGGCTAGTTTTGTTTGGTTGGTGGTGTTGCATGGGTTGCTTTGTTGGTTGTTTTTCTGGATTGTTTAGGTTTGTTTTCCTGAGTTACCTCTCTTGTGTCCTGCATGTCTCCTCTCACAGGTTGGAACGAGCTGCTTATCGCCTCTTTCTCTCATCGCTCAGTGTCGGTGCAGGATGGCATCCTTCTGGCCACAGGCTTGCATGTGCACCGCAGCAGTGCTCACAGTGCTGGCGTGGGCTCCATCTTTGACAGGTATGTAGCCTGTTTCTGCCATACCCTAGCAGTGGTGGCCAGGCTGGCTCTGTCTTTCCCCTGTGAATGGGAAATGAGTCTTTAGAGGCAGAGCAAACCCATGGTGATTTGGGGCAGAAGTAGATTAGAATGAGAAGCAGAGGCACGACTGGCTTAGAAACCAAGAAGAGGATGAAAGCACTTTGGAAGGGGATTTGTAGCTGCAGATCTTTGGCTGGATATGCAGGAGGAGGAATGCTTCTCTGCCTTCTCAAGAGTTTGCTGTAACTGGATCTAGGGCTAATACTCATCAGCAAGAGCTTTAGCTGGCAAAGCCTTAAAGCTGAGCTTGCTCATACAATGACTGCACATGTACTGTCTGTGTTGTGCCTGCTCCCTGCCTGGCAGGATGCTGCATTACCACTCTTAGGCAGCTGGTGCATGGCAGTGTCTGAGCTTTGTGCAGTGAAATGTGGAGAAGAACCCATGCAGCTTTCCTCAAGTGAATGCAAATTGTTCTCCATAGTCCCAACTGAGCAGAGAGGCTGTGTGCTGAGCAAAGTGATAACAGGAGCAAATTTAATGCTCCAGTCCCTGGATGCTCCTGATGGCACATGTGAAAGAGCAGTATGTGGCATGGCTGTGCCTCAAAGCTGCTTCTTCCTGCAGAGAGGTTTTGAGGGTATTTGCATTGCCTGTCCCACATGCCTTTCAGCCCCAGCCTTGCTCTCTGTATCTGTCTCTGACTATCTGCCTGCTCATGTCTCCCACATGCAGGGTTTTGACAGAGCTAGTGTCAAAAATGAAAGACATGCAGATGGATAAGTCAGAGCTAGGATGCCTTCGAGCCATTGTCCTGTTTAACCCAGGTAAGTATGAGGCCTGGGGCAGTCCCAGGTGAGATGCACACCATCTGGGCCATGACAGGTCACAAGGAAGAGGACTAGGACAGCACCAGGAGTACAGACAAATTTGTCCCAGCCCCTGGGCACATGATTAAAGAAAACCCAACTCCTGTCCTGCCCATGCACTAGATCACTCTGCTGGGAGGGGAGAGGTCTCCACTGCAGGGATTCCTTCCCTATCTGGAAGAAGGAGACCCCATCTGCAGTGATGTGTCCAGCTCTGGAGTCCTCAGCACAAGAAAGACTTGTTGGGCCTGTTGGAGCGGATCTGAAGGAAGCAGTGAAAATGATCAAAGGGCTGGAATACCTCTCCAATGGAGAAAGGCTGAGAGAGCTGAGGTTGTTCAGCCTGGAAAATAGAAGGGTCAGGGAGACCTTATTTTGCCTTTTAATACTTAAAAGGGGACATATAAGAAAGATGAGGACAGACTATTTAGCGTGGCCTGTTGTGACAGGACAAGGGATGATGGTTTTAAACTAAAAAACTAAAAAAGGGAGATGTAGACTAGTTCGAGGGAAGACATTTGTTTACAGTGATGGTGATGAAACACTGGCCCAGGTTGCCCAGAGAAGTGGTAGACAGCTCCATCTGTGGGAGCATTCAAGGTGAGGTTGGACTGGGCTCTGAGCAACTTGCTCTAGTTGATGCCCCTACTGTGCTAGTAGGGGCATCAACTAGATCATCCTACTCACTGCAGGGTGGTTGGACTAGGAGATCTTTTAAGGTGCTTTCCAACCCAAAACGTTTTATAATTCTGCTTGTATTCGCTTCCTTGTCCAGATGCCAAGGGGTTGTCCAGCCCCTCGGAAGTGGAATCGCTGAGGGAGAAGGTCTACGCCACGCTGGAGGCCTACACAAAGCAGAAGTACCCTGAGCAACCCGGGCGGTGAGTGTTCCCGCACAAGGCAGATGGCTCAGGGCAGCACAACACCCACCTTGGAAAGAGGAGGCTGAGGCTGAAGTCTTTTGCTTGAGCCACCCTCAAAACAAGAGCGAGACGGTAGCCCATACTGCCTGAGCAGCCCAGCCCCTGCAGACTGGCCTGTCCTCTTAGTGCTCTAGGTGATGTTCTTCAAGGGTGTCAGAGCACTGGAACAGGCTGCCCAGAGAGGGTGTAGAGTTTCCACCACTGCAGGAATTCAGGACCCACCTGGACGCTTTGCTGGGTGATTTACTCTGGGTGATCCTGCTCCAGCAGGGTGGGTAGAGTAGATGCTCTTCAGAGGTGCTTTCCAAACCCCACCATACTGAGATTCTGTATGCTGTATGACTGTAGTGCTGAGCCAGAGCCTGTAGGGTGCCAGTGGGATGCGGTTGCGTCGCTTTTCGATCCAATCCTACCCTCTGCTGGCCGAGCTCTCGAAACGCCGCCGGCTGCCCGCAGCCTCTGCTACTTGTGGATGTGAGCGCTGGATGTGGGACATGGGGAAGGGACGGAGGAGCATCTGCCTGCTGCACGCCTGGCCAGATGCATCTCGGAGCAGGAGGCGCTGGCTGGCAGAGGCATTGCTGGGGGATTCTGCACCCCCTCGAGAGGAGGGTGCAAACTGCCCTTTGAAGGCAGTTTCAGGAAGGATTTAAAAGTCACTAGTTCAAGTCTTGGCGAGAATCTGGATTTATTCAAAAAACAAATAGTTACAAATGTGCTAGATTCAAGTGCCCTGGTGGCCAAGAGGACCAATGGGATCCTGGGGTGTATTAAGAAGAGTGTGTCAAGCAGATTAAGGGAGGTTCTCCTCCCCCTCTACTCTGCCCTGGTGAGACCTCATCTTGAGTACTGCCTTCAGTTTTGAGCTTCCCAGTTTAAGAGGGACAGGGATCTGCTGGAGAGAGTCCAGCAGAGAGGATGATGAGGGGATTGGAGCACTGCCTGGTGCTGAGAGGCTGAAAGACCTGGGGCTTTTTAGTCTGGAGAAGAGAGGACTGAGAGGGGATCTAATAAATGGCTATAAATATCTGAGGGCTGGGGGTCAGGAGGGGAAGGACAGGCTCTGCTCACTTGCTCCCTGGGATAGGACAAGTGGGAATGGATGTAAGCTGCAGCACTAGAGATTCCACCTCAACACAAAGGGGAACTTCCTTACTGTAAGGATCACACAACACTGGTACAGGCTGCCCACAGATGCAGAGATGCTGTGGAGTCTCCTTCTCTGGAGTCTTTCAAGGCCTGTCTGGATGTGTTCCTGTGTGACCTGAGCTAAATTGTGTGGTCCTGCTCTGGCAGAAGGGTTGGAGTCGATGATCTCTTTGGGTCCCTTGCAATCCCTGACATCCTGTGATCAAACTCCTCAAGGCATTATTTTGGGAGAACTTGGGCTCTCCCCTCCTGAACTCCTGGGGCAGGTTTGGAAAGAGGTGCGAGAAGGCAAACATTGTTTCCTGTGTGCTTCTGACTCTGCTGTCTTCCAGGTTTGCCAAACTCCTTCTGCGTCTGCCGGCACTGAGGTCCATTGGGCTGAAATGCTTGGAGCACCTCTTCTTCTTCAAGCTGATTGGGGACACCCCTATTGACACCTTCCTGATGGAGATGCTGGAGACACCCTTGCAGGTCACTTGAGGATCTGACCTCTCTGTGGCCAGACTCTGCCCTGCCGTGCCCCTGCACAACTTCCCACCTCTCTTTTCTGAGCCTGTGAGAGCTCAAGAACTGTCCTTCACCCTCCCCTCCTCCTTGGTGGGATTGTCGTGTAAATCACCCCCTCTAACTCTCCCTGGCCTGGCCGTGGAGGGTTACAGATCCTCTGCCCAGTTAACCATTCCCCTGCTGCCCTGTACAGATAATTGCTTTAAATTATTTTTTCACTCTCAATAAAAGCCAACAAAACAAATAAAATGATGCATGAGAGAGGCACTGATTGGAGCTGGCAGAGCAGTGTCCTCTTTTGCTGTGGTCACAGGTCCAGCTTGGAATAGAGCTGAAGGACCCTCCTGAAATCTTGGACAGCACAAATCAGGGCAGAAACATCACTTGGGATACTGCTGCTCATGCTGACGGATGGAGTCCTTTGATATTCTGTGTTGTTACTCCTTGCTCCTGCTGAGGAGACATGTGAAGAAACTTGCTGCTTGGAGCATTTGATTCTTAAAAAGGAACTCTTGGACTCTTTGAACAATTTAAATTTTAGAGTAATTTAAGGACTGGATTTTTTTACCTTCCTCTATGCTTAGTCCAGACACTTAAGGAAGAACCAAAGTACTTCAGTTTGGGCCAGGCAGAGTATTTTTGGGGTAACCCAAACCTGGCATGCTCAGAGATAATTTTCGTTTTTCTGAAGCTTCATTAAATTGCCTTTATTTTTTTTTCCCTCTGTGTTTTTGCACTGGAAACGGTCTCTTCAAACCCAAACTTATAATCTCATACCTCCATAGGTGAAACTTGCAGAGAAGCAAAGCTGAAGACAGTCTTAACAAGCCTGCCTAGTCTTTCCCCTGCTCAAATGGCACTGCTGGAGCTTCCCATCACAACCGAGCTAACCAGAGTCAAATGAGTTAAAGACATTAATTTGTTCAATATGCAGCGCTTATCCTGGTGGGAAAATGTCCTCCCAGGAACCCAGCAGAACTGTCTGTATTATTATTCATAAAACAGGTGTAGTGTTAAGTGATCTGCCCCTTCTGACCCTCTCAGCAGACAGTGCAGTGAGATGCAGCCGTGCTTCGTCTGTCCATGTGACAGATTGCAATGCTGCGACTCGGGGAAGGGAGTAGTGACAACAGGGAAGAAAGAAGGAGGAAAATAAAACATTTTGTTAAAGCTCCCACGTGGGGACACAAAATTCGTTCTCTGATCTTTCACTGTGGGAAGGAAAAAGAGAATCAAAAGAGGAGGAAACAAAAAGTCAAATTGATGAACATTAAAATTAATTAATCTCTTTTTCTCTTTCTCTCTCTTTTTTTTTTTTTTTTTCCCTTCCTGGTCACACTGAAAAAACTCAGAGAATTTTAAAAAGAGATGAAAAGCAGTGACCAAGGTTTTTAATTGAAAAGGTGAATTCCTCCCTTCCCCCTCCCCCATTACAATAGAAATATACAAAGACAGAAAAATGTTCAATCTGCTTATGGTAAAACCTTCGCTCAAGTCTGAGTCACTGCATGAGACTGTGCTGGGATCGTACCCACACCATGCATCTGCACAGAGGTTACCTCCAGCCTGGGCTGCTGCAGGCTGTCCCCTCCAAGAGCTGTGGGCTTCTCAGAGCTGGTCCCCAGATAGCAAGGTTAGGGTACTTTTCTGATTGTAAAGCCTTGAATTTCTTTTGACCTCCCTGCTCTCAGGTTTGATGGTTTAAATCAAGGGGGTTTATTGTCATTAGCAAAAGAAGGGCTGCAGGAGCTGAAGCCACTGGCTGAAGATAGATCATGTGGTGTTAATGTTTCTTTGTTGAAATATTTAGAGGAAAGCCTGAGGGTCTTCATGCCTGTGGGAAGACTCTGGCTAAGACAGTGTCCAAGTGCTATTTTTGAGCCCAGCAGCAGTCAGTGATAACTTAGAGTGTGCTTTGGTTCTGGAGTGTGCCTGCTAGAGAGGACAAAGTATTTCCATACCAGTGGTGCTGTCTCTCTCAGGAGCTGTCAAGCTGTCCTCAGCACACAGTTGTTGCAGCTGTGATCCTAAGTCCATGGAGCTGCAAGGTTGGAGTTTAATTTGGCCAAGGCATCCAAAGGTGCTTCGGGCCATGCTCAAACCTCTCTAATAGTGAATTTAATGGAGACAATGTGATGCTTCTTGGTGGCTTAAGTGCGCAGTGAAGAATTCAGAGTCCCTGGTATTCCACATTGGCAGAACAGCTTGACACATAGGCAACAGAGAAAAGCAAACTGCATAGAAGAGTGGGATCCAGCACACAGCCCCCATAGCCTTGTACATGCAAGCAGAGCTTGGTAAGTCCCATGCATGATTCACCTTGACTGTCTCAATGCTGATCTCTACTGATTTCAGGCAAATACAGACCACTGACTGCATCAACAGTCACTTCTTGAAGTTGGAAGTAATTAGGTATAATAACCAGGACTGGGGCAGGAAGGCACAAAGTGAGTGCCTGTAGCTCCTGATACCTCTACTCTAAGCAGTTTATCTTGAGGCCCAGAAAGGTGGTCTCTGGGTTCCGGGTTGCACTTCAAGAAGGGCTCTTCTTCTTTCTCCAGATGACTAGTGCACAAAACATTGTGTGCTTAATCATCTGCTTAACACCTGTCCCACCCTCTCTTCAGGAGGCTAGTGAGACCATGAGACACAGAGTAAGGCTTCTGCAAATAAGAAACTACTTAGAGTAGTGGAGAGCTGTCCTGTGCAGAGGAGCAGGTGAGGTCTTTTCTGACTGTGAAGCCTTGAGTTTCACTCTTGAACTCCCTGCTCTTGGGTTTGGTGGTTTAAACAAAGGAGCTCTATCTGCAGTCACTGAGGACCTGAGGCTTGATGTACTGTCCCAGATTTGGTCCTACCCTCACGTTCCTCATTCATGTTGTGGGCCTTTAAACAGCAGCATCAAAATGTTGTCCAAGAGCAGCACTCCCCACAACACTGCAAAGCTTAGAGGCCAGTCTCTGTGGGCACCCTGAGGAGCAAACCCCACTGGTATGGTTTTCCTTCAGGATAAATTGCTGCAGAAGAACTGCAGCTTGGCATGGCTGAAGCTTACTCAGTCTGCATCTCTGCAAAACCCTGGTTTTCATTAAATAGTGGAAATCACTGTCATGGATAAGACAAAATTTCTGCCCTTGCACATACGTTAAGCCCCAGCTCTTGAAGAGATCAAAAATGAAGACATGCTGGAATCCCTTGCTACATGGTAAGCTTTCCTTGCAGGCAGTAGGTCATGATGGTGCCTTCAAAATCCAGACATCAGCCACTTCTCAGGCGTAACAGTGAGCATGTATCAGCATCCAGCTACTGAAACGTGGTTCCTCCTATCTGCTCTGAATTCTGCTCTTGCTAAATTGCAGTTCCTTGGTCTTGCTACTGCTTTGTCAGAAGAAGCACTCATTTGCTTCCCCATGAAAATCCTCATAGCCTCAGATTAAGCTCTGACGTTTTTCCTTTTGCTCTGGGAATAACTGGTGCAATGTAAAGTGTCATGTTCTCTTTCCCACTATGCATCACATCTCTAGGACTTTCTTATCATTAGCAACAGGACCCTCCTGCCATATACAAGCTTTGTCTGAGTGCACAGGCCCAAACATTTCAAAGAATTTATTAATTCTGAGCTGCTTGCTCCGTAGTGCTTCATGGAGGGGACTTCAAAAACTAATGGATTTGGCCATTTATGATAAGGACGTTGGAAAATCAGAAAGCCTTTAACCTCTGTGTTGTTTGTACTAAGCTGGATTGGTTTCTCACATAGAAATCCGGCTGGTGTGTTTTCCTACCCTGTCTTCATTTGGGTTCTGTGATGGCTGCTTCAGTTTCTACTGGAGTTCAACAACAGCAGCTCTGGATTGAGAATTTAAAAAAAACCCAAACCCCCAAATGAACAAAGAACCCACCACAAATGAAAAACTAACCAAACAAATCCCAAGATGTAAAGATGTCAACTGGTTTGCATTCAGTTCAGCTCTGGGCTTCCTGATGAATTCCAGATCATGTCCTATAGACCTGAAGTGGCTTTCAGACACTGATGGTGTGACTCTGAACTGAGTGCTACCATCAGTGGCCTTTCCTTGAGGTTTCCTTGTCTGGGGTGAGCCTTGAACTGCCTTCACCAGCACACCTGAGCTCCCCTGAGATTCTCTCTTTGCTGCTTGATACCTCTGCTTGTCCCTTTTCTATCCCACCCATCTCTCTGCTGTCCCATCAAAGGTCCATGTAGGGAGCTGGGGAGGCTGTGCTGATGTGGTACCTCATAGAGCACCAGAAGACACAGGGAAGAGGAGGAGTTACACTAATGAGGAGGCATGTGGGGCTCCCCAGAGCTGATGGTGGTAGTGGGAAGCAGTGGAGGATCACAGAATCACGGAACGTTGCGGGTTGGAAGTGACCTCCAAAGATCACCCAATCCAGTCACCCTGCCAGAGCAGGATTGCTAGCATAGGTCACACAGGCATGCTTCCAGGTGGGTTTGGAAAGATCCAGAGAAGGAGATTCCACAACCTCGCTGGCCAGCCTGTTCCAGTGTTTTGTCACCCTCACAGTGAAAAAGTTTTTCCTTATGTTAATGTGGAACCTCCTATGCTCCACCTTGCACCCATTGTCCCTTATCCTGCCATTGGACATCACTGAGCAGAGCCTGGCTCTCTTCTCCTGACATTCACCCTTCATGTCTTTATAAACATGAATGAGTTCACCCCTCAGTCTCCTCTACTGCAAGCTAAGGACATCCAGCTCCCTCAGCCCTTCCTCATAAGGAAGATGCTTCACTCCATCATCTTCGTGGCTCTGTGCTGGACTTTTTCAAGCAGTTCCACAAGGTCTTGAACTGAGAAGCCCAGAACTGGACACAGTATTCTAGAAGTGTCCTCACCGGGGTAAAACAGTAGGAGGAGAATCTTCCTCGTTCACACCCCTTCTAATAGACCCCAGGATGCCATTTGCCTTCTTGGACACAAGGGCACATTGCTAGCTCATGGTCAGAGTTCTGTCCAAGAGCACCTCCAGGATGATGACTTTTATTTCATGGGAAGGCACATTATGGTGGGAAGCACGATATAGAGGAACCGTGACAGATCTTCAGGGGGTTGTCAGCATGAGTGGACAAGGACCAGCCTCTACCTTGGCAAGGCCAGTGACTGCTGCCCCACATCTGTTGTCTCTCCCTATGCCCTCTGTGCAATTAGCTCTACCCCAGAGAGTCTTGGTTTGGGTAATTTAGGTACTAAAGGAAGAAACACTCCAGGGGTACTTAACAGGGATGCAGGCTGGTTTCTGATTTGCCCCTCCCCACCAAGTCTGGTCATCCCAGCTGGGTGAGCAGCAGCTGATGCCTGTAAAGGGGCTGTGATGGTGGTGGGAAGGAGAAAGTGGCCCAATAAAGAGGGCTATGTGGTGTCTGTGGATGTTTCTGGGTAGACTGGAGCTTTGTCTGCTGTGTTAAGTTGGATTCAGGTATTACAGACATCCTGATGATGCTGGTTAGCTGGTCCAGTGACTGCTCTCCCAAAAGAGGTGGCTGAAGCATATATAAAGAAGCAAAATTTGTAACCACTTCCTTCCTTGGTCTCTTGTGTGCTTGCTTCTGATATCAACCCTCCCTAGTCCTGCATGGTTCTGCATCTGCTTTGCTGGCCAGAGTTAAGGTGATATTGGAGAAGGAATTTGGCTTCTTACTGTCTGTTGCTGTGACTGTGGCTATCTGCCCTCGGAGCTGCTTTCAGCTCTGGATGGTGGGGACCTACTGGTCCACTCAAGCTCCTTAGCACAAAACATGAGAGCCAGGCATCTCTGTCTTCCAGCAGGGAGATAGTTGAGATATGTAGCCCCTTTCCAGTGCTGTGGGTATGTTAATCTGGTAGGCAGCTTCTGTTTATTGCCAGTTTTCCCAGATCAGCTTTTGTAATATATGGCTGCCTGCAGACCCTGCAGCTAAAAGGAAAAAGCCTAGTCCTGCTTCTCCTCTGGTTTAATTCTCTTCAGCTGCTGACCCTGTGGTCTGCTGCACCTAATTCAAGCCTGAGCGAGCTAATTACAGAAGCCCTTGCCTTCAGAAACTGTAGTGAGCTGCTCCCCATCTCTTGTAAGGCCATTGTCCAAGATGAAGATGTGCTTTTGAAGTGCATTTCTTGCACATTTTACTGGTTCACCTGGTGACCATCCTTTGCATGAGACAGTGGGCTCCAGTACCTGTGTGGGAACTGGTGGATGTGTGTAAACCATGGGCAGCAACACCCCACTGCAGCCCCCTCAGTGTTCTGCACTGGGGCAGCCCCTCAAGCCTGATCCTTCAGAGGCTGGGCCAGGAGTTGTGCAGGACAGCTGTAAGGTAGGACAACCTCCAGAACCCTCTCTGCTGGGATAGGAGAGAGAGCACCACAGGGTGACAACATCTAGGAAAGGATGTCTTCCTTCCCAATTATTCCTGCATCTCCAATCTGACCAAATCGTGTGGCCAGTCTGCCCTGTACAGGGTCATAATGGAAGCATGACATTCCCACCCCATGGGGTTGGCTCTTATCTGGGTAACAAGAATCTGCTGCCCTGCATGCAGCTCTGCAGCTAGGGTAGGGTGGGGTGGTTGTGCTGTCTTGTACAGGGAGGAAGAACAGCACGTGATGCCTGGAGCTCTTGGTCATGCTGCAGCCCTTGCCAGGTTAATGTCTTGGCAAGGTGGCTTTGACCTGGCTACTCAGAAACTTGGCTGGAGCGGCTTGAGACCTTCAGGAGTGACACAGATGGAGGTATCAGAGACCAGTACTCCCTGCTGCAGCTCAGATTTCTGGATGTCAGAGCTGTTTCATGCTGACTTGTGTGATGATACCAATGGTTTCATGCCCAAGCTCCCAGTATTAGTACTGTGATACAGTGGGGCTGTCTCAGGACCCTGTTTCCCTCTCCCATGTGATTTTGGCAAGGTGGTGATCCACCCCTAATAGCCTTTGTGGCCTTTCTCCTTCCCATGAGCTCTCAAAGGACAAGACCTTGGTCCCTGCATCACCCGTGTCATCTGGGTGTGAGGATCACTTGGTGAGGAGGATGACCCATGGAGATCCTGGGAGCACTCCTGCCCCTGGTGCCAAAGTCGCTGGTGAGAACAGGAGGTGAGGCCCCTAAAAGCTTGCCCGTCATCCACCAGCCTGTGGTGGGTCCCTCGCAGCTCTGCAGCCGTTTGTCCCCTGCCAGCCGAAGAGGAGCCATTCAGCCCTCCACTGTGTCGGAGGAAGCCGCGGCCCCCCTGCCCAGGCTGCTTCGGCAGCGGCAGGTACGCTGCCCTGGCCGGTGCCTCCAGGTCTGCGGGTCCGTGAAACTCCTCGATAACCAGAGAGCCCCGCCAGGCAGGAGAGACAGGAAAGCCAGGCGAGATGGGAAATCGTAGGGGCTGCGAGAGGGCTCTCAGTTCCATCTTCCACACCCGGGCAGGAATCTTTCCCTCCCTGAATCCACTGCGGTTTGGCGGAGCGCGAGTGGCGCTGCCCCGGGGCCGCTTCCGCGATTCTGGCACCCTCAGCGATCAGCGGCGAGCAGCCCTCCGGGGCAGCTCTCCGGCTCGGTTTTTTTTAACCCCCCTTCTCCTTCCAGCACTTATTTTCCTTAAGTGCTACCGAACGGCGGGAGTGAGATATCCGGGACGATGAGCAGCGCCGGGGAACACATCGCCGCCGGGACCCGCATCCCGCCCCGGGCTGGGGACCAGCTTTCCCTAAAATCTCCCATCTTCGGCTTTTCCTGGGAGGCCAGAGCCGCTCTCCAGCCGGTTTCACTGCAGGGAGAGGCGCGGCGGCAGAGCACCACGCTATGCTTTTTTCTTTTTCTCCTTCTTCCTTTTAAAAAAAAAAAAAATCTTCTCCCCCCCTTGTATTTTCTCTTTTTCTTCTTTTCTGTTGCTGTCTGAGGAAACAAGGAAAAAACGTGAAGCAGGGAACGGAGCGAAGCAGGGGCTGTCCCGCTGCCCATGGGGCGGCCCGGCCGTGCCCCCCGGAGCCAGGAATTGCCGCCGGCCCCTCGAGGTGTGGCGGGTCCAGTGTCTGCAGCTAGGCGAGAGTGCGGGGTGGAAACTTATTTCGAGTGGGGTGGAGAGGGGAGGGCAGGGCAGGGGGTGGGGGTCGGGCAGGGAGGTATCAGCTCCAGGAAATGTGCCTTGGCAGCAGTTGGACGTGTGCTCCTCCGCAGTTTGGTGCGCTCCGCTCCGAAGCCGTCCACGGGGCCGTGGATCGCTGCCCAACCCGGGCAGTGCCGGGGGAGACCAAGCTGGGGAGGCAACAGCTGCCGCCGGACCCTCCTGGAGCTCTGGCTGCGGACGCGTCTCCCGTCGTTGCCCTCAGGAAGGCATCGCCCGAGCCGCCCCAGGTAAACGGCCGAGCTCTACTGACGGCAGCTCCGCATCCTCCCTCACCGCTGCCTCGGAGAAACCCGGAACCGACCGCCTCCCAGTTCGGGGCCGCGGGGCTGGTGAGATGTGTTAAGCCCATCTGAGGCAGGGGCTGCGAAGCTGAAGTGCGGGAGTCTGGGGCAGGAGTTTCTCTCGGTCGGAGGCAGGGAGGGCGGAGGGGAGTGGGATGCGTTGGGGAGAGGGTGGGCAGCCGGGGCCGCGAAGCTCCATTCTGGAGCGGCGGACGGACTGAACGTAGCGGGGATGGGCTGTGTTGGTAGGCGGACGGCGAGGCCCCTTCGCCCTGCCCGGCTCCCCACCATGCTGGACGGGCTGAAGATGGAGGAGACTTTAGAGAGCGCACTGGACCCCGCGGCTCCCTTCTCCTCCCTTCTGGGTAAGTCGGGGGTCTCCCTCCCAGGGTGGGGCACAGTCGGGCGAGCCCCGAGCGATAGGCACAGGGGGCCTCTTTTCCGCGCGGCTAGTTTATGCCTGCCGCCAGCCGCTCCTTTTGCCCGGGGAGTGCCCGCGGCGTCCGCCTTCCGCACTCCCGTTTCGTTCCACAGTTGTATTAAATTGTGCGTCCCTTTCCGCCCCCAGGGCAACGAAGGCCTTTCTTTTGTATTGAATAATAAAGAATTTATTTTATTTTACTTTTCTTCGTTTTAATATCGGTTTCACACAATCGCCTTCTTTTCGAGCTGCGCTTTGCCGCCGCCTTACCAAGAGGAACGAAATTGGGGGTGATGTACCCCGCACAGGGCTCCCCTAAAGCATAGGTGCCCCCCAGATCCCAGAGCAGCACCCAGTACCTTTCTGGCCCATTCTGACCCACCAGCTTGTGCGGGGGAAGTGAAAGTATTTGGATCCTCTCTCTATCCTTGCCTGTTTCGTCTCCCTGTCTGCTTCTTTCTCCACCCACCCCTGTCCCCGACTCCTTCCCCGCAGGCAGTGCCGCGACCCCTAAGTCGGTATGCGAAGGGTGCCAGCGAGTCATTTCGGACCGGTTCTTGCTGCGCCTCAACGACAGCCTGTGGCATGAGCAGTGTGTCCAGTGTGTGTCCTGCAAGGAGCCCCTGCAGACCACCTGCTTCTATCGGGACAAGAAGCTCTACTGCAAGCTGGACTATGAGAAGTAGGTGACCCCCTCTTACTCTGCTTCCGTTGCCCACCAAACCCTAGTGCCCTGCTGTAAGACCAGAGGCTCAACATCTCTTCGCTTCCCTGTGTGTCCCAGCTGTATCGTGCTGCATGGTGAGCTGCAGCCTTATTGCACATCGGTTCTCCTAATTCTGACATGTTTTGTTGTGCTCGGTTCGTGCCTTGGGAATTCAAAGCCTTTTGTCATGATCGTGTAAGACGCCCAGGGCTGGAGAGGGAAGGGACAAACTATTTTCCTATCTCTTCTGGCTT
Organism: Tricholaema leucomelas; assembly: GCA_013400475.1. NCBI lineage: Eukaryota > Metazoa > Chordata > Aves > Piciformes > Lybiidae > Tricholaema lacrymosa > Tricholaema leucomelas. Next base: position 62,666 of record WAAF01000418.1, read on the forward strand.
TATACTGCTGCTGAGCATCTGTAGGAGGAATGTTATATCCTACTGACCCAGCCCTGGATAGAGTGATTTTCCTGATATCCACATAGACAGAGCAATGCTATTACTCCCCCAAGTCATATGGGGAAATGGAGGCACTCGTCAGGAATCAGGGAAGGCCCCGCTAAATTTGGAATGTTTGCTGTCACACACCAGAGGCTTTGCCTGTGCCTGGGGCCGTGTTGGAGCAGGAAATATGGATGTAGGTGGTTAAAGTTTCAAGCCCTGGTGCTTCCTTTTTGGCAAATGTGGAGCTGAGGGAGACAAGACACTGAGAAAGTTGTTTTTCTTTTTTAAAGAAAAAGCTTTCCAGTGGGAATGGGAAGGAGATTGGTGAGTGTTTTCTCTCCTGCAGCTGCTTTCATTTTGTCCTGCTCATCTCACTCTTGCCAGCCCTGCAGGACCCTGCTCCTCAGACGGCTTTCAGAACAGTTACATTTGTATTGCCTCCAGGCTGGTTATTTCTTGAGAAGGATGTAGATAGAGGGCCAGATCCCTCACTGTGGCAATAGCACGGCTGCTAGAGCCCCAAAATTTAATTCCCAGGTCACTCTTATACAGGAAAACAGTCACCAGTGATGTTCCCGTCCCTGGCCTCTGGTGGGCTGAGAGTGTGCCGGGGGCTAGCTCTGCTGCAGGCCTTCTTCAAGTTTTGCCTTTCAAAAATTCCTTTAAGTCCTGTATTGTGGATCTGAGTTTGATCACTATGGATACAAGCAAATTGAAAGCAGAATTGGTGCGCGTGCCCTTGTTTTCGGATGTTTGCGAAAGACGAAGAGTTCTCTGCTGCGGGAGCGGAGAGGAGCGCGGTGGCTTTCGGCAAAAATTCATCCGGATAGGGCGTGCTGCTGCCTCTTTGTCCCGAGAAATTTGGCCTACCGGTTCCAGTATGTTTCTGACACAATTTAACTCGCCTTTTCTGCTGTATCAGTGCCTCTCTTTCAAGCATTAAGGGGAACTTGGGGTGAACATCAGTACACAAATGCCTTTCCAGCTTGCAGCTTCTCTGTACATTTTGCTGCAGCTTCTGGGTTCTGGAAGCTGGCTCCAACTTGAAACCCTCTTCTTGGAGGGTCTCTTGTCTGTGAAAGAAATTGATGCTGCAGTTGGCTTCTTGCTGTGCCTATCTCACTGTCGGGATAGATGAGAATGACTGAGACCAAAAATGAAATGTGACAAATATTTCCTGGGCTCCACCAGTGACATCATTTATCTGGTTATTTCTCAGCTGCATTTGGGCTGGGGACTTCTGCCCGAGCCGGGACGTGGCTCTGCGGCAGGCAATCTCCCTCAGGTGTGAGGGTTTTAGCCCTGAATTGCTGCTGGTCTTTTCCCCACCTGCACCCTCCTGTTCTTTGCTATCACATTGTTGTCCCCCTGAATTTAATTTTCAGGTTGTTGGTTTGGTTTTTTTTTTTTTTTGCATGGGGTAGCAGGTCCATGTACCTCCTTTCTCTGTCCCCCCTGGGAGACTCTCTGCCGTGCTGGTTGCTGCGACTGCTTACCTGGGGATGGCAAGGATAAGGAGCAGGGTCCCAAAGAGCTGTTCCCTTTGGGCTCTGAGTTTTACATGTGACTCTGTATTTAACAAAAACCACTCTTCCCCCAAACCTGTTTTGGGCTGAGCATTTTCCCTGAGTGCAGGAGCATTGTGCTTGCCTCCACTGCAGTGCCGATGCTGATTAACCGGGCTTTCAGCGAGGGAACACACAGGGGAAGAGCCACGGCTCTTGGACTGAGGTAATTATCTTGATAGCTGGTTAATTATCGCGGTTGACTGATGCTCCTCAAGCAGCACGATGGTGTAAAGCGTCGATGGTGTAAAGCAGCCGATCCTCCCCATGACACCGGCAGTCATGCCAGTGGAGCTGGACTACAGGAGCCTCTCCTTGGCGGGGAGCACCGGGGGGTCTCTGTGGTGCCGAGAATGTCAGGAAAGCCTTTGACATCCTATGATGTCAGCGCCGTGGTGATTGTGGTTGTTTTTTGTTTGGTTTTATTTTGTTTTAGTTTGTTCGGTTTTGGTTTGGTTTTTTTTTGGGGGGGGTTTGTTTGTTTTTGTTTTGTTTTGGGTTTTTGTTTTGGTTTTAAAGAAAGAAGGGATTGCTGGAGCCGTTTTAACAGAGATGAAGTGTACTATTTTCTGATATCTATCTCAGCTCTCAGTTTGAACTCTGTAGTAAGGTTGCAGAGAGTTAATGATGGAGTGAGAGATGGCAGAGTTTTGCCTTTAGTTATAAATACACCCATGGAAAGTGTTACGGATAGTTTTAAGCAAGCATCTGACTTGTTGGACTCTAGAAATTGAGGAATCATTTATTAAAACACATGTTTTACATTTCTTTGTCTTTCATAAAGAGGAAGACCTTGGGAGAGGACCTGGAGAAGAATAGATTAAGGACTGGGTGTGCTGGGCCAGGTCTCAGCATCTCTTTGGGGTGTCCAGTGCTGGAGAGTTGAGGGGCTAGGGGATCGTTCTTGGACCAGTTTCCACAGAGCTGGCAGGGAACACTCTTGGGAGGGACGGCTCAAGCCAGTGCCCCTGGGATGGTATCTATTTGGGGCAGAGGACGTTTGTTATAGAACATCCTGAATCCCACGGCAGCCCCCGGCGCTTGTCCAAACCTGATAAGTCTCAACTATGACAAGGTTCAGGCTTTGCCCTGGCCAGCTCCCTGACTGCAGAGCAGCCCCGTGGACACGTCTCAGCTTTGGGTCCTCTCTGTTAGTTACCAGAGGGATGGTCTTTTGCAGTGGCAGATTTGAAGGGGGACAATGTCAAATCCGGGCTTAAATGGGGAGAGGTGCTGGAAGCTATGAGAGCAGGGTTGCTCTGGAAGCTTAACATCTGCATAAGGGTGGGAATGGCTGAGCCCCACTCACTCAGATGTGTTTCATCATGGGTTTGCATGGGCCAAGCAGAGCCAGAGCTATAGAGACGACCTGGTCCTGTGGGGACATCTCCATCCTGAAGCCCTGCTGTGGGTGATGCCGACAGTGTGCAGAAACCCTTATGGCCAGTTCTGGGGACCAGGAGTGCTGTCAGCGGTGTGGTCATGACAGGGGGTGCAGCTGGGGAACGTGGTGACGGCGGGACAGCTTGGCACATCCCCAACCACGGCACAGAGTGCCGGCCCCAGCCCCGGCTGGCAGGAGCAGATGGCCAGCACATCTTAGAGCAGGCCTGGCATGTGGGCACCAGCAGTGGAGGGGCCACTGCCGTGCCGGGCTCCCTGGCTGAGTGAGGCAGTTGTGTGACGCTTGCCCTGTCTTTGCACGGCTTGATAGCTCTGTGCCCTTGCCAGTTTCTGTGCCGTCATCACAAAGTTCCCCCTGCTTGGCTCCAAAATGCCCTGGTCCTGGAGTTATGGGGCTGTGTGGGTACCTCCACCTTCTCTGTGAATTAAAATCAGGAGGTGCATCAGTCCAGTCACGAAGGAAACAAAAACTTCCTTTGAACCTCTGAGCATGCACAAAAGCAAGCGTTGCTGTTGGATTTTAAAGTCACACCAAATATCTTCCCACTGGAGATGAACCTGAGTTCCCAGTGGCGTGATCCCAGTGGTGGGTGGCTGGCTCTGCCTGAGAGGAAGGTGGGAGCTGCCTGGCTTGGGGCAGCGCAGCCTCCTCTTGCCTGTCTGGCAGCTCCTGCCGTAGAGGAGAGAGGGGGAAGAGGATTGAAGCATGGTAGTTGTTTATCTTGCTTAAGGTGAGCAATGAATCTAATTGTACAATTAGCTGTGTGCCGTGGCACTGCTTCCCTGGCCCAGAAGGGTTGTGAAGGGGATAATCCCAAATGGATTTAAAGAATAGGTTGATGTTGATGCTGGACCATTTAGGGCTGGAGACTTCCTGTGGTCTGGGGGTTTTGTGCTGGCTATATGTGATCTTTGCCTTCTCCCACCTGGAGAAATGTTACTTTTTGCTCCTCTAGTAGCTGATGGGAGAGAACTGTCTCTCCAGAGAGCCAGGGGTCGTCCCAGCTTCATCCCAGCTAATGTGTGATGTACCCTCCAGAGGTCCTTTTCCCTTTTTCTAGAGAGGATATCAGTGCTAATTTGGGCTTCTGCAATTGACCAGGGCCAGAGGATGAACAGGCCCGGAAGAGCACAAGGCAGATCTGCATCATGCTGTCTCCCTTGCTGGTCCTTTCTTCCACCCCTCAACCTTCTCTTCTGGTGCTTTCCATCCCCACCCATCACACTGTCTTTCTTGGAAAACTCTCTCTGTCCTCACTCCCTTTCCCACAGCTCCCAGAGGAAACACGCTGACTCTTTGCAGGCTGGTATGAGCATGGCTCTGTGGAAGCCAAATGTGGCCTGATCCCCACCAGGGTTGCGGTGATAGGTACAGCTGGGCTTGGTCCTTCATTTTTTGTTATTGATTTGCATTGCTATGCCATTGGGGGCAGGAAGCAGAGAAACAGCAACAGGATGTGATGATGAGAGGGATGTTATGGAGGCTGCTGTGAGGTCCAAGCTGTAAACCTGAGGACTCTCAGGATCCCATCTCTGCCACCCACCATCCTCCTGTATGCTGCTTGCAGGACTCTCTCTTTCCAGAGGGAGTGGAGGAGACACTTGGCTTCTTGCCCCATCCTCCTGCCCTTAATTAGATTTGTGTCTTACAATTAATGCTTCATGGAAAGGCCTGGAAAGGAGCAACATTTGGCAGCTTTGGAGCGAGGCAGTTGAATATACTCATCATCTGTGCTTCCACGGTGGGGACAAGGGTAGCTTTGGGGTCATTTTCTCCTGCTCATTGGCAGTGGGACCCTGGAGGCTGCAGGTCAGTGCTGGCAGAACTGGGATCTGAGCGTCCTTAGGACCCTTCATGCTTTCTGCCATTTTATTTTGGATCCACATTTTTTCCCCCCATTTTCTTTAATTTTCTTGCCCCTGACAAGGCAGTTGGAGTTGGGGAAATTGCTTTGGATCTTTGCAGTCTTGATGAAGGCACTGAAAAGAAATAGACTGAGGGAAGAAAGGAGGGTTTGTTTAAGTTTGATGAGAATTTGGTCTACACCAGCTGGAGAGACAGCTGGGATCTTCTCCAGCCCTCGCCTTGCCGGTTCTTCACCTGCTCACAGCCGCCAGGCACAGGGAGGGATTTGCCAAGCTGTGGATTTCAGACAGCCCACAATTTGGTTTCTAGCTAAGCCTTTCCTTGCAGAGCTCTTCAGCAGAGTCTAAGCCCAATGCCGTGGTCAATCCCAGCTGTTTTTAGAGATGATGGGTTTAGGTGGTTTGGGATGTTAGCTGGCCAGTACATGGGCAGGATTTGCTGGTGGCTACATGTGCTGTCAGAGAGGCTGAGCTCTGCTGGCTCCCCTGGTCCCTACAGCAGCAGTGGGGAGGCCTCAACATACCCAAACCCACAGCAGTTTATGACTCTAATCATGCAGACTCATTCCAGGGTTTGACCCGGGGTGAACACCAAAACACCCTCTACTTTACGGTGGGAGATGGAGGACTTTAGGGATGAAGGTTTGCCTGCTTCTGACTGAAGTGGTTAGAATCAGCTTTAGGTTAACAGTTCCCCACTTCTAGTGAACTCCATGGTGTGCAGCCAACAGGGTTACTCAATATGTCCCATGTCCTGAATAGTTGTCTTCTCAAGATGCTCTTTGTGTTCCATTTTGTCTCTGGCTCATGCCCTCTGCAGATGTAAGCACAGGATGTGGACACTGGCACTGGCACAAACACAGGAGGCCTGGGCTGGAAAACTCTGGCTCTGCAATTTAATCAAGCATCCCTTCTGTAGTAGAGTAATGAGTAGCAGGGATAAAATATTTGAGTTTTATTAATGTGAAATACTAAGCACGATCACAAATAGTCATAAATGTGTTTTCATGAGAAATTTGCATTTCTGTGTATTTGTAAGAGGTTTCAGAAGGGAGGGGGAGCAGTCATCACTGAGCAGAGGTGTGAGAAAGCCTACAGCCGTGCTTACACAAGCCTGTAACTTCAGTTTTATTCCTCGGTATTTCTGCCTGGACAGAAGGAAGCCAGCCAGTCCCTGGCTGTCTTCTCCTGGGGCTGTTGGCCCTCAGGGGCAATGGATGCACCCAGGCTGTCCCAGGCATCGCACTGCAGCTCTGTTTGAGGTTTGGTGGGTGGTTGTTTTTTAAGATCATCAAACCTTGGTTGCCCAGGAGAGGGCTTCTGTAGCCGCTGGCTTCCCACCCCAAATATTTACGAACAGCCAGATCCTGAGGATTTTGCAAAAGGTATGGGGCAGGCTAAGCAGTGCTGTGCTGAGGCTGCACTGGCAACAGGGGCACAGGGGGCTCTAGTTGCTATTGTGTTTTTTTTTCCTGTCAAATGTCTCCTTCTCCTTGCTTACCTGTTTTATTATCAAAAGACTAATTTCTTCAGCTTGTCCTCAGTGATCCTTCCGTGCTTCATGCTTTGTAGGCTGAATATCTGGCAACAGACTCTTCTCCCACAAAGATTTGGATTTTCAGGAGGGTGTTGTGTGTGGTTCTCAATAAATACAGGGGTGAAATTATGTTGTGTTCAAAGAAAGATATTTACTTTCTCCATTTGCACTGTGTGCTTGCAGGAACCTACCTGTTTGCTGGAGGGTGTTTCTCATGCCTGTGGATATGATTCTGGTTTGGGTTCAGGTCTCCTGCACTGTTGCTTGGTCTGGGTATGGTGGACCACAGTTGCATGCAGAAGGAGCTTGGCTCCTTCACGTATGAAATAGAGATAAAAATGTGAATCTAGCTACAAAAAGGTTTCATTCATCATCACAAGTGCATCTTTCTAGGTCAGTTTGGATGCTGAGAATGAATTATCTGTCTCTCTCCTGATGCCCCTAAATTCTGTGTTGTGCTTGTCTTTGTGTTTTTTACCTTGGCTACCTCTGGCAAAAGGTGAGAGAGCTTGTGTTACAGAGGCACGAGCTTCTTCCAGGCAAAGATCAGTAGGATTAAGAATTTATAGGGAACTGCTCTCTGTATCCTGGCACATTCTGCCAGGCAGTGATGCTTCCCCTTGTCCAAGGGTCACTGGGGTTCCACAAGTGCACATGAAAGGCTCGTCCTGCATGGAGACATCCTACTCCTCCTTGAGGGAAATACCTTGAGGGGCAGAGCACACTGGAGGAAGCTTCCTCAGCCTTGATCTATCCCAGCTCTCTCCCCATTGCTGTCATCTGCATATTGTCTCTTGCCACTCCCTATCCCTCTCCTTCCCTTGTAGGTTTCATTTCCTAGCGCAGCTCTTGAGGAGAGCTTTCTGTCCTTGACAGCGGAACAAATCCCTTTTCATGTGACCATCGTTCCTGGCCCCATTGTCCTCCACCCCTGCTGCCACCGTGCAAAATCTCCTTCCCTGGTACGTCTGTTCCCCTGGAATGATCACCACCATCACGGTGGGGTGGTGAGCCCCCAAAATCCCTCCGGGCAAGATTCTCTGCCGTGCAAGGTTGCCAAGTGAGATCTTAAAAGCATAAGAGGCCAGGAGTGATTTCTGGGGAATTCCGTGTTCAGATGTGAGTTGTCTCTTTGAGATGTGCATCATCTCCTCTGTTTTTGTGCTACAGAGCCCCTTGAGTGATCCTGGAGCCTGGGTGTCCTGAGGGCTTCTTCCTCCCTGCCTGGGGCCAGTGAGGCCATATTAGGGATTGATTTTTCACTGGGTAGCATCACCCAACCTGGCTAAACAAGAAGAAAGAGGTGGGAATTTTCTCTTCACTATTGAAAGCTCAAGGAAGCATTTAGCAGCAGAAACTTGGAAAGAGGAGAGCAATAGATTAAGGGACCTGAAGGCAGTTCTCAGCTGCAGCAGTTTTATTGAAAAGAGTCAGTGTTGCTACTTCTTACCTCCAACCCCCAACATCATAAAAACATAGGGAAGCTTTCATTGTGCTCAGCATTTACTGGCCCTGTTAAGTCTCTATTTCCTGGAAAAGAGTGTCTCACACTGAACGTTGTTAACCTCTGCAGTGAGGTATCTAAATAGGAGGAGGGAAATGCCACATGAGAAATGGGACATGTTCATGGTTGTCTCCACAGGAGTGATTCTGATGAATGAATTCAAGAGTGCTAAGAGTGGAGGTGGACATCAGGGTGCAACCACAGAACTCTTGCTGAATTAGTTCTGAGTTGAGCCCAGATTGGGAATGTCCTGCAGCCCACTTTTGGGGCATCTTTTCCATAGGGAAGGACAGCTGTGCTGTGTGCACATCAGGTATACTGGACCCCAGCCCCATGCTGGGTGTGAAGGATGGGGCAGTTCTATACTTGCAGACCACATTCTGTAGATTCCTGAAAGGGCTGAAGGGAATTAAGAGGCTCATCTGGAGCACACAGTTCAGCCAAGCCAAGGTTTGAATTGCCCAGTGTACTTGCTGAGCTCCAGGTCTTGGCTGCAGGGAGAGCTGAGAGCACCTTGATCACTTGAACTGTATCTGCAAACCCGGACGGTCTCTTGGCTTGTGTGTGTGCCGTCTCTGCTTTGGTTGGAAGGCTCAGGCTCATGTGCCTTGATTCTCACTTGAGCCAAATACGTGGCCAGTTGAGTTGGTGATGGGAAACTGAGCTATTGAATTATGCATATCTCAGCATCTCTGCTGCTGGGTATAGTGTTGGAGTGGTATTGAGCAGATCCTTTTAAACAGCAACATGGAGCTCTGTTAGGAAAGCCATTAAGTGTTCGAATGTTCTTGATGCTTGCTCAGGTGAATGTTGTTCCTTCTTTCTGCATCCATAATTATGAAAGGCTGAAAGGGCAACCTCAATGGACTGGCTTAAAAGTTTCATGAAGCCTGAAGTCTTGTGGGTTGGACTGTTGAGTCCAAGATTGTTTCAGCTCTGGCTCACAGGAGCATTAACCAGAAAGGAGGAAAGGTTTCCTGCACACATTACCTAGAGCACATTAAACTCCGTGTTGATGGAAGGTGCTGTTACACAGCTGTGTTAGGAGAAAGTAATGGGAGAAGATATCAGAGATGGGTGAAGGGTTATGCATAGGGAACCTAGATCCAAGTGAGGTGGTCATTCTTGGCATGGGGAAAGCTGCCCATAGCACAGATGAGATTTCTCTGGCCCCTGCAGTGTAAGATATGTGTGTGATGGATGCTCTCTGCTCTGCAGCTCTAAACCTGTGCAGCACTGATGGATAGGTGGCAGGGTGCAGCAGGATCTGGACAACTCATCTACTCTCTAGTTCTGGCAGTCTCCAGTTGGGTCCTAACAAGACCCAAAGCATCTGTGACTGTATTAGGTTCTTTATGGGAGTCTCCTCTGCAGCACCAAACTCGTCTTTTCACCATTTGCTTGCCTGCTAAAACGGGGAGCTGAGACTCCAAGCAGTTGGCTGCTATGGGGCTGGGGAAGAAGCTTTCTCTGCAGATGTGATGCATTGTGAATCTCTGCCAGACCTGTTTTCAGTTTCATGGCAAGGGTTCGCAGCAGAAATGACCTCTGGCCAAGCATTCTGGGCTCCTGCCTCCTCCTAGTGCTTTGCCTTTTTCCTTGTCTTGCTTCATGGCTAAACTGTAGCTTTTCATGGATGGAGTGAAGACTGAAGAAACGTGGTTAATGTTTTGCTGCTGGGGTAAGTCTGAAGACACAACTAGCTTTGTGGGACAGTTTCTCCATGACTGAGTTCGGAGGCATCTCATATCACCTATTCAGATCCAGGAGGGGTGACCTGAAGTGATGAATCTGGCAGCTAAAGCAGAGAGCCCAAATGCATCCTGCTGGCCCATCCCCTCTCTCCAGAGAACGTGCAGTTTCCCTGCCAATACTGTCCTTACACTATTTCCAAACCCATTAGCAAAAATCCCAGGAAATCCCTGAATCCTTGGCTTTTGAAGTAAATATATTGAGTTGTTTTTGCCTGCTCTGAGAACTTCTACTTCCAAACATCAGCCTTGGTCTTTCCCTTCCTGGCCTGCAGAATGTGGTTCTCACACAAAGCAACCACTGGCCTCATCTTGTAGGTCTGCTTGCTTGGCTAGAGAAGTAGATCAGACACGTTGCAAGAGAAAAGTGCTAATGAAATGAAATCCAAATCTGTATCTTCCCCTTTGGTGCTGGAAAAGTGCAGCAAACCGAAGATGCTTCTTGCCGAAGTGGCATTTTTCTTTCCATAAGGATTAGTGGTTCAAGAGTGGAGATTTTCAAACTGACAAGCTCTTGGCAGAGAAATAATTACAGGCTTTTTATGCTCTGTGTTTTCAAAGTAGTTCTAAATCACTTTTCCCTTCAGGGCACATTTTTTTTATTTTTCCACAAAAGGGGGTGGGGAGAACTGTGTATTTCCTCAGTGCCCCTGAAAATATGCAAGATGTTTGTGGAGACTCTTTAAGTTTCAGCCGTAAGATTGTGTGTGTGTGTGTTTGCTTTAACTCTGTCCAATCAACCAAAGTTTCCTGGCTGGTGATGCTTCAGAAATGGATCTTAAAAGTGGGAAATGGAGGGAGGTAGATGTGATCACTTCTTGGCCATCTCAGGAATGTGGGTTTTGCCTCAGCGTTATATTCCCCAGGGTTCTTACCCCGCTCCTTGCTGTAAGAGAAGCTCTCTGGAGCTAGCAGAGCTGGTTTTCCTTGTCTATCCGTTACTGTGCCAAATTGCTGCACATCCTGCTAGGATGTCATGGCCATGTCCCCTTCGTTGCTGGGCCTCCCTGCGGTTGCTGGGGGCTGCAGAGCTCTGTGCGGCTCAGCTGGCCGTGTTCTCCACTGGGTCCTCTCCTTACCCACACCTGCAGCCTGACTGCTTTTCGCTTTTCATTATAAAAAAGACAGCATGAGGAAAGGCCACCTGGGTTGGAGTTTGAGGGCAGTTCTGAGGCACAGGTCAGCTTACGCCTTTTTATCCCTGGCAAAATTCACCTCTTGTGAGTTTCTATGGAAGCCCTTCACGAGGTACCCTAATTTTCTGAGCTCGCTGGACATCTCCATGTCATAGCTTGTTTCACCATGACTCTGTCTCAACCCAGAGATCGATGCTCCCTGGTTTTCACCCTTCTCAGGAAAAAACCCTCCAGCAGCTGCTGTGCTAAGTCTCAGCTATCTTATGCTTGATAGGAGGAGCCATCCATCCATTCATCCCTGATATTAAACACTGCTTGCAATGTATGGGGGCACCTGAGAGAGGACCCCACTGGCGTTTACATTCCCAGCAATATGAAGGGCAGCAGCAGGCCTGTGTTATTACATCAGCTGCCGGGGCAGAGCGAGGCGTTCCCTCGGGATTGGCAGTGCAATATCCCCACTGCCGGCAGAGAGCGGAGGGCAGGCCACTGTTAATAAAAGCCTTGCACTACCTTGGCTTTATTAAGTGGCGGAAGCCTCTGTGCAGCACGCCCCAGGCGAGTCTGGGTCTGGGCTTTGCAGCGAAAGGAAAGGGAGTAAAAAAGGCGGTGGGGAGATGGTGCTTGAAGTAATTAGACCTGCATGATGGAGAGGGGAGAAGTGTCAAGATGGGTGGTAGAAAAATCTCCATGTAGTGTCCTGCCACAATCTGCTTTAAAACCATGCTTTGGGCCAGGCCAAACCCATCCTGTTCCTCTTGGCCCTTCTGCTGCTGGGGGCTCTGGTGTTCAGTGAGTAGGGTGGTGAACATCTTGCTTTCTCCATCCTTCTGAACACCTGCTTAGAGTAGCTAAAGTCTGGTTGAGCTTGTGGGAAGGCCATGATATATGTCTAGAGCCTACAAAGTACCTTATTTCTTGCAGATGTGGCAGGTGGCACTGTAGAAGGACATGGTGCCCGGAGGGTAGATGTCTGTAGTGTCTCTCCTCTGTTCCAGCCCTCACTTCTCAGGGGAAAGGTTTTTTCTTCTCATCTTCCGCAGCCCAGACACTGCCAATCCCACTAAAACTTTTGACTGGAGCAGGGATTAGGTGCTTAGATTTCAGCCCTTGTCTGTGAGTGGTGTAAACTTTCTGCTGGAGCTCAAGTGACATTTTGTGGGAGATAGAAGAGTATTAAGTGTTGGTCCTTGCTGATAAAAATAGCCTGCTGCCTGATGATGTTTTCTGTCATCTTGTTGCTGGTCTGACCAGGCTCTATCGTCTCCATGCTGGCACCCCCAGCCTGGTCTTTTCTTAGCATCAGGTGCTGAGGACACCCATAGCCTGACCTGGCATGGTCCTGCTCTGAGCATCCCAACCTGACTGACACAGCAACATCCTTTCCTTCCATTAGCACTGCAGCTGGGAAGATGCTGGGGTCTCCACGCAGGTTGGAGGGCAAACTGGATCAGGAGCATCAGATGCCAGGTTTGTGTTCAGAGAGGCCAGAAGGCTGTGCATCCTGCTCACTGTGAGCCTGCCACCCAAGCACAGCTTCCCCTCTCCCTGCAATCTGAGCCTGCAAATCAGAGCAGATAGCCCATTATCACAAACCTGTCTGCTAGCATGGGACCTCTGTTGAGCACAGAAGTCATTCTGCGTGCACATGTGCCCTCCTGCCTGTTTTCCCCGTTGCTCTGTTCCAGAGACAATGTTTTCATCCTGAGGTTATAGCCTGAGCTGATTCAAGGCCCTCAGCAGCATCCACAGAGTTGCCTCTTGCTGCTCCAGAAACACAAGGCTGAGGCCAGTTGAAAGGAAAGAGAAGAAGAGGAGGAGGAGGGAGTGGCAGGGCCTGGCTCACTTCTGAACTGTGACCAGATTTGCTGGGAGGATCTTTTCCACCCTGCCTGTCCTGTGCCTTTCCTGGGCTCTGCTTCAGAGTAGCATCTGCCTGTTTTGACTCTGAGAACAGCCAGTATGGCTCTGGAGGAGCCTGTGGTAGGATGGTTGCAGGGACAGTTTCGCCTAGCATTGAACCTTTCCTTCTTTTGCCTGGGCTGTGATGTCCCCAGGCATTGGCCTCTCTGAGGATGGCTCCATTCCATCTGCTTGTTCCTCTGATGTCCAGCAAAACATCCTTCTCTCCAAGGATGTCTTCATGGACCTCCTAGTCAGGCTGCCTTCAACGCAACGTTTTTAATTCAGCACTTAATTACCTTTCTCAGGCAAGTGAAGGCTTTTGGGAACAGAGTATTTTCTACCTTCCCACTACTTGCTACCTCAAGGCCCACTCACTGCTGGGGAATTCATCATCTCCATGGTGTCATCCATCAGCTGAAGAATCTCCCTGGTCAGAAGTAAGGAATGAAGTCCTCCTGTGCCTGGAGCCTAACCAATATGATGGCACTTGGCCACTTAACAGTAGTGGGCGATTGCTGAGCCCCTGCCAGGAATTCTCCCAGTGGGATGGGGAACACTCTGGAGCGTTAAATTCGTGCTGTGCTGTGTAACCTCTAAGTAGAGCCTGTCCCGTTTTGTAACGGGTCATATGATGCCGGCCGTGGCAGCCGCCTGCCCTGCCTTTCAAGGTCAGCACTGAGCTTGGGGACAGAGGGGCAGCTCCTGTCTGCAGCCTTCCTGGACACTGAGCCTTCTCGCAGGGCTCTGTTCCCTCTGGGGCAAAGCCTTGGGCACCTTGGGAGCTCAGGCTTGGAGATGGAGGTGATTTTGCTCCCAGCCAATGAGACTGCAGTGCACTTCTCCCATTGCAGGGTGTGCTCCTTGGATCAACTCAGATGCAAACCCTGCTCACATCTGTCCTGCAGCCCTGTAGGGGTTTCTTGTGTGCCACCAACAGTCTTCACACCTGGAAACCACTGTCCCTTAGCCAGAGCCTGTCAGGCTGCCCAGAGGTGTTGTGGAGTCAGCTCTGGAGAATTTCAAAACCTGTCTGGATGTGTTCCTGTGCAACCTGCAGTAGATTCTATGGTCTTGCTCTGTCAGGGGAGTTGGACTCAATGATCTGTGGAGTTACCTTCAAACCTCTAACATCTTATGATTCTGTGATCATCTTTGTCTCCAGCTTCTGAGAGTTTTACAGCATCATGCTGAGGACAGCACTTTCCAGCACACATATAGACAATGTTCCCTCACTCTAAGTTTCTTAAAATGCCTCCCAGTAAGGACTTCCTCTCACATCCCTGAAGCTGGGGAAATTGCTGTGCAGAGCAAGGTTTGGTTGTGGAGGTGATGGAGCACAGAGTCCTTGATGTGAAGGACAACCAGCATGGTGATATTGCTGCCTGCTCTGTTCATTGGCTTCCAGCCCTTGCTGGAACACATGACCACTTTCTTGGGAAGAGCCTCCCATGGTCTTTATCACTAAATAAATATTTTTGGGCCCTCACTGTATCAAGCAATTAAGAAGGACTTCACAGACAGATCATTAGATAATAATTAGAAAGGGTTTAAAATACAAACAGGCAGTTGGTCCTCCCCAGTTCTCTTGTTACATGAAAGTTTCATTTATAATTTGGACCCAGGTTGGGATGTGCTGAGAGATGCTCAGGCTGCAGCCTGCACATGGGGGTTAACATGCTGCTTCTCTCCTGCCAGAAAATAATCAAAGCCAGGGACTGTGCATGAAGGATTAGGAAGAGGATATGCACGGGCCTGTCCGCAGCTGGTTGGAGTCTAGTGCAAAGGGGTAAGCCTGGAAATCATTGCTTTCTGATGGCTGCAAAGGGACCAGCGTGGAAAGGGAGCTTGTCTCCTAAAACCTAGGGAGCTCTGCCACCAGCCCATGAGTTTAGTTTGAGGCAGTAAGTGGATCCTCTATCCTTGAGAGATGTCTGTGCTGGTTGGAAAGGAGGAAGCACTGTGGGTGGATGCTTCTGCCTTCACTTTCCAGGCACTGCGGTTGTTTGCTGTAAGCAGAGGATGCCAGGCTCCAGGGACCAAGTTTTCATTGTGAGGAAAAGATGTTTGGCTCCAGGGACCAGGTTTTTCTACCTTTTTGTGGGATACCTTGTCAGGTTTACAGGTTCTGCTGCAAGTCTGACTCCATCCACAGCATTACCTATGGCTTTTTGGATTTTAAAGCCCTGTGTCCCAGAGTCAGGGGATTCAATGAAGCCCTCCCCTACTTTTCAGCTTGGAGCGCTTCTAATGCACTTCTAGTTTTGACTTTATGAAAGCTGGAAGATGCTCAGGTCTTGTGTCTGACTTAATGGCATTGCCAGTGATGTTCCCTGAAACGCTCACCTTGAGCTGTCTGGGAAAGCTGGAGTCACATCCCTCCAGATTAGTGACTGCATGGAGATTCCTTGCATTGGTTATTCAGAATTAGGGTTTACCTTGTCTGCTGAGGTAGAGGCTTCTGATCACCCCAAAGCAAGTCAAGGCTTTATGGCCCTCGGCCAAGAGAGATTTGTTAGGTTTATGGCAACTATTAATTGCTTCCTGAATTTAAAAAGTTATTATAAACAACCTCACTTGCCAGGGAATGAGTTACCAGTGCATAAATGCTTTGCCATTAATGTGTGGTTGACCCTGACCATGATGTGAGGACCAGAAAAGCTTTCAAAGAATTTACCAGAAACCATTTCAGGGAAGGTTGTGTGTTGTAAATCTGTAAGCGATGGGATGGAGGGAATTAGATTAGCTAATAGTTTGCTGATCTTCCCCATTGAAGCTCTTGAGATCATTAGAAGCAATGAGGAGAGGCTCCCCCTGTGCCCTTATCCCAGCAATCAATGAGGGAATTTACAACCTGGAAAACAAGATTATCAAAGGGTTTGTTTTACATACCACAATAACAAGCAGTGTTAGAGAGTGGAACAGGATTCTGCTACGTCCAAAGGTGCATTGTAAAGCTGCAGCGGTTCCTGGAGGAGCAGCCCATAGTGGGGCTGTTTGTGCTGGGCTGAGGATGTCCGTTGCATCTGGCACCTGCTGCAGCGGCACCAAGGCACCTTTGGCATGGGTGTCTCAGGTGGTCCTGTGTCTTTCCTGAACTTGCCCCAGGGACCCACTTCAGGAACACTTTTAGTGTGGTGCCTGATCTTGCCCTGAGATGTGCGTCCATCTCTCCACGCATGCCAGGAACTGTTCTAAAGCTGTTTGGAGGTTTCTGGGAGGCCTCAGCTACTCCTCATTAACTCCCTAACCCATGGACAAAGCTGTTGAGGTATTTCACAGGAAGATGCTGGCGTGTGGGGCTGTTTGCTGCCTTTCCTTTCAGCAACATCTTTCATTTGCTTGCTACCTCTGCTGGTTTGGCCTTCCTCAGGCTCCCCCTGCTCCAGAGTTTAGGGATGCCTGTGGCCTTTGGTGACATATCTGCTTTTATCATCCAGGATGCATGTTGGGTTTTCCCCAGATGTTTGGGTATGCTGCTTGCTGGCAAGAGCTGGGGAGCTGAGCAAACAGTGTTAAACCACTCTTGTTAGAAAGGGCAGGCATGGGGGTGAAAAAACCAAACCACCTTTTGCCAGTAGCTAAAAAGTATTTCCCAAATCCAATATCTATGCAATGAGAGCGCTGCTGTGGGAATTACCCCTCCTTTCATGAGGCAGCTCTTGCAGGGAAAGCAGGCAGTGACTAGGCTGCCTCGAGATCTTGTAACAGTCTCACTGAGTGCCTGGAGCAAGGCACTGGTGCTTAAAGGATCAAATCCAGTGGCCACTATTTGGCTGCACGTTAATGTCAGCATAGGAGGTCATGACCTGCTTGTCAGTCTGTCATGGGGCTGCCTGGCACATGCACAGCTTGGTCATGTTTTCAGGGTGACAGTGTGTGGCACCAGGGAAGGCAGAAGGCTAGATTTGCTTTGGGATGTGTGTTTCTGCAGCTCCAGATTTCACTCTCTCTGGTATAAGGACAGAGTTCAAAGGGGCTCTGGCCTTCCTGGAATAGGAAACAGAGGGATCCACCCCAGAGCATTTTCTACTCTTACTCAGAAGGGTCCCACCCCAACTGAGAAGCCTTAAATCCAGATGGGTGTGGAAATTGATGCGGGAAGGTCCATGTGAGCACTGTGCTTCATTCCTACCACTCCAGTGCTGGTCATCCCCCTTAAGCATTTGTGAGGCTGTGTTTGATCTAGGTCTGATCTTGAGGGTTGTCTTTATTCTTTTTCAGAAAGAAAAGAAATACAGGAGCCTCTGGTGAGATGGGCTTGGAGCAGAGCAGGCATTGGTGTCCAATTTTCTGTCTTACTTTGTTAAATGGACCTGCAAACCTGTTGCAAAGCCAAGATTGCTGAGTCAAACACCCTATGGCCAGATTGCAGGGTCTTGCTTAACCCCGTGCTGCCGGGTTTCTCCACACAGTTTTCATGTGAGGTCTCAGCTTCACCTTTTCACCACTGAGAAACTGTTCAGAGCAGCACAGCTGACACTGGGATGAAATTTTCTTTTTGAGGTGAGTTTCATGCAGTCTGATGAATGCTTTCTGGGGATACGTAGGTAGAAGTCAGAAGTGCCTTGTGGTAGCCATGAGGATGGAGAGACTTTGCACTATTGTGAAATGCATCCTCTGCTTTCTTCCTCTGGGGAGGTGGCTTGGACGTACCTTTCCATGCTTGTGACATGCAGGTCAGTTTTTGCTTTAACTACCTGGAGAGGTATCAGCTCAGAAGGTGTTCAACAGGTTGGCAGGTGACATGGTTAGTCTTCAGTGGTGATGTGCTGTGAAAGTAAGCAGGGAGAACCTCTCACAAGCTGGTTCCCTAACCAGGGTCTTTATGTTGCACTGATTTGGACTCTGTTCATGCTCAGATGGTTTTCCTCCTGATGCATACCTTCTCCACAGGCTTTCACAGCAGACTCAATCTCCTGGGCAGGCTTTTGCATTCTGTTGTCAACACATGGCCTTATGGCCTGAGGTCTTATTTCTTCTGTGCTTCAGCTTCGTGTGAGTCCTTTTCTTGCCTCTGTTTCCTACAGAGAAAGCACCTAAGGAAGGGAAGATGTAAAAATCAAGGCACAGTGACCTTGTGTGCCACATCCGCTGACATGTCCATCACCTCTGTCCAGTGGGTCACATCCTTGTCTGGCATTGGGTACCACTGGTCCCAGAGACAGGGAGTGTCCAATATGGGTTTTTTTTCTGGGAAATGGGGGGCAGTGGAATACAGCATCCACATTTTGCAAACCACGAGGGACATCTCTGGAAGAGGAGGTGTGGAGGTGCTTTGGGTGCAACTTGAAAACTGCCTCTGGAGGCTTGGAGGTCTCCTTTGTGCTGCTGCTGCTGGTAGAGACTTTCTATCTGGCACTTTCCAGGAGGGTGAAGTGTTGCTCCTGCCTGCCCTGGCTTCCATCAGAGCTACGCAGGCAGCACATGGGCAGGGAAGGAAAGGAGGAGAGGATAACACCCAGGCTGTGAGCCCTGGCCATTTTTGGATGAGTAGGTCATCTAAGTGTGGGAGGGGAGCTGGTGTCCAAGCCAGCCTGGAGAGGCTGAGAGGTTGGGTGTATGTGTGATCTGGGGGAAAGTGAGAAGGGATTTCTTAGGCGAGTGGAATGCAAGTTTCCTCCTTGTGTGTGTCTCCTGTTCTTACAGTTCGCAACAAAAGTCATCAAATTGCCCAAGACCTGGCAGCAAGGACAGCCTAAGAACAGCCCACAAATCATGGGAAGGCATCTCCCCTCCTCCCTGCCTACTTCCAGATACTCGTGCATTAGGAATCGCTTTAATCCCCCTTTGGGTGATAAAAGTGCTGCCCCTTCCCTATGCTGGGCATCTGCAGAGCCCAGAGCCTCTGGAGCTGCAGTGCTGGGCCTAATGAGTTTGAAATCTGAAGTTTCTGTATATTGGTTACAGTTTTAAACCCACTAAATGGTCCAGGGAAGCACTGGACTGATCAGCCATTAGGAAAGACAGCAGCAGTTTGGAGGAGACACCATAACATGACTAGCATGACTTTCCTTGTTCCCAGGAGGTGGGGACAAGTGGCAGAGTCTTGGGTCCTGCTTGATCCACCTGAGTTATCAGGCACTGGTAATGAAAGGTGCTTTTAATGAGCCCAGCCCTTGCAGTCTTGCTCTCCTTTTCCACGGGAATGGGCAAAGTCCCTCTTGCTGCTGTAACTGTGGGATTAGGATTGCTGCTGAAGGGCTATTTTGCACCATTTTGTCTGTCTCGCTTGAGGCGTGCAGAGCAGTGTGAGGAGGGCTGCCACCCTTCCTCCTTCAGCGCTTGCTCCCTGCATGGTTTTACAGGCACCTTTTTCACACCAGTAAGTGCAGTTCTATTAAGTTCTCTGTAAGAAAGATGCTTAGGTTACTCCACCTTGGTTGTTAGACTTGCTACAGGAATTTTACAAGAAAATAATTCTGTCTATCTCAACAGTAAGTGTAGACTAGCAGTGACACCAGGACTAGCACTGCCAGGACGTCCCACCTGTGTTCCATGTCCCATAGAACAGTCATGGTTCAGCTTTCACCAGGCAGTCCAGGGGCTTATATGGTGAGGGAGATCCTGGGGCCTTGCAATGAGCAAAGGTGGCAATGTGAGGCTCTGCAGAGGAGGAGGGACTGCTTCTATGTACACCTGGGGAGGGGATGTCACCTCTAATAGTGTAACCACTGCCATTAGCTCCCCAGCCAGGGTGAGAGTGACAGCCCTCAGCCACTGCTTGGAGAGGTGTTCCTGTGATGAGGCCTTTTCAGCCCAAGCAGAGTTAAACAGCTCCACATTAAGTCAAGTTGCACTTAACAGTTCCACCTGAGATATGGCTTTTTCCTACAAAGCACTACCTCACCCCAGCAGCATGCCCTGAGGGTCACCAGTGTGTATAGTCCTGGTCCTTCTTCAGCTGTCCTGGTGAAACTTTGCAGACTGCCCCACTCACTGAGCTGCTCCTGGGCAAGACCCATGGCCTGGCTTGTAGGGCAGCTTCCTTCACCACCCCCACACTGAGCTGCTTTCTGCTTCCCTGCTCCTACCTTCCTCTTTCTGCTGCAGCATCTGCTCTGGATGTTCTTTTCCCCTCAGCTGCAAAAGTTTTCCCAGCTGAGTTTCCTTTGGTCCTTTTTTGTTGTTGTTGGCTTTATTTTTCTTTAATTTCTCCAGGGTCCTCTCCAGTTTGTGAGCTCCTGCTAATGTTATTAACATGCTAATTAGCCCCTAATTGCAATTGCCAATGAAGATATCAGGGCTAATACTGGCCTGGATTCTTCCTATCACCCTTTCTCTGAATTCTGTGGGTTGCTCTGTACCTCTTACATCACCTTGATTACTTATCTGGTTTGGCTTTGCAGAGAGATGTTTATGTCTGCATGAGTGTGGGTGCTCCTGTAGAAAAAGCTCATCAGGATGCAGCACAGGGTGGTTTATGAACCCCACCAGCACCATGCTGACAATGGATGTAAGTCTAAGAAGCATTTTCTGACTGGCTTCAAGGTCTCTTCTCAAAGGCAGGGTGGGTGCCAAGCTCTCTTGGGAGACAGAAGGAGAAGGACTTTGGAAAGTTAAAGAGTGGCATTTGCCATCCCGCCTCTACACTCAACCCTCTGGCTGCCCGGGTGCTGTGCAAAGGCCTTCCACGTCTATAAATAGGCAGAGAGGTAAGCAAAGAGGTGGTTAGATGGGATGAGGACAGGCGGTGAGCCAGCCTTGACCGGCATCTGTAGCAATCACAGCCTTCGTGCACAGAAGAGGTGTGGTCTGTTCCAGCCACGCTGCTCTCATCAGGCAGAGTTTGCCCCCGCAGAGCCTATTTTTGAGCACAACCCCCCACACCCAGTTACCTCCTGGAGGTAGCACAAAGAACCAGGACCAGCTTACAGCAAGGTGTCCCAGTGCTGCTGCAGGCCCTCAAGCCACGTGCTTCGGATAGCTCTGTGCAGACACGGCCCAAGGAGATGAAACGTGGCTCTTGACCGATTGTGAATAAATCAGGGTCAGCAGCTTGAATTCTGGCCAAGAAACCCAAAGGGATAAAGTACAGCCTCTCTGCAGACTGCAGAGCAGCACGTGGGCTGAGGTCTGCTAGATAAATTTATGCGCTGTGAATTGTTCACCCAGCTGTAGTGGAGGGATGGATGGATCCATGGAGAACTAATCACCATATGTGGTGGACATGCCTTCAGTGCTGACCTTTAGAGGGCTCAGCAAGGTTGTGAGGTGGCACCGTTGGTGTCTTCTAAGAGACGTCACTGGTAGGGAACGGTTGCACGTGTGGTTTGATGCAAGGGAGGGCAATCCAGGCTGCCTCTGCCCTGCATGTCCAGGAGACAGAACAAAGGAGTGCTCCTGACCTTTGTTTTCCCATCATGCCATTTGGCATGAGCTGAGGATAAGTACTGCGCTCTTCGACTTTGCTTTTTTTCTGAGCTTGTGGGACTTGCTGGCCCGAGAGCTACCTTTCCTGATGCATTCCAGCTTCAAATGGGAGGAGGTAGCAGGGAAAGGGTGAAAAGGTGAGATTCTCACCCAGCCCCAGGCTGTGTGGGCATGGGGCCTCCAGCACCTGCTGTCACCCATTTCAGCCAGGTGATGTTCTGGGAGCTGTCAGTGCTGCCCTGGCTGTAAGAGCTGCCTTCTCTTGCTTATCCCGAATCCCTCTTAGCTGGAAAGAGAAACGTTGACATCTCATTGGGATAAAATGTCCTGCTGGTGGAACCAGCTCCAAACAGACCAGCTTAATGAGCCTTTGGGTTCCATTCAGCTGCTTTAAACTGGAGAGATGGGCCCAAGTCCAAAACACAGAGCCAAACAGCCTTGTAGTTGTCCAAGCTGCAGAGTGTGAGCAGTTTGTGGCTGGTCCCTCCTTTTCTCTTAACCAGGCATCTGCTTCACACCCTCCACCTCGGGACACTGGATGTGTGTATGCTGTCATCAGATGGCATCAGCTTATGCATAGACAGCTTATGTGTCAACATTCTGTAGACTGACATCTCTGTTCTGGCTTTAGCTCAGCTTGCCTGGGGACCTGACACCAGACCTTGCACTCTGAGGCTGTGGGAGGGCAACTGCTCTGTTTTCTTGTCTCATTTTACCCCAACATTGCAGGGAGAACCTGAATCCTGCCTGCTGTGATTCAGAAAACGATGTGTGTCTGGGGAATAGTCCATGTTTTTGGGGTAAAAAGATTTTTCCTGGATGCTGTGCTGGGCAGTCCTCCTCACCTAGGATGCAGGAATATCAAGAGGGCTGTAGAATGCCTCTGCTTTCTGGGATTTGCAGTATTTTTTGGGAAAAAAAAGTCTTTTCTCAGATTGGACATCCCTGAGTTGTTTCTGGGATGGACTGGATGCTAACTGTACCCAGCATCTCTCTTGCACTGTGGCAACAGAGTAGTCCACATCCTGGCCCCAGAAGGCTCTGGTTGGGGACTTCCAACTTGTTGGCTAATCCAGCAGCCCCACTACTTGCTACTGCCACACACACCTTTGCCTTGGACTGTGACTTTTGACACAGGCAGGACACATTTAACACTGTGCTCTGAATGCATTAGCAGTAGTGGTTGAGTTGGTTGGAAACTGTAGGGCTGTGGGAACAGAGCTGGCATCACCATCCCAGCCAAGGCTGGGGACCTTCATCCCAGGGGCCTGATAAGAGCCACCAAAGGCTGGTGCAGCTCTCCAGGTGCAGGGTGAAGGATCCCAGCTGCCACTCACACCACTGTGTCATTCAGTGATCTCATCTGTTCTTTTAAATGCTATTTAGACTGTGTTGGAGCAAAACAGCAAGTTTTTAAAGCTGACTGGTTTTACACCGAGATCTTTCCTTCCTTTCTCCTTGTGGCAGTGAGGATTTAAATGAAACCTCCCAAGGAAACCACAAATAGAACACAGAGCAATGAAATCAGTGTGAAAAAGTGTGATGTGGTACTTGGGTTGGATATGCCTGTTGCTTTTGGTGAGGTAGCTCAGAAAAGTCCATCACTGCACAGGCAAAACCCAAAGACACTTGGAGAAGGGGAAGATTAATTTTGCACTACAATGTTTGTTTTTAATTGAAAGGCTGTATTTTTGCAAGGAGGTGTCATTGTGGTTCTTCACTCTGTGGCCAAGTACCCCACTTGTGTGCTCCTTTATCATCCATACTTTAAAAAAATCATCTAGAGAGAAGGTGCTGCTGGGGCAGGCAGGAGAAGTGTTTCCCTGCTGCTGCCTAAAGCTTATCACACCCCAAGCAAAAGAGCTGAGCTGGAAGGGACTCCCCAGCACTGGGGCAGCAGAAGGGGAGTGTCTCTATTACCTGACTTCCATCCCATTGAGCTGGTGCATTTAGTTCTCAGTGACAAAAAAAGAAACAGTAGTTCTGCTGGAGATGAGTGGCTTTGGGAGTTAAGACTACAAGATCTAACCTATAACATGGACACATCTGTTATTGTTGTTGGGTGGCATTCGTGGTCTCTCTTGCTTGAGGTCATTGGGTTTCAGACTGAAAAACAGACACAGGGTGGTTTATGTTTGTCTTAGGTGTGAGGGGACACCCCAGCTTTAATTTTGGTAGCTTTCAAAGATGCTGCTGAAAGGATTAGCAACATCATTTTTCCTTTTGCCTTTCTGAGGGTCCAGTTGGCAGTCTGTAGAGCCATGCCTTGACATTACTGCTCTGTGGGCTTCCCATCCCACCAGCTTTTCATTTGCTAGCACCTATTCTGGGGCCAGGAGAGCCTTCTCCTGGCTGAAGGCATTGAACCATCTTCCGTGAGGGGTTTGCAGCTAATTGATACAATCAATATTTGGTTTGCAAATGCAATTGGAGGGAAAGAGGGATTGAGAGTGCCAGAAATTCAATTGACCTGTAAAAACAGATAGTGTGTAAAGGGAATCCTTTCCCTGCCAAGCAAATATTTAGAAAGGAAAGCAATAAAATGAATAAGCAACAAAGTAATATCCTGCCTCAATGGCCACCGGAGGCTGCTGGGGAGGGCTGCTGTCTCAGTGCTGTGGTAACCCTGAGCAGACGAGTGTCAGGAATCTGTTTCCTAGAGAAAGTGTGTTTGCTTTTACCATCTAATCTATCAAAAGCTCATCCTAGCACCTTGGCAGCACTGGGACCTGTCTCAGGTAACCCAGCAAGCTGGGCACTGATCCTGCATCCCTGCAACCATGACTGTGGCAGAAGTCCAGTGGTGCCACAGGGAACAGGGATGTCTCCGCACCTTTGTCCCGCTGCGTAGGGGTCTCCGGTTTCTGCTCCTATGTCCTTGGGAGCACACCGGGGAGCACTATGAGCACTGTAGGGTTTGAGGAATGCGTGGTGCAGAGTATTGGTGGTTTATGTCTGGAAGGAAGTTCGAGTGTGTTGGTGCTCAGCCTCAGCACACTGTGGTGTGAAAATCAAAATGGTTATGGGAAAAAAAAAAACCAAACCACACCAACAAAACTTTTTTTTTTTTTTTCCAGATTAAAAAGCTTCAGGAAAATGTTTTGGGTCGGGAGTGGTAAGATGGAGTCTTGCCAGGGCTTTTGCCAGGTGGGAGTAGAGTGTTGGGATCCCTGTCCTGCAGGTTACTCAGCACTCTTGTGCACAGCCTTTTGGTACCCAAGAGACTTGAACCAGAGGCATCCCCTTGGGCTAATTTTTTCAATTGAAGAAAAAACAAAACCAAAAATCTTCTGTGGAAGGCAAGGATTTTTTCAGGAAAAAACATACAATGTATATACTCTGTGTGTGTGTGTGTGTGTGAGACTGCTTCTTGTTTACTGACATTGATTAGAGGCTTTTGGGGGAGTATTCATGGCTGCTGAAGCAGCCTTTAAATGCTGTTGCTACATAGAAATCAAAAAGAGGTTTGGATTTGCTTTGATGTAACAATGAACTTTTAAGGGAATGTTGGCTAAAAATGTAGATTCCTCCCAGATTGAAGAGGAAAAAACTATAGAGAACAAGTGAATTTTAAACATTTGATTGTACATTTTCCCAAAGTTGTATCTCTGTCTATTATGAGACAGCCCTTCTAGGATGCTCAACGCCGCCAGAGAACTAATGCTCAGAGCCATGGAGGGCAGAGCAGCTCTGCTGCTCTATGCATGAGATGTCATTTGGGAGCAGGTTGATGCTGGGATCGCACTCGGTGGAGCTGCCTCTGCTGACACATCCCCAGACCACCGATGGCATGAAAAAATCCCCCGCTTACCGTCATCTGTCACCACAGCCCTGGCTCAGGTGCTGCTGAGGTTGTAAAACGCTCCCTGAGCATTTGTTTCTCCAGAGAGCACAAGCTAGAAGAGAGCTGCAACATGAGCTTGGTGAAAGGTGAGGGGTGGAGTGGCGGCGGAAGAAAAGATGACTTAAATTTAATGTCTTTTTAGACGAATATTTCCATTCATTCCAGAGCATATTCCTCTGGCATTTCCAGCTCGCTTGTTTAGCCGAGTAGCTCGCAAACTTCATGGAAACACATGTTACAGTGCTCTCTAGTGCACGGAGCTGTGAATGAAGGATGCCTCTTCGGAGATCTCTCCGTCGCAGCGCGGCTCTTGCTTTGGAGCAGCCCTGTTAACCGCAACAGCTGCTTCCCGTTGTAGAAACGAAAAAACTCGAAACAACCCCATCCCAACAATTTGACAACACATGCAGATGATATTTATGCAAAACCCTGCGTGAGGGTGAGCTGGGGCACATGGAAATAAAAGATAAGGCAAGAAATAAGCCAGCCTGGAGACTGATATCTCCCTGCTGGCAGTGCCCGGTGTGCTGCTGCGTATGTCTGTTTGCCGAGGTGGTCTGAAGCAGCTGGTCTCTGTGTCTGACTTAGTTTACTCTGTTTAACTTTAATACAGCTGAGCGATTTTTATAGCCGCCGGAGCACCGGGAAGCTTGGCAGGATATTGGCTGTCTCCTAACGAGGGTTTGCCACCTCGGCCACAAATGCCCTGTGAATTTTAAACACCTGGGAGGCAGTGTCTCCTGCAGGCCCCATGCCTGGATGCTCGGAGAGCCCTTGGGGACACACACGAGTTTTCTGTTTAATAAAGGAAAACACAAGCTGTGATTGTAGCCTAGGAGACTTGAGAGCAGCCAGTGGCCCCCGTGCTGCCCTTGATAGTGATGTGCTGGGAAAGCCACTCCAAAGTCAAGGGAGCCTGTGCTGCCCTGGACAGTTGGGGGTTTGGGTTGTGCTGAGCCTGAGGTCGGACCTGTGGGATCAAGTCGGGTGTGAACTCAGTTCACTGTGTTTGCCTGATTCCTGTTTTAACTCGTTGGTACAAGGTGGATTTGTAGGTAAATTTGAGGTGTAGCTGGAGGTCCCCAGCCCTTTGCTTGAAGTGAGGCTTGCTTGGATGCTGCATCAGGTTGGTTGGGGCTGGGGCCAATCCAGTCAGTGCTGACTGTCTCTGAGTAAGATTTCACAACTTTCCCACTTCAGCCAAATGCCCTTTCTGGTTTGCTTTGTAAACAACTACTTTTTTTTTTTTTTTTTTCCCCCTCTTCTCCCCCCCCCATCTTGAAATTCAGAGTGGAAAAATAGAAAGGTTTTACTCTTCAGGTTTGTTTCAGTTCTCATTTTAATTCACAGGAGGTTTGCAAAAAGTCCAAAAGCAAATACAATGACTTGCAAAACCAAGTAATTGTATTTCATATACATATATATGTGTGTGTGTATGTGTGTGTATATATATATACATACAATATATATATATATACACATACAATATATATATATACATACAATGTGTGTGTGTATGTGTATATATATATATATATACATACAATTCCTAGGCTGGAACAGAACAAAAACTTTTCCTTCCCCCCAAGGGGGTGCAGCACATCAAAAAAACAGTGAGTGTGTAAAATCCCTAGGAGGGTAGGAAAATCAGACTGCAGGAAGTTTTAGCCAGGATTTCTGAGTCTTTGAAAGCGAAATACAAGCTTCAGGATCATCACATTTCTATCCCCCAAATGAATGACACCAACAGCATTTCCCTCCCTCCTGGTTATTCCTGCCCCGCTTACAAAGCCAGCCAAAGCAGAGTGGTGGTGGCGGCAGTGGTGGAGATGGCACATCCTCTTGCTCCTGGTGACTTTGCTTTTCCATCATTTGCCTCCCCATTAATCTCAGTACAAACAAAGGCTCTGAAGAGACAAGCTGAAAAGCTCCTGGGGGTACGTTTAAATCAGTCCCTTCTAATAATGTCTGTCGACCTCTCTGTGGAAGCTCTGCTCCCCAAGGAAAGGACAGGGAGCTGCGGCAGCGTGCTGAAATATGGTGGGGTGTAATTAATTCTGACCTCTGGCTCCCTCTTGCTCGCTCTCAATATTAAATTTGACTAGTGATATTGTGGTTTTTCAATTATCCTTGTTCTCTTGTGGGCATGACTAGGGGGAGGAGGTCACTGCTTGAAATGCAGCTTAGTGGGAGATGCATTGGCTGGGATGAAGAGCTGCTGTGCTATGGGCTGGAAGGGATCAATCCTTGAGATTGTCTCCATTAAGATGGAATCTGGGCTTGGATGGAATATTGAATGTGTCTCTTCTCCTCTTACCTGTGTCTCTTCCACCTCCAAAACCAGATGCTTGATAGAGGCTGCGGGTGCAGCTTCCTGTCTTATGCTACACAGTGCTATGGAGGCAGGGAGGGGTACAGAAAAAGCAGCAGCCTTTAGGGAAGTGGGGAAGAAAATCAGCATTTTGGTCTTATTCTTGTGGCCTTACCCAGCAGGTCACTTTCTGACTGCTTCTGAAGGGGGCATAGAGCCATCAGGTCCTATAAGATCTTGCTGGTAAAAGTCTTGTTAGTTATGTTCTTGACTAGGAGTGGAGCAACTTAAAGCACCCTTTGAAGCTGTGCACTTGCTCCACCCTTTGTTTTGGTGTAGAGAAGGCTTGAGGGTTCCAGTGTATTTTGGCAGCAGCTGTTCACTGGGAAGGCTTCGTTTGTCTGTTTGGTTAACCTCTTCATTCTAGCAGTGCCCCTGCATGCCCTTACATGGTCTCTGGAGGGTCTGGGGCATGTCAAGTGACCACTTCTGGACCTTGTCCAAGAAGCAGAGATGAAGGTGTTCTTCCCAGTGAAGTCTCAGATGGTTCACATGCAGCAGAAGTGGAGTTAAACAGTCTGGCACCAACACCCTCCTCTGCTGCCCCCCTTTCTGCTTTGCCACCACTTCCCCAGTGTGTCCCTTGTCACCGATGTCTGCTGTGGCAGTAGTAGGCTCTGGGAAGGGGATGTGTGACCTGCTTAGGTGCTCTCATCAGGGCAGAAGTTTGACTACGGATGCTGCTGCAAGACGCCTATGCATGGACCCACCAGTTGAGCACCTCCAAAGCCTGTGGGATTACTTGGACAGGTTTGTCTCCCTTCTCTGTGCCCTGGTTGTCCCCAGAGACCAGCTCTGTATTTGAAAACAACTTGTGCTTGTTGACGTCCACCACTGTGTTGGGCTTTCCAAGGCCAGGAGGTGTGGAGGTTTAGGATGTGCAGCAGAGTGGGATGCTGGATAGAGAAGGGTTGCTTCATTTGGACCCTGGGTTAGGTGAAGGACAGTGAACATCATGACTCTGATGCTTCACTTCCTTTCCTTGCTTTCCCTGCTCTCTTGGAGAACAGAGCCACCACTGAGAGGTGGATCTGTGACAGCCCGAAGTTTGGCTTTTTTGGGCTCCCCATCCCTGGCTGCTGGCAGTAGCTCAGCAGGATCCCAGAAACAGCTTGCACTCTGGGGTGCAGAGGCAAGCTCACATCAGGCTCTGAGGTGACATAAGCCTGTTTCAGCCTGGTTGCCATGTCCCCTTCAAGTGTCAGAAAATGCATTCAGGCAGCAGGAATGAGAAGGGCTTGAGCAGAGGGGGAAGGGAGGAAAAGGGAAATTAAAAGAAGGAAGGAAAAAAAAATGGGGGAGCACCACTTGCTGCAGAGTGAGTGAATTCTCCAATAAACCCAAATCTGCTGAGAATACATTTTACAAACATGCAGCCAACTTGGCTGCTTTTGTTTGGGCGTTTGTTAAGCATTAACTAAAGAATGCCATGGTCCAGCCTGCTCGGTGTGAAACCTAATTCTCCCCCTTTCTGGAGCCATGGCATGGAGTGCTCAATTTTTTTCTCTCTGTAGGACTGCAGCCTTCTGCTACTCCAGCCAAAAAACACTCATATTTTAGCAAGCTTAGCCCCGGCCCCGTTGCCAGGCAGTAAAGCGAACACTTGTCCCCTCAGAGGGAGGGAGCTGTGAGACTGGAGAAGGGTCAGGAGAACAGCCCTGTAGAAAACATCCCTCCACTATCCCACCAGAGAGCTCTCCAAGGGAAGGAAGGTGAGGGCAGCTGTGGTTGCTTTCCTCCATCAGCCTGGGAGCTTAGAGACCTGGGGTGGGTTTGGAGGCCGCTGGGCTTGCTGGTGCTAGGTTGGCCTCTGAAACGTTCTTCCCATGCCCAGGACATACCAGCCTGCTTGCTGGAGTGCTGAGAGGTACTCAGCCCTTTCTTAGTTGCTCCTACAGCCTTGGACCCCTTCATAGTTACCCTGTGGCTGCAGCCAGAGAATGCCCTCACAGGCACCATGCACAAGGGACTGATCCATCCCCCCTTTCTGTCCAGCCACAGTCCATGCCCTCTGCCTCATACTTTCACCCCATCAGGGCCAGAGGAGGAGACAGGGTGATGTGAGCCCAGCAGCAATGGGCCAGCAACTTGTTCCCAAGCCATGAAGGCAGGGTTGACAGCGACTGGCATTTTTCCGCTACCAGCCCATTGAGGACCTGGTGCTGCTGTTCCCTCTTCCGACAAGTGACGGTGAGTGAGAAGATGAGCTGATGCCAAGACAACTCAATCTGGTATGCTTGCTCCCTACAAAGAAAGCCCTGCAGCTCGCCACCAGCACTCATTGCCAGCCTCTTCATGCACATCTTGTGTTGTGCCTGGCAGCTGGCTTACCCTCATGGTCGTGGTTCTGGTGGGGGGGGTCATGGCTTTGGTCTCCAGAAAGCCATTGGTGGAGATGTTTGTGAGCGTGGCTGGGCTGGAACTCCCTGTGTGAGACAGCTGGAGTCTGCTCAGTCTCTGCATAGGCCATAGTGAGAGCAGGAGTTGCTCTGGTCAGGTATCTGCACCGAGGCACTGGAAAACCCAGCAGCCCTGTGGATGAATCTGCTGTGGGCTTCCCTGGCAGGGAGGCCACTTTGTAGGGACCAGTGCCATTGGTGCCTGCCCCAGCCCTCAACCAGGGTCACTCAGGGGTTACCCTTGCCTGCCTGACCGCATCCCAGGGCAAGGCTGGTGAGGACAGGGAGGAAAGCAGAGCTGCCCTGCCTTGCCCCATGCAGCGTTTGAGATGGGTCTGCCAGTATCTCATATCGGCGTCCCTGACCCACCACCCCCTCCCGGGGAGGCTCCAAGAGGCTGCCTTTGTATGCGGCACACGCAGACAGGCAGCAGCCGAGAAGCGCCCGTCAATCGCGGCCCCTTTCAGCCTGTCACCTCAAAATAAAGGGAGAAAGAGGGGGTGGGGGCTCTGGTGGGAATTGGAGGCTGCCCATGCTGCCTCCCCTCTATCGGTGCCCTGGGAATGGGATGTGCTGCCCCAGAGGTGGCTTCAACCATGTGTTGAATTTTCTGGGTTTCAGTGATGCTGTATGAAAGGGAAACCCCAAAGAGAAGTCTGGGCTGGGTCTTTCAAGGAGAAAGAATTGTGTGAAGAATGAGACCATGTCCCAGGGGAAAGGGAATGTCTGCAATGCTGGCTGGTTCATTTGGGGGTCTTCCAGTAGGAATGCTTCAATTTTGGCAATGACAAAATCATAGAATCAACCAGGTTGGAAAAGATCCCCAAGCTCATTCAGTCCAACCTAGCACCCAGCCCTGGCCAACCAACCAGACCATGGCACTAAGTGCCCCAGCCAGCCTTTTCTTGAACACCTCTGGGGATGGTGACTTCACCACCTCCCTGGGCAGCCCATTCCAATGCAAATCACTCTCTCTGGTGAGAACTTCCTCCTAACATCCAGCCTAGACTTCTCCTGGCACAACTTGAGACTCTGTCCCCTTATTCTGTTGCTGGTTGCCTCCCTTCAGGGAGTTGTAGACAGCAATGAGTTTGCCCTGAGCCTCCTCTTCTCCAGGATAAACAAACTTGCTTCAAGGTTTTTCTTGAAACTCGGCACCAGCACCTTTCTGTTCGAAGTTGCAGGTTGTCATCTCAAAAAGGACCTAAATGTAGGAGGAAAAAAAAAAGTTAAATAAGTCACACAGGTTAATGAGCAGAGGAACAGGAACATCTTTAAAATCAGAAACAAAATGTGTGTGCTATGCAAAAAAATCTTGCATTGCTGTACTTTTGCTCCAGGTCTTCCTGAGCTGAGTGGGTTGGATTTGGTTTACAAATACTCACTGGCAGCACTTTGATGAGCTCCCCACTGCAGGCTGGGTTTCCATCAAGCACCATGTTGCTGAATGGGTAACCGTGGCTGGTGTCCTTTTCTGTGCTGGCCAGCTCCATGCATGGTTAGACAAACCCAAAGGCTGCCAGACAGGCCTGATTTAACTTCTGAACCCTGGGCTACAGAGGAAGAATAAAATCTGCCAAGAATTAAAGCCCACAGCATCTCAAGGATGGCAGAAATGAAGGTGCTCCTGTTGCAACTTAGAGGTTGGTGATTTGTCCTTGTTTTAAAATCTGTTGAAGTCCCTGGGTAGGGCCTGTCCTTCTCTTCTGTGCAGACCTCCCTTAATGAAACGTAATCTCCAAGTCTCCTTTGCAGCTGCAGGGAGGCACAAAGAGGGGAGAAAAGATGGCATTTGCTCTGCAGCCTGCGCTTGCAGCTGGGGGGTGCTGGGCACAGAGCTGAAGATTCCAGAGGTGGAGAAAAACATGCTCAGATCCAGGCTGTTGTGTGGTGCTCAGGCAAAAATGTTAAATCACCGAATCTGGTGCTGGTGGTGAATTTGTCTTCAGAAAGGAAAACACCCAACTGTGTTTCAGCTGAGTTATGCTTGGGGGGGTTGTCCCTACTGGAGTTATCCCATGTGAGGCTACCCCAAAATGAAGCTATTCCTGAGTGGGATGAGCTATGCATAGGACACTGAGGCGCTGGAGCAGGGACAGAGAAGGGCGACAAGGCTGGTGAGAGGTCTGGCAAGCATGACCTGTGAGGAGCGACTGAGGGAACTGGAGGTGTTTAGTCTGGAGAAGAGGAGGCTGAGAGGGGACCTTATTGCCCTCTACAACTTCCTAAACAGAGGTTGTAGTGAGGCTGGAGCTGGTCTCTTCTCCTGAACTACTAATAACAGGACAAGAGGAAATGGCCTCAAGTTGCGTCAGGGGAGGATTAGGTTGGATGTTGGAGGAAGTCCTTTCCTGAGTGGTCAGGCACTGGCACAAGCTGCCCAGGGAGACGGTGCAGTCACCATCCCTGGAGGTGTTTAAAAGGAGAGTGGATGTGGTGCTTGAGGCTATGGTCTAGTGATGAGGGCTGCTGAGATGAAGGTTGGACTGGATGATCCTGGTGGTCCTTTCCAACCATAGCTATTCACAGTGATTAGATGTTGTGCTGAGGGGTTTGGTTTCGTCAAGGACTTGTCAGTGTGAAACTCATGATTGGACTCGAGGAGCTTGAAGGGCTTTTCCAATCTAAGGAATTCTGTGATTCTGTGATTATCCATGCACGGATTTGTTCTTGTGGGGTTATCTGTGTGAGCAGCTATCCATGCATGCTCTCTCTCCACAGTCCCTGTGGAGATGCTGGTACCATCCAGGCCTGGTTCACAGAATCACAGAAGTAACCAGGTTGGACAAGACCTCTAGGATCATCCAGTCCAACCTATCACCTAACCCTTCTAATTAACTAACCCATGGCACTAAGTGCCTCATCAGCCTCCTCTTAAACACCTCAAGGGATGGTGACTTCACCACGTCCATGGATAGCCAATTCCCATGCCAATCACTCTTTCCATGCAGAACTTCTTCATAACATCCAGCCTAAACCTGTCCTGGCACAGTTTGAGACTGTGTCCTCTTGTTCTGTCACTGGTTGCCTGGGTGAAGAGACTGACTCCCGCCTGGCCACAACCTCCTTTCAGGTTGTGGAGAGCAATAAGGTCTCCCCTGAGCCTCCTCTTCTCCAGGCTGAACAACCCTAGCTCACAGCTGTAGAGAGATGGGAAACCAGAGATGCTTTTTGCTCTCCCCTGTTACTTTCTGTTGTTGGCTGCAGTTTATGTGCCTGTGTCTTTTTAGCACCCAAGACCTGGGTTTCTCATGGAACTCTTTACAGTGTCATACTATGGCAGAGATTTTATGGGGCTTTTTCTGTGTCTCACGTTGCCCTGCGATGGGGGAGTCCGCCACTGGGCAGTGACTGCTCTGTCTGACATCCCTCAGGGGGAGCTGCTGGGGACCCAGCAGACTGGAAATGATGTAATTTTATTCAGTGACCTAAGCATAGCTGTAAGTGTTGAATATCAGGCAGTCATTTACCTAAATCTCACACCTCCCTGTTGTGCAACCTTGGGGCTGAGAAACATCCATCGCTGGGCTGATGCCACTGCGTCTAATCGGCAAAGGTTTATGGCTTTTTAATCAGTGCCCTGGAAATTGAGATTTGAGGCATTGAAGATTAGATATCAGTAAGGTAATAGCTTATCAA
Source organism: Tricholaema leucomelas (assembly GCA_013400475.1). Classification (NCBI taxonomy): domain Eukaryota; kingdom Metazoa; phylum Chordata; class Aves; order Piciformes; family Lybiidae; genus Tricholaema lacrymosa; species Tricholaema leucomelas. The sequence continues at coordinate 96,002 of WAAF01000418.1, forward strand.
TATTTTATTACTGAGGGCAGTTAGCAATCCCAGTGGGTAGGGCTTAAACGTCATTTGCACAGGATGGAGAATGTGTTACCAGATGAATATGAATGGCCTCCACTTTGACATAAAAGAGACATAATTAAAGCAAAGTGACTACAGAAATGTTAACACAAGCCTGCTTTTCTCCACGCTGAAACAAGAGAGGAAGAAACGACCCTTCAGCAGTGATGCTCTCAAAGGAATATACATACCTGTCCTCCTAGGGAAGGCACAGGAACATACATTTTTGAGGCAGACTGTTGGATGCAAACCTGGGAAAATAAATTCGGATGTAGCCACTAACAGCATTGTCTGGAATGAAAACCTTCCCGACCTCCACCTTTTTGGGGGGATAAATTTCTACTTCCTGTAGTGATAATAGTGTTTTATAAGGCTTTATAATCCCCCTTACCTACTTCTTGGGGGATGCTATAATTTGTGCCCAGGATTTGTCTGGCATGGGGATAACGATGCATCACATCCCTTTGGGAAAAGCTGGGAGTCAGCACAGCACACATGCTGCCATGAAGCATCTGCAAGAGGACCCCAAGGTGGGAGGGAGCTGATGACAATAAAATGTGCTACATTTGGGAGCCCTGTTCCCAACCCTTCATGGCCTTGACACCCAGCCCCAAAGGCTGGCCGGCACTGTTGACAGGTGGCACATCCGTTGGGCAGCTGTTTGCCTCTGAAGCTTGATGCAACTAAAGCAGTGAAGTGAAAAGGTGAAATGAAGCCAGGCTGGGGATTCTTGGGAGCAGGGACAGCACCTTTGCTGCTGGGAGCTTCTGTTCAGCAGCTGCTGTGATGTGATGGATGCTGCCTTCTCAGGAGCTACCTCTGGGGCCACAAAACCCCACATGTGTCTTGCTCTGTCCCTGTCTTGTTTTATGAGCTGTTTGGCTCATAACAAAAAAACTTTTTTCAATTATCCCTGTTTTCTGATGGTTTTGCTGTGAGGATTTTGCATGAGTCTGGTCCTCTCCTTGTTGAAATGAGGCTGACTCAACCCTTTTCATTCCTCTGTGGTTTTTTGTAACAGAGAGAAGATTGAAAGCCTGCTGGTGGCTGCAGGGCTGTCCTTCCCCTCTCCATCCCCACAAACCCCTGGCCTCAAAGGTCTTCCCTGGGGATGATCTATGGAATGGGGACCATAGTGGTAGGAGCTATCTGAGGCTTGTGGAAGGCTATATGCTGTGCTCCCACTCAGGTCCCTGGGGCATGCCTGGGGCTGGGACATGGGTGATGCTCGGAGATAACCTCTGCAGGATGTATGTTGACTTCTGCCTTCTCTTTCTGGGCCAAAGTCATGAAGACAGGGGAATAACAACTTTCATTTCCCACAGATGTTTAGGATGAGAATGGGTAAACAGTGTTTTTTTTTTTCTTTATGGGGCCCAAGCCAAAACCACAGATATCTCTGGGAGTGGCAAAGAGGTTCTGGTTTAATACCTTCAAAGATCTGTATTGCAGAAAACATCTCATTCACCTAAAGTCAATCCCAGGGTTCAGCTCCAGGTGCCTCCAAGTCCTTTCAAGCCAGCACTGATGCCAATGCCTCCGCTCTGCTCACCACAGTTTCCCTGGCTGTAAATCACTGATCGTGCTACTGAGCTGCTCAGTGAGGACATTTAAAGCCAGAGAAAGGAAGGTTTTGTTTCACCCAAAAGCGTTATTGCTGCGCTGTTATTATGACTGGCTTTTAAGAACAAGCCCAGTGGGAACTCTACAATTCAGGGTGCTTCGAACACTGTCACATCGATGTCAAGGAACAAGCTGAGCTTTTTCTTTTCCTTTGGATGCATCAAGACTTCAGTCTATCACCAGCCTTAACTTAACTTGCTGCCATGGAGATTTTTATAATGTATTGGACATTTGTGATGTGTTTGGCAATCAGGAAGGTGGCTGTTCCAAAGAACTAAGGCAGAGGGGTGGGGTAGTTTGTGGGTGACCATCGGCACAAATGCTTTCTGCAGATGCTTGTTGAGAGGCATGAGTGAGCTCATTGGCCCCATTGCCATCTGCAGCAACTCCTTATCACCACTTGCAAATGGACATGTAGGCTCGGCTTGATAAAACTCACGCAAATCTTGTGGTGGTGGTAGCTGGATGACAGGGTTTGAAGCCTCTTTGCTTTTCACCCAGAGCGTCTTGGCTTTGGGGTCTTTGTCCTTTAACCACATTCACAGTAAGAACATGGTACCAGGTCAACCAAAAATACCAAAGCTGATCCAGAGGCAGCATCCCTCATGGCCACAGGGCACACTGTGTCACTGTGGGATGTCAGCGCTTTTGTGCTCAATGCCTCATTGCAATCAAAGCGCCAGTGAGGTGCCAACAACTACCTCCAACCACGAGTGCAACATCCCTTGTCCCCAGTGCTGTACCATTCCCCAGGTACAGGCACAGTGCTGCCAAGCATCTCACCAAGGTCTCCTCTTGCTCCCCCAGGCTCTTCGCAGTGAAGTGTGCCGGGTGCCTGGAGGCCATTGCGCCCAGCGAGCTGGTGATGCGTGCCCAGAAGAGCGTCTACCACCTCCAGTGCTTCTGCTGCTGTGTCTGTGAGCGGCGCCTGCAGAAGGGTGACGAGTTTGTGCTGAAGGAAGGGCAGCTCCTCTGTAAGGGCGACTACGAGAAGGAGCGGGAGCTGCTGAGCTTGGTGAGCCCGGCTCTGTCAGATTCTGGTAAGGGGCCGCCCGTGCCTGGCGTCTCCCTGGTTGGTTCTACCCTGAAGCCCCAGAGAGCGTGGTGGGGTCTGGAGGCAAGGTTTGGGCTTGATGCTCTGAGCCTTTACACGGTGGTCCAATAGGAGAAGCTCTATAAACACTGTTGCATTCTCCAGCCAGAGTATCTCCAACCTCGGTGGCAAGGGTGTGAGCGGGGACCTGGGCAGCAGAAGGCCTGCAGGGCTGCAGGATGCTCTGGATATTATCCCATCTCATTAGGTTTGTTTCTGTAAGGGTTTGTGCTCCTGGTCTGTGCAGGGTACCAGCACCCCATCCCAAGGGGTCTACAACCTTGCCAGGTGCAGGAGGGACAGCCATGCTGGCCAAAGGTAACACCTCCCACCTCCTTGCTTGGGGAAACAGAGGAGCTGCCTCTGGAGTAAACACACTGAGAGAGAGTTTTCTAACTAAAACCAAACAATGGTCCCAAGCATTACCATGGCTACCTTGAATTAAACCTTCTGTGATGCTCCCCTGTACCTCATCATCCCTGCCTTTGAGTCTAGAGAGGCTGAGTGCAAGAAATGAGCCACTACTTCTGTGGCCACCCTTTTTCATAGTAAAGAGAAACTGAGGCATAGGACTAAAACATGAACTGGCAGCAGGGAGCCTGCAAATCTTTTGCCCTCAGAAACTTCCCAGATGGCTGATGGCCAGACTGCAGACCCAGCATGGTGACACTGTGAAGACACCATAGCGCCAAGGGAGCCTGCAAGAGGGATGGCACCATGGCTAGAGGTGATCAAGGGGATGGCATCCTGCTGCAGGCAGGAGGTCATTGCTGGGTCATGTTACCCAGAGCATAAGAGCAACATTAAAATACGTATCTACAGTCAATGCAAATCAAATCTGGATGTTTCCCAGGAAGACAAATTTAGTATGAAAGCTCAGCAATGGGGGCAGGGGCGGGTGGAAAGGATCTGCCAGCAGAAACCTTCCTGTTAACACCTTCCTTGCAGAGCCCAGATCCTCTCAAGGCTCTGCAGCCCCATGCTGTGTGCCTGGGTCACTGGGTCCACTTTAACACCAGCATCTGGGGAAGATCTGCTCTGTGGGGAGAAGGATTATCCTTTGAAATGCTGTGCTCAGGGAAGGGCTGTGGGGAACCTGTCTGGTCCCTGCTACAGCTAAGCACTGGATTAAAAGAGCTCCATAGAAATCAGCATTATAGGCCATTTAGGAGGGGATTGTTGGGGTGTGAAGCAGGGCAGGTCGTTGACATGGCAAAACGTGGTGCTGAGAGGCAAGCAATGCTGTATCTGGGAGAAGATGCATGGGGGCTCAGAGATGATTTTGGTGGAGGTGGAACAGAAGTTGCCCAAAGCCTCTCTCTTCAGTGCTGTGCTCCTCTGCAGAGAGAGTTTGGCTGGTTTGCAGCACTGCCTGTGCCTGGCCCTGTCTGAGCTCTGCAAGTCCTCTTGCTCTACAGAAAAAATCCTCTCCCCACATAGCAGTGATGACATTTAAAAAACAAAGAGTGAGGCAATGGGAGGAGGTGGCTGGAGAGAGACGGTGAGTGATAGTCCAGCACTGGAGGAGCTGGAGAGGCAGGAAAGCAGCCGGATTCGACACTGGCTCTTGCCTTAGCCCTGGGAAAGTCCTTAATTGATTGAAGAATGATTATTTTTTCCTTCTGGGATGTGCAAACTCTTTCAGTTAAAATAGGAACCACTGAGGAGATGTCATGCAGGAAAATAAGTGAATTGGCCACAACAGTTTGGATTTATTCCTAGTAGAGGAAAAGGGCAGTTTGGGAAAGGTTGGGGAGCGTTTCCTCTCTAGTGACTAATTGGCCCATGGTCCAGCCCTGCTGCCAGGGGCTCTGGCAAAACTAAGAGCCTCAGCTTCAAAACCTCATGGGGAAAGACTTATTTTGGTGGAAACTCCAGCTGAGGCCTGAGGGATGCAACAGACTAGTGTAGGGGTCAAAAAGGCATGGCAGCTCCTTGATTGGTTGGAAACCCAATTCAGAGCCCCTGGCAGCCCCTGACCTAGGTGGGTCAGCCCTTTCCATCTCCTTTCAGACCACATATTTTAGCCCATCCCCTGTCCCCACCAGGTTTTGGTTGCCACCAAAAGTTTGTCTTGGGATGTCATGGGGCTCAGGGGACACTGGCACGTTGGGGGCCAGCCTAGGTGCGTTTCCCACAGGGATGCTTAGTGTGATAAAGTTTTTCCCCACCCTGGAGACCCCACCGCCATGCCAGAGGATGCACTGGGGTGTCCGCAGTCTGGCAGCAGTCCTGGACACCCTTAGAATCATAGGATCATTAAGGATGGAAAAACCCTCTAAGGTCACCAAGTCCAACCATCAGCCCAACACTACCATGACCACTAAACCACGTCCCAAAGTGCCATGTCATAGCATCGTAGAATCATTGAGGCTGGAAAAGGTGTCCCTGCTCACTGCGGGGCTGTTGGACAAGATGACCTTTGAGCTCATCAACCCAATACGTTCTGTAAATCGTCCAGCCCAAACTCAACCATCAACCCAGCACCAGCGTGCCCACAACACCATGTCCTTTCACCAGCAGCGTGAGATGTGCTTGTTCAACTTCTCCCCTGTCCCCTGCTTTGCTGCTCTGAACCCCCCCTCGCCCCTGCCCTCCCTCCCCCCCAGCTGCTGCGCACCAAAGGCCACTTTATGAGAAGGCGCAGATAAAAAGCGAGCCATATGTTGTCTGTAATCTCCCAAACCCTCGCTTCAATTACTGCCTCCCCCGCGCCTCCGCCGCCCAGCCTGAGTAAACAAGCCCCTCTGAAAGAGGACCCCATTTTCCAATTAAAAGCGTCCTAATGTTTCTCCTCTCCCTAAATCCTCCCGGGCGAGGAATGTCCTGGCCCCGGCGATGGGATGTGGGCTCGGCAGGTCGGACCGAGGGCATGCCGCACAATATCTACCGCCCCGGCCCCTTCCCAGGTGACGTCAGGGGCAGCCACAGACACTCATTAATTTCTCCCCCCTCCTTGTTGGGGAAAGGCTTGAAAGGGAGAGTTAATTAAAAGTAATACCCCGCCAAATCCGGCTTCAGTTTTCCTTCTTTCCTTTTGACACTGGGAGGGATTTGGAGAGCAGGTGTTGGAGGAGGGGAGGGCTTAAGGCGAGGGGGCTGCCCTGAGAGGGTTTTTCTCCTTGGTGTGGATTTGGAGCATCGTTTGTTTGACAGAGTCCATAAGCCTCTGGCTCCTTCATGTTGGGCTCTGCCTGTCCCAGAGTGGAGGAGACTGAGATGCTCACCTCATGTTAGGATACTAAGAGGTTCAGGCATTGAATTTTCTCCACTGGTTGACAGTCCTTCTCCCAGCATTTGTAAACATCTTTACCCTTCCAGTAAAATTAATTCCCTCAGATTGCAGAGAAGGAGGTGGCCCCAGGAAGCAGAGATTCTGCTTGTAGATGACATTGATGAGAAAACGACAGGTGCTGCTCAGCCTTGTTAACCATCAGAGATTCCACACCATGGGTGTCCCCAGTGCTAGGACCCTCAGACTTACTGCATTGCTATGTCCCTCACATCAGCACATGCAAGAAAGCAGCAGTTTGTCTTTTCCATCAGTGGTGCCACTAGCATGGCCTTGCTGTGGATGTGCCATGAGTGAGCAGCAGAAATGCTCTGGCTCCCAGGATACGACACCAAACTTCAGGCTGTTTAGGGATCACCAATGTGAAAGTCTCTCCCTGTCCCAGTCTACCCAGCCCTTGCTACAGGGAAGATTTCTGTATTGGCTGGTGAGCCCAGAAGAGAGCCCAGCAGCATGGACCAAAAAGGTAATGGGTACCTGACAGCATCCTTGCTCCTCTGCTGAGATAATTGCCTCCCTTTGCCCCAGAGATCTGCTCCTGCCTTTCCCCATTCAGCAGCTGGGCTGCCACCGGATTTAGACTTTCCTAATATGTGTGATCCATGATGAGTTCTTGTCATGGGGTCCTAACTAACCTGCTTTTGCCCTGAATTACTCTGAGCCAGGCTCACACCCTCTAGTGCATCCCCATCTCCCAGAGATGCGGCAGCTCAGGGATGGGAGTGCAGCCTTGCAAGCTGCATCAAACCAGCACATTATGTCCATTACCAGTTCCCAAATGGATGGTGGAGGAAGCTTTCTGGAAAAGGCTATAAGTGATTTACAGCTCGTGAGAGCGAAGGACCTGTGCTGTCAGACCTGCATAACAGCCCTCCCACACCTAGCTGAGCAAACAATGTCATCAACATGGTGGTGATGCCGTAAATGAGGAGAGTTGGTAAGAGGAAGGACAATGCTACCTGCTTTCCTGGAGCATTTCCTGCCTGATGACCCCAAGCAGCAGAGCATCAGGGAGAGACACACCAATGCCTGGGAGTGCAATGGAGCAGCACATTGCAGCCAGTAGCCAAGCAGTGAAGCCTGAAGCAGCCTGGGCTTCTGTCCAGGGAGAAGTAAAACTCAATGGAAGTTAGAAAATATAGGCAAAAAAGATGCCCCTTTTCTTTTGTGATTTAAAGTCTGTGCCCTAAATAAAGTTGACCTCCATGGTAAGACAAATCAGGAGGAATTCATGAGGTCTTGGCTAACTCATTGCCCTTTTTGAGCATCTCTGTCCATCCTGACCTCTACCAGCCTGGGCCGTCTGGGAGGAGGGACCAGATGACTGGTAGCCAGCTGGGCTAGAGGATAGCCCCAGGGAGAAAGGGGTTCCTCAATGGCTGCTGTCCTCTCACGTGAATGTGAGCTGTGTTTCTCCATCCAGATATGGCCCCAGCTGTGGCCTGGCAGGAAATCCCTGTGGAGCAGGCAGATTTGGGTCTGATGAAGGGAAAATCACATGTCCCAGGGTTTTGCATTGCAGCTGCTCAGACTGTTTAGGAAAAGAAGAACCAAAAAGCACATCTACTGTCTGAGCAACCACAAACCATGTGCCACAGCACCTCTCCCTGTTTCTGAGCTGCCATGGGGTAGCCAGCCCCAAGCCTCAGCTCCTCACACTCACAAGCAGAGCTTCATCAACATCAGCTTGTTTTCAGCCCCTCAGATTATTTTGGACATGCTGGAAAATGATATGCACTACCTGTCGTCTGTAAAGGACCTGCTTTGGTTTTCTCCCCTTAGGCAAAAGTGATGATGAGGACAGCATCTGCAAAATGGGCCAAACCTCAGGGAAGGGCATTGAGGACGGGAAGGATCACAAGCGGCCCAAGAGACCCCGAACAATCCTGACCACACAGCAGCGGAGGGCATTCAAGGCATCATTTGAGGTCTCCTCCAAGCCCTGCAGGAAGGTAGGGGGAGACGGTCCCATCCTTAACCACCTCTAGCCCCTGGTGACATCCTAGGTGCTGGGCAAGGACTTGTCCTGCTTACTTTGTCCCCTCCCAAAGTTCCCCGGAAAGCTGAGTGGGTCACTGTCATTCCTTTCCCCAAGGTGCGAGAGACACTGGCAGCCGAGACAGGGCTGAGTGTCCGTGTGGTGCAGGTCTGGTTCCAGAACCAGAGAGCAAAGGTGGGTATCAGGGGCTGGGGCTCTCCTTCCTTCTTGATTTGGCTGGCAGAAGATTTCATCTCACTTTTTCATCTTCTTCTTTGGCCAGATGAAGAAGCTTGCCAGGAGGCAACAGCAGCAACAACAGGATCAGCAAAACACACAGCGCCTGAGCTCAGGTACCACTCTGGCATCCAGGTCTCCCCATGCTCAAAGTCAGAGCCATCTCAGGGCTTCCCAAAGGACCCCCAAAATGCAGCAGCCCAATTGTGCCAATGACTTGCTCTTGTCTTCCAGGCCAGACAAATAGCAGTGGCAGCACGGGCCTGGAGGGGATGTTGAACCCCTACACAACTCTGCCACCTCCCCAGCAGCTGCTGAGCATGGAGCAAAGTGTCTACAGCTCTGACCCCTTCCGGCAAGGGCTCACCCCACCCCAGATGCCCGGAGACCACATGCATCCCTACGGTAAAGCTTCAGGGTTTGCCTCTTGTCTTCTCTCCTTTGAAGAGATACCGAGATGGGGGGGGAGGGGTGCGGGGGGCTGTGTAGTGAGGGCATGTCTCAGGATGCAGTGATTTCTGCGAAGACAGTGGTCCTCTCACTCCTGAATCCTTGTGCTGCAAATGTTGGGAGTACTGGGCACTGTCAAGCTACTGGAGGAGAAAGCAATCTCTGAAGCTTTTCTGCACTTTCCCTGCTTCCCAAGGTGCTGAGCCACTCTTCCACGACTTGGATAGTGATGATACCTCACTGAGCAACCTGGGCGACTGCTTCCTTGCCACGGCAGATGCGGGACCGCTTCAGGCACGAGTGGGGAACCCTATCGATCACCTCTACTCCATGCAGAACTCCTACTTCACCTCCTGAGCATGGAGTGGTCCCCGGCACGGGGCAGCCGATGCCACCGCGCTGCCCGCGGAGGGGCTCCCGAGCCTGTGGGGTTGGGAGGGAGAGAGGGGTGACACTGCTGGGATGCTGTCAAACAATATGTTGCAGCTTGGGATTCCCAAGGAACGAGTTAAGTTATGGGTTGCATAGTTTCATGTTTCTCTTAGGAGCCTAGCATTAGGGACAGGAGTGGTTTTTGCAGCCGGATGGTGGATTTTCAAATTTCAAACGGGCAACCAAATTTCTCATTTCGGCAGGGCGAAAGGCAGGGGGAGGGAGAAGCCCTTCCCGAGGGAGCATCCCGACGCCCTGTCCCGTCCGCACCGCCTTGAATAGGAGCGTCAGCAAGGACAAAACTACTGATCTTCACAGGGGAACCCCCCCCGCCCCAGCATCAGCCAGGCTTTGAAATTTGAAAAGCTGACCACGCTTTTGGGGGAACACGGGGGGACTTTGCTGCGGGGTTTCCTCTCTGCTCCCGCCACCAGCTGGAGCGCTTTGCTGTTTGAACAGAGAGACTTTTAAGATAGATGTTCCCATGCGAATCTAGAAAGCTAGGAGCCGCTAACGCCGTCCCTGCCGCCTCCGCCGGGGCCGTGTGTGAGCGCATGTGTGCGTGTGTGGGCACGCAGCGGTGCGTGCGTGTGCCCAGCCGTGGGGCTGTGGGCGATGTCCTGCACAGCCACACCCACCAGATTGTATCAACCGAATTTATTTCTATCAGAAATGTACTGTACAGCAAAAGTAACTTTATTTTCGGTGTGAACCATATTTAAGGGAATACTCGGTGCACTTAAGTTATGAGATTAAATAACTCACTTTTTATAAAGGTTATGTTTAGGTTGCAGACGCCCAGTGGCAGGGGAGGAACACCAGTTTGTTTCAGGCGGTAGGTTTGGGGTTGGGTATTTTCGGTGCTCTCAGGTTGCCCTACTGGTTTTGAGGTCCTGTTGAAACAAAAAGTGGGATTGAATCCAGGGACCTGCTCCTGCACCAGCAGGTCGATGGGGACAGCACGGTGGCCAAGTCCTGTTCCCACAACAGGACATGTCCAGGAGGTCAGTGTGGAGTGGACAACACTGCTGGAGCTGGTAGGCATCCTGGCACATAGAGGCTCAGCCATGCTTCTCTGCATCACCTCTCTCCTTCCCCACCGCAAGACCCAGCCTGCCTCTGCCTGCGACCCCATGTAGTGCCCTCAAACATGCTAGAGCAGTGTCACCTGCTGTCCAGGCTCTGGAAAACACCACAGCCCTTTGGACAAATAAGAAATGAGGGAAAACCCTGCATTTTCCACCCTGTGCTCAGGTTAATCTTTACCAGAGCTGTGGGAACCTGGGGAAAGTTCTCCTTAGGGTGGAGCCTTCAGCTGACCCTCACCTCATCCCCACTCTCATTTTCATGCATCGTGTCCTTTTGTGCTGCTGTTCACATATGATGTGACAACCCCTGAAGTCATGCAAGTGACTGTGAGGCTCAACACATTGGCTCACGGCCACCATACGATCTGACACTGAATGTAGCTGGGTCTGGAGATGGCTGACCCAGCAGGAGATGCTGACACACTGTCAGAAATCAAGTACCAAGATGAAATTACACAGACAAAAAAAATATCTCTGGAAAAAGAAATAAAATAAAAGCTTGGTCTTTTCTTGTCTGGATTGTCCCCTTCGCTTGGAGAGGGAAGGGTTTGATTCATCTCCAAAGTCAGCAACGAGTTGGGTAGGGTATAATGGAGCTATGGGGAAAGCTTCTGCTCCTTAGCTTTTCACTATTAAATATTCTTTGGTCTTGGACTAACTGGCCCTTGCTGGTCTTCCATGGCAAAGCGACAGAGACTGGAGAGTCTGGAAAGTCACACACCTGTCTCCAACTCCAGCTGAGATGGTAGTGAGGGGCCTGCTGGGGTTCTCCACTGAGCACAGGAGGGCTGTGCAGGACTATCTCAAATGTGAGAGAGTTCTGCTATAAATGTCTACTAGTTGGTTGTAGTGGAAACAAGTCACAGCCGAAGGGACAAAGTAGATAGAGAGGCCAAACACCTGGTCAACCTTCTCTACGACAAGAGCAGCTCTCTGGGGCCAGGTCCCTTCATGGATTCATCTGTGTTTGTACCATCAAGGAATTCTGCTTCGTGTTTACACTAGCCCACAGAGTGCTCTTGCCATTCAAGGAGATCTGGAGAAGCCAAGACAGCCAGGTTAGTAGCAAATCACTTTCCCAAACATGAGCTCTTGCTTGGAAAAACCCTGCAGACTTCATTGGTACCTTCACATCCCTGAGCGCCATCTCAGCTCACTGAGCAGAGCGTGGGTGGGAGACATTTGTCCTTCTCCTGGGCAAGTGGGTTTCGGGAGTGGGAAAACATTTCTACAGGCCATTTCTACACCTACTCCATTAGTGCCCTCTCCTCATTGTGAATCTTGACCTTCCACAGCAGAGCCATGGGGAGATTCCAGGCTAGGGCTGGCTAAAAGGTATAGGTGAATATTTCCCAGTAAGTGTTGCCCTCATCACAGCTCCCTGACGTGGAGAGGTTCTATGAATATGTGTTGGTGCCACCAAATGTAGGATAGGAATCCTCACCTTAGTCTTAGGTGTTCAAAACAAGTTGTTCTTCTTCCTGCCCTTCAGGCATTGCTCTGCTGTTTCTGTGCTATAAAATATTTTCCAAGTCCAACCTGCAGAAAAAAAATATTCTGAGATGGTGTGACTGTGTAAAGGAAAGTCGTGATTCCAATTTTGCAGGTTGTAGTTTCCTAGGAAGAGCCTGGATTTCTTGGTTTGGTTGGGGTTTTCCTCTGTTTCAGGACAGAAGATCGCTGCTCCTGACGGACTGCAACCGCTGCCAAATCCCCCAGCAGGCCCAGCTCAGCCACCCAGTGCTGTCTTGGGACTGGTGCTAGTGGAGCAGAGGGGGTCTGGGCTGGGGTGAGGCCAATAGTCACTGGGGGCTGGAGGTGGACTGGTGCTTTTCTTGTGGAAAGGGGGGAGGCAGATCACATATGTTGTGGAGGAGCTGCTGTGACCCACGAGCTTGATCTGTAGGATCTGGCTGTAGGCAAAGCCTGGGTTAACATCACCCAGGCTTGCAACAAGAAAAGGGGAGTTTTCATAAGTGGTTATCAAAATTGCCTTAAAAATTCCCCTCGCTCAGATGCTCTCAAAAACATTGTGTTTAAAGCTTCTTCTTAAAAACCCCAACAAACCCTTTTAAAGATGAAAGGTTTATCTCTGCCACCCACAGCTATCTCCTGTTTGAAAAATGTTCACTTGCATCAGTCTGGCTTTCCATCAGCCTAACTATCAATTTTTTACTTACCAAATTACTTCTCCCCCCAGATAAACGCCCCATGAGGCCCCTGTCACACCGAGTGGCTGCCTGTGTTTAAAACGCAGGGACGTGCTGTAACAGCAGTGTCTCAAGGTGTGTGTGTGGAGATGTATGGAATTATTGCAGTCACTATGTAATTTTAGGGAAGGATCAGTACTGTGCAAGGGAGCAGAAATTTGTCTGGTAAAATCAGACGCATTCATGGTTTTAAACCAGTCCTCCTTCTGCAAGCTGGCTTGTGTGCTTGACACCACCTGAGCACGAGTCCAGCTAGCAGTTGTGCGATGTGGCAGCAGATGTGGGTGCTCCTGTCATCTGGTTTTCATATTCTCTTGTGCCTTATTTCAGGGTGTGGATGGATCTTGCCAAAACAAAACTGGCTGGGCCTTATCTTCTGCAGGTGATGGGGTCACTGTGGCAGATGACTTCTTGTCAGGCCAGGTGGGTTGTTGGATACCCCTGGATGGGTGGTGGGCTTGCTGTGTTCAGGACTGCCCCCTTGGGGCATACTTTCATGGTGCTGCTCTGCCATATTGTGCATGTCTAAGCCTGCTGTCAGCCTGGAGCGTGACTCTCTTTAGACAAATGGTATCTTCTTGTCAAAGCCAGGCAGAAAACAGTGAGGTCTGATGTGAAAATAGGCTCTACCTTGCTCTCCAAGGCAAGGGCAATGCCAGGAAAAAGGTTGGGAGCTAACCTTTGCATCTAGTGACTCAAAACAAAGCCCCCTCTGTTCAGACACTGCTCAGTGGCCAAGGAAAGATCAAGTCAGAGATTACTTTTCAGTTGGGGACACTGATTAGATGATACTGATAGCAGAAGCAAGCTAGCTGTGAGTGATATTATGTTAATTAACTTGCTCTTTGTGAATGGATGGTACAGGAGCTTGTGGCAGATGTAGACTGGAGTGAACCTCAAAATGACACTTCCCAATGCTGGCTGGGTTTGCATCTGGAAGTTCAAATTGTGATATTTGTGGGAGACTTCTAGTGCTCAGACACAGAAGCAAGCAACATTCCCGGAAGCATGTCACCTTGGTAGCAGATGCTATCTAGGAAAACCACCTCCATTTGGAGACTTGGATCCTTGCCTTGCTCAAAATGGCATGGCTCAGCATGTAACTGAAGTCAGTGGAGCTGTGCTGGCTTCTGCCAGCTGAGATGTGGCCACTATGCGACCCCCCCAAAGTGGACAGCTTTGCAGCAAAGAAGAGCTTGGCACAGTGAGGAGGCCTATGGTGCCCCCCAGTGCACAGCCACCTCCCCAGCCCCTTGCTGCACAGGATGTTTCCAGCCTGGCAGGGTGGGGGCTGCTTTCTTATGTGTTATGGGCACCTATTCATACACAAAAAAGAGCCTGCAGGATAATTTCTTGTGTTCCAACACCAGTAGGTCATCCTTCTGCACATCTGATGTGGAGAAGACACAAATTACAGGGAATCCACGTGCAGAATCTTTCCCTGGAACTGGACAAGGGAGGTAGCAAATGCTGCTTTTCTGGTGGGAAAAGACCAGAGCTTTGGCTGCTTCTGTCACCTTTCCAGAGTGAAATCATTTGCCAGATGTCTGCTATCTACACTGATGCTGTTCTGGGCACAAAATGTCACCCATCATTAGAAAACGCTTGTTTTGTGACACATGATAGGGCTCAAAGCACTGAGGATGAGTGCCTTGGCCTTATGCTAGGTCTGTGAGCAAGATCCCAGGTAATACCAGCTGTCCAAATCTGTGACTTGCCTTTGCTAAGTCTTCTCTTCCACTGCTCATCATCTGCGTGGGAAGCTTGTTTTTAGAGAAAGCCTTATGAAATGGTGGAGACTTGCCATGGAAAGGCAGGAGACAGATTAGAAGCTCTTCAGGTGTAAAATGGTGAATAATAGCTTCCTATCTGGCTGGAGATCAGACTAAATTCTTGTCTCCATTCCTCTGAATGGCAACAGTGTTGGTCATGAAAAGGTTATCTTGTCAGCTGTAGACCTCCTAGACACTGACGTGGAGGCTGACATGCTTGCCCGGTTGACATGTATAAGTTCACAGGCTGAGGATGAGCATACCAAACTGCAAACCATGTCAAAACACTCCAAGTGATCAAATAGTGACAGCACTTTTGGTGAAGAACAGCAGATTCACACCGCCTCGGGCCCTCTGAGCCGCTGCTTCAGAGAGGAGATCAGATTTCTCTTCTGATGACCTCGAGAACAGGAGGCTCATTCAGAGGGATGCTTGGTGGGTTGAATCACAGTCTCAGGGCAGAGTAAATTCGTGGCAGGAGGCAGGCAGACCCTGTGGCACAGAGGTGGGGAGCTGGAGGTGAACCCCAGCAGGCATTGCCCTAGGCTTCTTATCAACTTGGTGGTGTCAAGTGGGGTGAAGAGCTTATGACCTTTTTCTGACCAGTCTTATTTAGGACTCTCAGAAAGCACAAACAGGATTAGTGCTCTGGAGAGCTGAGCTTTGGTATCTCGTATCAGTGCTCTGACAGTGGCTGGCTCCTAGCAGCTCTATCTCTCTTTTTGTGGTGCAGAGACAACAGTGTCTGCTCTGAAGAGGAGGGGCTGTGAAAGGAGGGATCCAGGGAGCCTTGGGCTTCTCAAGCACATCTGTGAGCAAGCAAGTCTGTGCTCAACACAGGCTCAAAATCATGTGTGAGCACAGAGGGCCCTGAGGCTGAATGGAGAGTGAGGAGGAGATGGGAAACAGAGAGCAACTTCATCCACTTGCTGAAGGAAGCAGGGACCGTATGGAAAATATAGGATGAGATCATGGAACCAGAGATGTAGCATAACGCCTGTGCCTTGGGTGGCTGATTGTGTTGTCCTGACAACCTTGAGCTGCTGTCCCAGGGTTGGAGGGTTTGGCTCTGCAGCCGATTGCATGTAGCTATTTGGGAAGTAACTGGAGAGTCCCTGAGGAGTTTGGGAAGAGAAGACTGGTGAAACTCTTCCAAAAGGATTAGCCTGCCAGAGGCTATAACTGACTGCTGGCTGCTCTGTCTCCTCCTGGAGTAGGTGGAGGAGTGAGGAAGGAGCGGTGACATCCCAGCACTGCCAGCAGAAGACCTGAGGGCTGGGACACATTGAAGTCTCACCTCTTGGGGCAAAAATGACTCTGAAGGAGGCTTTTCAGCAAAGGCTGAGGTGGCAGAGCTGCAGGCAGGGTGAGAAGCTCAGGCAGGATGCAGTGATTAGAGGACAGTAGCAATGGTGAGCAGAGCAGCTCATCTGAAAAGGGGGATATTAGCTGCAGCTGCAACTGGGGTGGTTATGGAAGAGGAGGTGGCCCCTTCACTGTTAAGACAAAAGGAACAGACTCACTATGGGTGATTAGGAAGCCTGAGGAGAGGCACCATGAACCATCTGAAAGCCTGTTTTGATCCTCAGATTTGAAGTATGAGAAATAAGAGAAGTTCCAGCAGCAGTTGGCTGAGTATGGCCAGGCTTCTGCAGCTGGTGGCAGAGGAGAACAGTGTAGCTGGTGACTGATCAGTAGCTTTCTCACATCAAGCTGAGCTACCTGAGAGTGAGAGGTGGGGAAGGGACCCTGAATCTAGAGAAAAGTGTCAGTGAGTCTTTGTCAAGGAGTCAGCCCTTTGAAGAATCCCAAAGGCAGATGCTATCCTCGAGGGCATTGCAATGTGTTGGGAGGCAGCGGTGGGACTCAGCTCATGGCATGCTCCAGAAATGGTTGTACAGACTGAGCTGCTTCACTTCTTCCCTGGGCTTTACAGTTATCATCAATTAGAGGCTAATGACTTCCTTTAGAAAGCTTTTAAGTGCAAACAAGCTTATTCAAGATGATGAAATTGCCTCCTAATTGATTACTCCTGCAGTTTAACAGCTGTTTCCCCAACTTGCTTGTTTTTTTCCCTTTTACTGGAAATAGAAATCTGCTGTTGATGTGACCAGCTCACCTCTAGCCAGGAGCTCATGAGGAGCTAACAAATGTTTGTGGCAGTGCTGGCTTTTGTGAAGGGATTGACAGAAGCGCCTGGTGGAGAGTGTGTTGGCCAGGGCTGGAGCTGGAGGGAAGAGCTTCCCTGTGAAATATGAATAAGCAGAGGAGCTGTGGCATTTTCGGTCCCCCCCCCATGATGGCCTCAAATCTGTGGCATGCTGGGGGAGGAGGAAGAGTCTTGTTTCATCCCACAGCCCTGGGCCACCCGAGCTTAGGTGCTGCCTGACCGCGTGCACCCGGCCAGCCCCTCGCGATAGCATCGGGATGAGTACAGTAGGTGCTTTGTGACTGGGGGGGATCTGGTTACTTGGGAGCAGCTCTGCTCCTGGGGAAGATGATGACAAGGTGCTGGGGGGAAGCAGGGCTCAGCAAAAGATGACAATGCCAGTTTGTGAATTCCTCTGGGATTGTTTCAAGGTGCTTCCTAAGGAAGAAGTTGGTGGGCTCCCTGCATGCTAGGCCTGCAGAGTGGATTAGCAGGTCCACATCTACTAGCTCTTGCTGGCATCCTTCATGCTGTGTTGAGTTTGTTGTGCTATATCACAACCTCCCCCCCACCTCCCCAGGACACATAATCCATTTTTAGCTACTATTACAGGTCCCACTCTGCATTCCCAGCAAGGCTGCTGGTGGCTCTTCCTTCTTTCCCACCTTGCTTTTCTACTCACACAATGCTTGTGTGACTGCATGGCCTGTCATCAACTTGCTGAAATAATTTTTGGGGCTATTGTCTGATTTCTGTTGACTAAGCTAAAAATATTTCTGTGGACCTTGCATAAAAATGTGTTGAAGTGACCTATAAATCTGTCTCCTGCTTCTCTTCCACTGGACGGGGAGACTTCAGTGAGAGCACAGCCCTTGCTGGGCTTCAAGAATTGCTTTGGTGAGGACTGCTACCATGTCACACCCACAGCTGAGGTGTGAGGCAGGAGCTGCAGCTGCCCACCATCAGGATGCACAAAGGAGATCAGAGTCTCAGGGGCTACTACTGAATCTTTCTGGCCAACATGTTTCTCTGCCTGAGGAAGCCCGTGAGTTTTCATCGGCTGAGGGGAGACCCATGAGTACCCTTGATGTGCTGGAATTGTGGAGGAGAAGCACTACTGCTGCTGGCTCATTCCTTCCCTCTGGGACATCTGGCACAACAGAGCAGGGATAAGCTGTTATTGACCATCCTCTGACCTAGGTGGCTGGTGTCTTGGCAGGGTCATAAGAGAACGTTTTTTACTCTTTTTTTTTCTAGCTAAAGATCTCTCTCTCCACCTCTCTTTTGGCAGCAAGCTCTAGTGAACATGAGGCTGAAAGAGTCCTCTGGAGACTCTTACTGGCAGTTAACTGTGTGCAAACTTCTTTCTGTATAGAGGTCTTGAGTCACCCTGATAACTTTGTTCCTGGTGGGTGTGATATGGTAACAGTGGTCCTGGTGGGGCTTTCTGTCATATGGAATGCTTCAGTGAGGGAGCAGGACGCTTAGCTGGAAGGCACAAGGCTTGGGAGGTCCATGGGAAATAGAGCAGTGAAATACAGAGATGATGATGAAACTTTGCCATCTGCTCCAGAGCAAACTGACTGCAGGGAATATTCAGACCGGTGCCAACACACACAAACTTGGTCCTGCAATGTGTTTGCAGTCCTGCTGCTGCAGGAGTCCGCTGGACAAGCCATCTCAGCTGCTGGTCCATAATAAAACCTACAGTGTATCTGGAAGCCTCACCATCGTGTTAGAGAGCAACGGGAAGCTGTCCTTCAGTGCGGGGCAGGTTTCAGTCTTACTCTGAGACGTGCTTTTGGTGTGCTGTGGTATTCTGGTGGGGAACTGCTGTGCCCCTCATGCAGCAGGCTGGCTGTCCTGGGAGACACCCTCTGAGCTGCTTTTCCTGGAAGGGTGCACCTGGTTGTCCTGTCTGTTAGTGTCCATGGATCGGAAGGCACAAAACGCTGTTCTTGGCATGCTATCTGTGTGAGGCAGCCTGGTCTGAGAGCTCTGTGACAAGCAGCCCATCCAAACGTCCCTCCAAACCGCGGCAACGTGTGGACCTGGGAAAGCTCCCTCGTGGGCTGAGCGGATCCGGTTTCAGCCCTAATGGGTTTCCCAGGATTTGCAGATGTGAATTATTTGCATTCTTGACTTGAAGGTGAGTGCAGGTGCATCAGATGGTCCCTGCGAGCACTCCTCTAGTGTACTGTCCCCCACAGAGCCTCTATTGTGTCTCGCTGCCTGTGCCCAGCTGCCTGTGGGACACCCCACTGGCTGCTCAGGGTGTTGCTGCCTGGGTGATGGGGCTTTCTAAAGGGGTCTCTGCTTTTTCTCCTTCAGGAGAGACCCTGAGCTAGCCCTTGGGCTTTTGGTCAGAGGTCCAAGGAAAAGTGCCTTGGCTTTAAACCACCCTCCTTGCCTTTGCTCTGATGAAACTGCAGGACTACTTAACGCGCTTCAGCTTCTTATAAAGTTTCTGTCAAGATGGATTAGCAGCAGGCTGACAGATTGCTATTACAGCCCCAGTGAACTTTTAATACCTGCCAGTAAGTTCTGCATGGATGTTTGGGTTGGGGACCAAAGGCTGCTGCTGATGTGTCTGTTATTTGGGGTACCTGCAATTCTTTTTGAGCTTTCCATATTGAGAAATTACCTCTAGGGACTGGTGACATTATGTTCCCCAAGACCCCAAAACAGCTTCCTCAACACCAACTGTATTTGCTCTTCTCCATGGGGTAAGGTGCTGCTGAGAAAGGGCTCAGGGCTGGAGGTTCCTCAGTGAGCTTGGGCAGAAGAGCAACAGCAGCACCTCTCTGCTGGTGCCTGTCCAGGGGAGGGTAGCAGAACGTGAGCAGAAGATAGGGTGATTTGGGGAGTGCTGCTGCCTGTGCAGCCTGGCGCTGGAATCGGAGCACCACTCAAATGAGACAAGCTGTCAGTTGCCCTTCAGACAGGCTTGGTTTGATCTAGAGAAGTCATGGCCTGCCATCCAGGCACCCTAGTATGGGTCAGTGGGCTGGTGGGTCTGGAGTAGGTGTGAGCTTTATTCCTTATACTGGAATTTACATCTTTTTATTTGGATTTTGGTGCAACTTTTTCCTGCTGCTTTCACCAAAACTGAAACATCAGTGTAGAGGTGAGCCAAAGAACAGCTCATGTCCATGTGGTGAAGTGGCTGCTATGGGAAGAGGGCGGTGCAAGGCAGTGGGTGTGCTGATGTAGGTGACTGTATTGTAGCGTGACCCTAACAGCTTCTCCCCTGGGTCCCTGCTGGGCACCAGCACACCTGCCACCCCTCTCCTCCCTCAGCTGTCTTTTTCACCTTCTAAACCCTCAGTGTCTGGAAGGAAGGTGTTTCCTACACTACGTAGCTTCCAATCACGGAAAAAAAATCTGAAACTGCCTTTGCCAAACCTCCAAACTAAAAAGCTGTAAGTCCAGTGCTTAACTGAGGGCGTGGGAGATTTTTGCATGCCTAGGACAAGAACTGGAAATGGCTTCTGACCAGGGTCTTTGTGACGGCCTGTGAATACGTTCTGCTCTTTAGGCTTCGCCTGCTGAGACGCACGTCCTCCCAGTAGGCAACTTGCACCCAGAGTCTTATTAGCCTTTGGAAATGCCATCTTCCTCTTGTGCAGAGTTGGATAAGTTTGTATAGCTTGGCAGAGATACAGTTGTTCAACAAGAGGCTGCAGCTGGGCAAGATGTCTCATCTTGGCATGACCAATGCATCATGGCTGCTATTTTGGCCTCCTGCCTGCAGGATGTGCCTCAAGGTACCCAGCAAGTGTGCAGGTGGATGCTGCATACCCTACTGCTGTATGCCCAGGTGGTGTTTGATATGGTTCAGGTTGGGGTTTATTGCTGTCCTAAAAATGCTAGCTAAACCTGGACCTCTGCATGGGGCTGCAGGTGTGGCTGGCAGAAGCTAGGACAAACGTAGCAAATGGATGGTGGATGCAGATATGGGAGGGAGACTCTCTTCAATGGAGAATGATTTGGGGTGCTGGGAGATAGGCCCAGATTTTCTGTTGCTTTAGAGAACATCTCAACGTCATCTAGATGGAAGGAGGGGGACAGACCTTGGTTTCCTGGTGGCTGTCCCAGCCCTGCCCTGCTTGAATTGGGTTAATGTGGGCAGCTGCTCTTTAAGCATCTTTGATATTCTCTTTTCTTGCACAGCACAATGCTGTTTGGAAAGCTGGGCTGGTATTCCTCCACTGGCAAAGTCCAAGTCCAGAAGAGAGAAAGGGGCGAGAGGAGGGGAGTGAGCATGAGAAGGAGGCCTTTGAAGTGAGCTGCCCAAATGAAACGTGTGACATCAGAGAGATGGCAGATAGCTGGCAGAACAAGGCTGCCTTTGAGCCCGCCTTGGGCCTGGCCAGCGCACACTTTACATCCCACCTCCCGAAGCTGGAGATGAAAGATGCCCCAGGCAGCCTGCCTGACCCCATTGCCTCTGCTATCTCCACTTGATTGCACAGTGTTTTGCTCCAAACAATTCTTCACTGTCTGGGCGGCACAGGTGAATCTCCCGGCTTGGCTGGCGAGCTGGGATGCCGCGCATAGCAGGGCTGCTTTTTGCAGTCGCTCACCTGCTTCTGGGGTGGTTTTCTTAGGACAGGCTTTGTTCAACAGCAGGGCATGCAGGACAGGTGGAGGGGAAAGGATGGCGCAGGACTGGGGAGACAGAAATCTTGGGGCTGGGGACAGGAAGGCAGGGAGCATCCTTAGAGATGGGGCCAGGAGGAGTCAAGAGCATTCTTGGCTAGCAGATTGGTAAGCCCAGTAGCTTGTGTTGAATCTTCCAAGGAAGGATCCAGGCAGGATTCGAAAATTATTCGCTTCTCCACTTGCTACTGAATTCAATTTTATTCTGATTTCCCCATCTGGGAGGTTTGCTTTCAAAAAACAAGTGTATGAAGGGAGGACACCTGCATGCATGTCTGTACCAAGGAGAAACTGCATCTGTGAGGAGCTGTTATGCCTCAGAAGAGACTTATCATGAAAACTGACTGTAAGGCATACACACAAAGGCTGAGGGCAGTGGGACTTGGAGAAAATGGATTTGGGAAAAGAGATGGTAGTGGGTCATGTGTTTGGGACTGGGGCTCTCCTAATAAGTCTTCATGCTGGGCTCATGGAAAGAAGGGCTGGAGAAATACAGGTCACAAAGACTGTGTGTGGGAAGAGTGCATCAGCTGTCAGAGTTACCCTTAGAGGGGCTGAGGTTGTAAACTGTGGATCTCTGTTGTTTCTCGGTCCTTAGTGTCTCGCAAGCTGGAATATACTCACCTGACCATGAAACCAGTCTTTATAGGATGCTTTGACAGCATTTTACATTTGCCACCCTCTAACTGATCCTCACAGGTCTGTGGAGTCCTCTGCCTGGAGAAAAATTGTTCCAGATCTCAAACTGGCATCTCCAACCCATGAGCCAGAACACAACCAGTGTTGTCAGTATCAGGGCTAGAATAGACACCTCCTGACTGGTTTGCTTCAGAGCATCATCCAGCAGTGTAAAGGCTGGGTGGGACTTGTCTCCCATGCATCCACTAACTGATTGTTCATGACTGAGGCTCTCCTGTGACCTGTGTTCTTTCAATTGGAAGGTACGGTAAAGGTAGGCAGGTATCCTGTTAGCAAGGGTTGATGGTGCAGTGTAAGAGCTGTTACAGCAGGAATAAATTGTAGGGTTGTCCACTATCAGTGCCTGTTTAGATGAAGATGGAAAGGATTAAGTGCTAGAGCCAGTCTTCAGAAGCTCATTAGCAAACGGAACTCCACCTTTACATGTGCTCTGTAGATGGTTGGGCTCAGGGAAGTTGACAGAGTACAAGAGATGTGTCCACATAACCTTGGCACTGGATCCTTCCTTAGCAAATGCAATCAGAGGCAATTCTCAGATTTGTGAGTGGGGCAGACTTCAAAACTCCAAGGGCATTTAAACAGCTGAGCTCCCATATGAAGATCTGAGCACTCTTTTGACCTTTACTTCAGAGTCAAACTTTCCCTTGCACTCACAGTGACTTGTAAAGACTGAATGCCCCCAAATCAATGTTACTAGTGGGAACATGGAAATTAATTGTGTCAATCTATCACTCATCTTACTCTATTACATTCAGTGATTAGAACTTGGCCTCAAATACACGAACAAAGTGTCTCCTGTGACAAGCAAGTGCTGCATAGGAGATGGCAGTGCATGACTTTAAAAGTGGTCAAAAGCAGAGAACAAAAGAAAAGTTTGGGTCCAAGACTGGTTTTCTTTGCTTAGGTCTAGTCAGCTCAGCATGACGTCTAGGAAACAAAAGATTGAGTATGAAAGAGTAAGTTTGCAGAAGTCTGAGTTGCAAAGGAAGTGGAGCCTTTGGGACACATTCCCTTACTGCCTCTGTCGAGGGGCAACCAGTACCTTGCAGAAATCCTGCAGAAAGGGCTTGCAAAATGGTAAAGTTAAAAAGTAAAATAGCAGAAAACCAGCACAGAGGGAAGTGCATTGAGAGGGTCCATATTCTGCTGTGAACTGCTCTGAGCATCAGGTCGATGGGTCATGTGCAAGCAGACCCTCGGGCCATGGGAGATGAGTAGCAGGACTGTATGCAGTGACCTCTGTGAAACCATTTAGGGCCAGACTGTTTGAAGGTGTGAATGACATCACATTTCTACATCTCTGTCTCCCATACCACCCTACTCAAACCTGGCCTCCAGGTCTCAGGGAGCAATTGGTGTTGATGATGACCTTTCTGCTTCATCTTCGTACACAGCTTGGAAGATGGCTGAAATGATCCGGTTGTAGTCATGGCTGTGAAACACAGCTGAGGTTCCTGATGGTTGGAGGGTGCATATGATTGAGCTAACCTGGAAAGGCCTGGCTGGGTAGCAACAAACAGGTAAGGCAGCACAGAGTTGTCAAATCAGCTAGGACAAGATCTCAAGGTGCATAAATCATGCAGGCCTTGAAGGCACTGAACACCTCTGTGACTTCACATCTGAACTGCCCTCCTCTGCGGAATGGGGAGGAGAGTGCTAGAGTGTTTTCCTCCGGGTCCTGCTCCTCTGGAGTAGGGCTGCCCATTAGAGGGCAGAAACACTGACTACTGCAGTTGAGCCTTTTGAAGGTTATGGTGCTAAGACCAAACATATCTCTGCTTTTCTGCTTCACCAACATCTGTCTTCACCAGAAGTTTTGCCAGGATCTCTGCCCAGGCATGGAGCTCAGCGCTTACCTGTGGCTAGTGAGAAGGGGACAAAGGGCCCAGATGAGGAGCTATTATGCCAAAAAATGAGTGAATTTTGGATGCAGACATTTGAAAGGGAGCCTAAACCAGGCTCTGAGGGCCTCCTGCTGCATGACCTGATGCAAGACAGGCCAGACTCTGTGCTTGCCTAGCCTGAGCTGAGCAGCCTTCAGTAACCAAGATTGTGATCCTCTTCTGGAGATGCCCTTCAGGAGCTTCCTCCAGCCTTTTTCTGTGCTTCCTTCCTCCTTGTAGCAAGAAAATGAGGCAGAAACCTAAACAGGAGGATGAACTGCAGAGCAGGGCAGGTCCTGTCCTGTGCTCATCCCCTGCGGCTGAGGGGATATCCACAAATACAATTCTGCTTCTTTAACCAAACTCAGCTCTGGGTACAACCAGCATTTTGCAGCACTGGTGAAGAACTTGGTGCTGAGCCACCCCACAGCCCCGGGATCTCCCATGCTCCACGTTTCCCATCCCCAGGAGAACAGGACTGTGGCTGGCCCTCCTGATGGGACCTCCACCTTGGAGGTGGCTGCAGCTGCTCGGTACCCGCATGTCCCTTTCCTCCCTCTCCTTCATT
Organism: Tricholaema leucomelas; assembly: GCA_013400475.1. Taxonomy (NCBI): domain Eukaryota; kingdom Metazoa; phylum Chordata; class Aves; order Piciformes; family Lybiidae; genus Tricholaema lacrymosa; species Tricholaema leucomelas. The sequence goes on from WAAF01000418.1 coordinate 120,183, forward strand.
AAGGCACCAAACTCTTCCCAATAACAAGGGGGCTTCTGTTCGACAAAACCTGCCAATTAGTCATTCTGGCTGGGTATAAACGTGGCACTTGAACAGCTGAGGGGACGGCGGGCAGTCCTGCCCCTTCTCGCGGCGCTGCCAAGCTTGCCATTAACACAATGTGACAACTAATCTCTCTATAGCATCTGACTGAGCAATTTTAATTAATAGCTCTGTACGCTTGCACACTCCCCCACCCCCTCTGCTTCGCACAGGTACCACATGCCTTCAAAGCTCCTTCCCCTCTGCTGCAGCCTGAGTGGACAAAAGGAGGAAAACAGCCCATGTTTTGCCCCAATTAGCATGGAAATGCTGCTCGTTTTGGGGTTCCGGTCCTTGGGCTGAGCCAAGGCTTGCTACCCACCCCATTCCCCCCCCCTCTGTGGGGTGGAGGACCTCAATAAACACGGTTGCTCTGGGGCGGAGGTGTTTTCTCAGCTCTGTTGGTGATTGGGGCATTCCTGTGGTGCCCTGTGAGAGATGAGGAGCTGGCAGGACTGTCGGCTTCACAGACTGGATGTGGGGGAACTGGAGGGAACTAAGGGGGTATTTCTGCTGCTCCTCCAAAAAAAGCCTCCCTGGCTTTATCCAAGTGCCTGATAACATCAGAAAAAAATTAATCCCATTTCCATGTCCAGGTTCTCCCCTGATGTGAAGAGCCACAGCTTGGCAGATGGCTGCTGTTGAAGCTGCTGCAGTTTTGGTGTGGAGGTGTCCCAGTTTGCTTTTGTACAACGGGAAAGGCTCAGCTATGGTGAGCTTGGATGCTGCCTTAGGCAACCATTAGCTTGAGGATGTCTGTTTTGGGCCGGGCCATGACAACCAGTGCTGTAGCCACCACTGTGATTATGGCCAGAGCTGGGCCAGCCCCAGCATGGCCAGGAGGGGTGCAGGAGCCTGGACAATCTATGCTGGGCTGTGCAGGTTGCTGCCATGGAAGGAGCACACAAATTTGCTGTGGAGAAGGGGAAATCATTACAGTTAGAAAAAGAAATGAACCTTTCTGGTAAGGAGTGGCAGAAGAAGCTGGACACAGGAAGAGGTGGGAAAGCTGGTGCAAGGGTGTGGAGAAGACCCCTCCATCCTCCTTTCAACACCTTAATTTGATATTTTGATGCTTCTTATCCAGGTGGTATTGAGTAGCCAAGACCAAAGATGACATCAGTGTGGCTGAACATGATAAAATTATTCAGACTTTGAGCACTTGCCTAAGAGGTATGCATCTGGGAGAAATATGTCTCTTCTCATGGTAATATGGCTCAACAATCACTCTGCTGCAGCTCCCTCCTGCCTAAGGGCTCCTCAGAGCTCTTCCTATAGATCACCAGAGCAAGTCCTCAAGGGCACCATGACGTACTTGGGCTTCAGCAGAACATCCACACTTTCTTCAGGTTCTTGCTCTTGTGGTACATGGATATGTGCACTGTCACCTTGGCAGAACAACTGTGGCATCAGGAGCCCATATCCTTGAAGAATGACCCTGCAGGAAAAGGAGATCAGAAACCACCACAACTAGAAATGATCCTTCCAGGTCACAACTGAGGGAAGCCCTTTCTCTCACGATACGGCTGTGCTGGTGGATAGCACATCCATCTGGGAATACCCATCCACCATGGAAACATTGCTCATTATGGGCAAACACAGAGGTTTGTACTTGGCTTTGTTCTGGTGGGAAGCACAGGCTTGTGTCCCCAGGAGATATATCTATCACTCTGGAAAGAATTGAGGCATGTGGGACACTGCAGTGATGTGTAGAAGCCCCTTTTCTGGAGATGGGATCTAGGAGGAAATGACCAATCAGTCTCATACCCCTTTCCTTCTGCTTGTGACTGGGGGCTGATGTGGCTGGGTTGGAGGGCAGAAGGGCTCTGCAGCAGGACCTCGACCACCTGGACAGATGGGCAGAGTCCAAGGGGATGGCATTCAATGGCTCCAAGTGCCAGGGACTGCACTTTGGCCACAACAACCCCATGCAGAGCTACAGGCTGGGGTCGGAGTGGCTGGAGAGCAGCCAAACAGAGAGGGATCTGGGGGTGCTGATTGATACCTGCCTGAACATGAGCCAGCAGTGTGCCCAGGTGGCCAAGAGAGCCAATGGCATCCTGGCCTGCATCAGGAATGGTGTGGCCAGCAGGAGCAGGGAGGTCATTCTGTCCCTGTACTCTGCACTGCTTAGACCACACCTTGAGTACTGTGTTCAGTTCTGGGCCCCCCANACTGGAATGGGCTGCCCAGGGAGGTGGTGGAGTTGCCGTCCCTGGAGCTGTTCAAGGCAGGATTGGACATGGCACTTGGTGCCATGGTCTAGCCTTGAGCTCTGTGGTAACAGGTTGGACTTGATGATCTGTGAGGTCTCTTCCAACCCTGATGATACTGTGAGACTGTGATACTGTGATACTGTCTGGCTTGGTCCTTGCTGATGACGTGGGCCCGGGCTTATATTTTTCTTGGTCCCTCTGCTGCCTTTGGGGCTGGCTGCTGTTGCTGGAGGAAGTCTCTTGTCTTCCTCTGGCAGGGAACACATTCTGCATGTGGTATGGCTTTGGATTGCCAGAGAGCACCCTTGGTCCTTAAAGTGGTGGCGTGCTTAACACCCTGTGCACCCAAAGCACAGACCTGAGCTGCCCAGCCATGGGATGTCCCCTCATCCTAGCGTGTGAGCCTGGCTGCCTTAGGCTGGGTAAAGCTGTCTGGTTGCTTCAAGCGTCTTGGTCCTGCAAGGACCACTGAGGCTGTGGCACTGCAGACCTCGGAGAGCTTTCTTGCTTCCAGCTTGCCTTCCCAGTGGAGAGATAGCACACCAGGACACAGAGGGGTCACCTTGGCCAGACAGCTGGTGAATGTATCCACCCATCTGCAACCTGGGATACGTGATGTGCACCAGTCACGCCTCCACCCAGCCCTGAGAAGAGCATCTCTGCCCTGCAGTGCAGACCAGGGGGATGCACTGGGGAGCAGTGCTCCCCGGCACGTTGGTGGCAGGCGGACATGGAACCTGCCCCATCTGCCCATGCAGCAGCGCGGCAGGGAGCTAATGAGAAGCAAGGTGAGAGGCAGGAGACAGGCTGACAACCTACTGGCAGAAGGACGGCATCTGCCCCTCTCCCCTTCCCCAGCATCTCCAGCCTCATAATGAGGTTATTACTGGCCTGCTGCTTGACGCCCGGCACCAGCATCCCTCACCTCTTCATCCTCCCAATTCCCACTTGTGGCTACGGGAAGGGTGAGCCAGTCTTCACCCTGTCCTCACACTAGGGTTGGCCCAGGGCTTTGCTATGAAGCAGGAATGGTTTTGACCTTGTTTGCAGAGGAGCTGGTGCTCCCATGCTTGCTGCCTGTCCATCCCCTTTATTATCTCTTGAACGCTTCTGGCCTGTTGCAGTCTGGTTTGACAGGGGGGGAAGTCTCAAAGATAATTAAGTTCCTACAAGTGCTGTGAAAATAGGCAGGCAGATGAGAGGAATGCACTAAGGGCTTCTGGGGCAGAGCAGGCTCCTGACAGGGAGGCCGAGCCTTGGAACGGCAGCTGCCATGCTTATGGAGCTCATGGAAAGCCCCTTCTGAGACCTGACTTAGAAAACTGAGGAAGCTTGCTTAACGAGGTGTTTTGCCTCTTTGGGTCTGCCAGAGGAAGGGTAGGATTTCACAGGATATGCCCAGGAGTGCTGAGATCCCAGTGCACCCCACGTAGGAACTTGCTTGGGGATAACGAAAGCAGGACTTGCCTCATAAGCTCCTTACAAGCTTCTTAAGAAGCCCTGCCTGTGCTGGTTACCTGCACGGCCTGGGGTGTACCAGCTGTCCTACCCGCTCTGTCTGCAGGGCTCCACCTGAAAGGCTCCAAACATTTTTCATCATCCCACCCCACCTAAAAGCAGCTGCAAAGGGCTTTACTGAACCCATCACCCCCAGCAAGCTACTAATGTTTGTATTGATCACTAATGCAGGATGAGAAAACAGCGCCCTACCAAACTCCTCCACATCCAAAGGTTTGCAGAACGAGGTGTGGAATGACATCTGTCTGCCTTTGCTTCCTCAGTGCCTGGGGACTCGATGGGAAGGACACCACAGCTGACTACAGGGACCCAATTCCAGCGACCCACGCTGCACCGTGGCAGGAGCTGCCCGCGGTCGGGGTGCCGGGCAGGGACTGGGCAGGGGTTTTGCCTCTCAGAGCAGCTGGTGCGGATGTCGCAGCCAATTACGTCGGGGAAGGAGGTGAGTGGGAAAGCAGCGACACCTCGCTTGCGGAGCCCTGCTGTCGGGGGGCAGACGTGGAGGCCGACACATGTTCAGCGCTGCCGCACCGCTAATTAATCACCTCCGCCACGGGGCCGTGACAGCACCCCTGCCCCATGCCCTGGGTGCGGTGGCCCTGCCAGGGTGGCAATGGGTGCTTGTCCTCGTACTGCCCCTTTGAGCCATATTGTCCCTTCCTTGGGATGGTGGGAGATGGGTCACCACACCGGCAGAAGTTAATGCTGGCAGGCTTTGGCTGCTGCCAGGAGGAGGTTGGAAAGGCAGAGTGCTTTGTTCTCACCCTTTGTAAGGACACCACTTTCCTAGAAATCATAGATTTGTAGAGTGCTTTGGGTTGGAAGGGACCTTAAAGATCATCTTGTTCCAATCACCTTGCCACAGGCAGGGACACCTCCCACTGGACCAGGCTGCTCAAAGACTCATCTGGCCTGCTCTTAAACCTTAGTGTGATCCCTCCCTAGCACTGCTCTGGCCTAGGCACCCAGAGACCCAGGCACCTCACCTGCACCGTGGGGACAAGGCTGTGCTTGCAGCTGCACGAGATTTGGGCAAACAGGATTCCTTTCTCCCTGGGAAAACATACAACTTCCACAGAATACAGACAGCAGGCCCTTTTATTACAGGAAAATGTTGATCAAAAAGGGGGTTTGGGGATGTTTCCTTCTTTGCCCCAGTATGCATAGCAAGAGCCAGGCATTGCTGCTCCAGTTCCACTCACCAAAGAGGCATAGAAGCAGCAAGCACCCCAACCCCCTGGCCCTCCCTCCTCCCCACTTTTCCCTAATTTCCCTGCTAACCTGTTGAAAAAGCAATCCCTCGAGTGTCACAGTGAATCCTGTTTTTTTTTTCTGCTGGGAATGCCTCACAAAAATTCCCAATAGATGCTCCTGTCTGGAAGGACACTCACAGAGAGGAGGCCACACCACCCTCTCTTTGCCTGTCCAGACGTCTCTGGGCTCCCGTGGTGCACAGTGGTGCAGGAGAGAGGGGAAGCAGCCCCCTGCTACCTGTTTGCTCCAGGCAATTGGATTTGCAGCAAGCACCAACTTTGGGTGACCTGCTTTGTGGCCACCTGGAAGATGAAGATGCAGCAGTCATCTTTGGAAACACTCTGGAGACAAGTCCCAGTCCATCCCCAAAGCATTGCATTGCCTTGCATGGAAGACCTCAGCGTGTCTTCAGGAGAAGTGGGACAGCAGCTGGAGGCTCCACAACTGGCTGGGGACCTCTCTGTGGGACTGCTTCAGCTTCTCTCCGTGGGCAGCAGCCTCCATCTCGTGGCCAAGTCTTGAACGACAGATGGGCTGCGGGGCAGGAGGTGCAGGGCCTGGGGCCATGCCCTTGCCTAAGGGTCTGTGGCAGGAGCCCCACCGACCCACAGTCCTTTTCTTCCTCGTTGCCCACTGCAAATTATCTAGTGTGTGTCCCCCGATCTGGTCATTTGTCTTTATTGCTCTTGGTATCTTCTATGCGTCTCATATTTCATAAGCCAAAAGCTTTTCTGTAAGGTTACAAAGTCCTCTCTGTTGTTTCTCCCCCCACATCCAACTTTTACTTCCAAAGCTGGACTCAAAGCAATGGTGCAGCTGTGCTGCTCTGCCTGCTGCCAGGCTGCGTAGTCCCCAGACAGCAACAAGAGGAGAGCAGGTACTTCCACCAGCCTGAAGCAGCATCTCCCTGAGTCGTGGTCCCTGTTGCCTTGAGCTCTGCCGGCCTTTGCCAGCAAAGAACAGGCATGTGTCGGGGAGGGATCAGTCAGCCACGTTCAATAGCCAGGTCTCCTGCACCTTTTGATCACCCCCTAAATGCCACCACAAGGAGGGTGTGGTAAATTCACCCTGGTTAGCCTAGGGTGAGGCAGGCCTGCGTGCCTCGGTTTCCCTCTTTCACATGACCTTGCCCTGCCTTTGCCTCTCCCCGAGCCTGCCCCTGTTCCAACCCCTGTAGTTAACACAGGAACTGGCTCTGCCTTACAGCGCCCAGCAAGTGTTTCACCTAGAACCCTCAGCTCACTTGAATGAGCTCCCTAGACTCCTTTTTTTGTGTTTAAGCAGTGGGACAACTTTTAGAGGACAGCAGTCCCGACACGGCCACCTGTACTGTGTGACTCTCTTGGGGCTGATGTGTGTTCACTTCGGAGTCCTGCCAGTTTCCGTCGCTGAGTGGCTTTCAGGAGAGACCACACCAAGCCGAGCTGTCTATCCAACCACACTTACAGGGGAAGAAGATGGTGATGCTACCCATTTCCTAGCCTAATTCTCTCCTGATTTTGCACACATTGCCTCCAGATCTGGCAAGCCTGGCTACACAGAGGACATCCCCTCGACCCTCAGGGTGCCCACAGACAGAGGAGCCTGTGCTAACCTCAGTACTCACCTTCTGCTCCCCCTCTTCTTTTAGGGTGCATTTGGTGCAGAAAACCGGGAAAGGTGACCGAAGTTTTGTGGTGCTCTCACAGAGAAGCAGCAGCTCCCGGTCCTCGTTTTCTCCCCATCTGTTATCAGGTACCTGCGTCTGTCAGGGTGCTTCCAGGGTGTCATGTCATTTAAACAACTTCCAACCACAGCTCATCACTTTACTGGCTGTCATCTGGAGATAGCATTTGGCTGAGAAGTCCCTTTTGCACAGATCAAGGACAAAGTTTGACAAAAACCCAAAGAGACAAATGGCAGCGAAAAGCGAAGCCTGACGACCAGGGCTGGGCGCCTCTGCCACCCATCAATTAAAGCCACAATATCCTGGGGCTTGGGAATTAACCCTCCCGCAGCCGGTGAGGACCATGGGGCGATTTGCCATGGGCTAAGCACCACGTTGCAATGGGAACTCTCTTGCACGTGTCCCTCTGGTCCGTGCCCTCCCCCGGAGTGGAAGTGCCACTATCTGTGCCCCCACCACCACTGCAGGGCTGTGCAGTGCCTGTCCAGCAGAGCCTGCCTCGCTCCTGTAGCTCCCCTCTCCACACCTCTCCAGGCAAGCATGCCAGCCAAAGGCATATGCCTCCAACTGTTTTATTTTCTTGCTTCTCAAATATTAAGCCCTTATTTTCAGCATCAGGGCAGGATTTTTTTCTCTGGTTCTGAAATTCCACAGGGAATTTTGAGAAAAATGGAAACATTTGCAACGTGCCCTGGGACAGAGAATTGGGTTGTAAGCAGCTTTCATCTGGCGCAGCCTTCACTTCCTGCCCTGTGGGATAAAAGTCACAGCAGAAGTGACAAAGACTCATAAATTCTGCAGAACAATTTAGTCCTTTCTGGAAAAAAATCTGGTTGTTCCCTGAAGCAGGGCTGAGAGCTGGGTGTGATGTGGGGTAAAGAAAGTTTCTGCAAATGTCTGTCTCTTAATTAATATTAATACCTCTCAAGTTTTTTAGCTCTGCTTTAAATAAAAGGAATCCAGCCATGGCAGAGTTCCCACCACATTAAGAAACTCATGAAAGTGAAGTGATGGATGCTTTGGAAGATGGCTCTCATTAATGCCTAATCCTTCCCATCAGCCCCACTTGTCGCTGACACTTAGAGCTTGTTAACCATTTTTTTGCAGCTGTTTTCAGAGACCTCTGAAAGAGGGAGGAGATGGCAAGGCTCCCTCCCCTTGCATTCGGGTGCCAACACGAAGAGGAGCAAGAAAAAGTGGTTTCTGGTTTGGGCACAGATAGCTGCCCTGCTTTCCATCCGCCCGTTCCAGGTTTGTTTGGAGAGGTCTCTCCCAGGTAATGAGGCCAGAGCTTGTTTGAGGTAATGAAAAATGTTTCTGTTTCTTTCTGGGCCACAGGCATGATTTTAAACAGCAGTTGTTTCTGGGTGCAGGACCATGTGGTGTTGGAGGGCTGAGGACTTGGGCCCTACTCTGACTGTAGCTGTTGCCTCCTTTTGCTGCTTTGCTGTTATTAAGGGCAGTCAGTTGGGGACCTCTCAGAAAGTGCCAGCTCCTGGGTTTATGTGAACATGCAGATAGTTTTTTTCTTTTTTGAAATGGAAGCACTTTAGCTCATGTGGAAATAGAGCAGGTTTTGAGGCTGCGAGGGAGCACTAAGTGGTTTGGGTCTCTGTGGGGTTGCACCTAGGAAATCCCACAAATTAGTCTCTGCCCTGGGCCCCTGAAACCCTTTGCTTCAAAGGAAATCTTGTTGTGTTCACCTCTGATGCCTGAGGCAGTTCTTTGCAGCCATGCACCTTTGCAGCAAGAGTGTGCTTACTGCAGTGGTGATGGTGACAGCTCCTCTGCTGAACACCTGCTTTCCTCATTTGCTTCCAGGCTGCGGTGCTCACTGAGAACGTGTCTCAGTGGCTGGTGATGGCACAGCATACTCAAGCAGAAAGGTGCCCAGCCTTGCTGAGCAGCCTTTCAGGGAGGTGACAGGGTCCTGACAGATCTCAAAGCACCATCCACACACCTGAAATGTAGGCCCCTGATCCCAGCTTGTGGTCTTGCAAAAATCCCTGGCCACTCTGCTGAGGGAATGCTTGAGATGCTGAGACTATCTGGAGCACTTGAGGTCTTGTGATGGAGCTTCTGTACCCAACCCAATTGTTCAGGATGAACAGATCCCGGCCTTTCTGCAAGACAAAGGCCACTCAATATAAGGATGAGTGCTAGACTTAGTCATATACATCTGTGTTTGGGCTGAGAGTGATGGGTTGAAGAGTTTCTCACAACTAAATACTCCAATAAGAATTCCCAGTAGGTGGATGCAAAACCCCTTGAAGTAAATCAAACCCTTGATGTGAAAATGGTGCAGCCGAGGGCAGCTGCTTCTGTCTACTTTCCACTAGAGGTAGCTGGAGCCACGCACAACCCGCCTAGCAGCCCTGGGATTTCAACACTCCCAGCCCTAAACCAGCATCGATGGAAGTCATTAGCCTGTCATTAAAGCCTAGGAGCTGCAGCAACCCTGCCCTGCGTGGCTCCTCTTCACTGCCTACATCCCCAAATACCTGCTTTCCTGCATCCCCACATCCCTGCATCTCTGCACCCTTTTATCTTTGCACCCTTTTATCTCCACACCTCTGCACTTCCTCACCCCCTCATTCTTGCCACCCCTATATCCTCTAATGCCTTCATACCCTCATCCCTGCACCCCTGCCTCCCTGTATCCCTGCATCTCCTCATCCCTGCACCTCTGCATCCCTACATCCCCACACCATGGGTGCTGTGGCAGCCAAGGCTGCATCAGCACTTTCTTGGTACAAACCCTGTAATTTGGGGACTTTATTAAAAAAGCAGAGGGAAAAAATCCCCCTTCTGCTGCTGGAATTCCTCACACAACTTCTCAGCCTTGGGGACAGATGTCTGACACTGGAGAAGAGTGCTTTTAGCTGTTTGTTCTGCAGAGGAGGAAGGAATGGGCTGGAAGTTTGGGGATTTAAGGCATTTTTTCCTATTTCACCACTACCACCACCACCATCTTTGTCCTTCTAGCAGAAGATGTGCATTGCCAGTTGGCTGAGAAATAACCACCTGGGTGATGACATGAGGGAGCGAGGCACTTGGCTCTGGCCAGAGGGCCCCCTCTGGATGAAGGGTTCCCAGGGTGCATTGTCTTTTTTTGTTTGGGGGAGGGAAGGAGTTTATCACATAGAGCAGCTACTACTGAGGAGCTGCAATAACCTTGCAAAGAAATGAGGAAAAGAAGGTCAGGAGGAGTGAGGATTATCTGCCTTCCCCACTCCCAGGGGGATTTTAGCCCTGACTTTCAATAACAGCCAGGGAAGAGGCAGACTTCACGCTTACCCAGAGGGAAAGGCCCTAATAGCATAAAGAATCAACTAGAAAAGCCTTTTTATCTCACTTGCCATCCCCATGGTGACTGCTGTGCCACAGATGGCAGCCCCCCACCCTGAGCCTGCCTTGGACCATCTGAAGTAGGTTGAGGTCTTAGATCCTACACAAGATGCTTGTGCTACCAGTCTGGCCGTGGTTTGCTGATCTTGATGATGTGACTTCCCTGGACAAGGTCACTGACACAGCTTTATGGAAGGTGGGGCTAAATGCGGGGATTGCAGGGAGAACCCTTCTTTGTGGGCACCATGTTGGTCAGGCCATGCATGGGCATAGCAAGTGTGTCTCAAAACAAGCAAGGTCTCATGGAGCTGCAGGTATTGGGGAAGAATAAATTGGGGTTGCAAGGCTGGGGCCAGCTGCAGCTCCTCAGAAGTCTCTTGGGCCTTCACAACAAGTTACATTGAGAAGGGCTCCTTGTCTTTACCTTGAGATATGGCTGCAGGTCCTTAGCTGCATCATCCCCTTCAGTTGGCTCTTCTGGACACCAAGTATCAGTCTCATTTGGTCTGGCTAAAGCCAGCAGCTGCCTTGGTGCTTCTTTGGTCCACCAGGCAGGAGGAGACTAACAAGTTGAGAGAAATGAACCTTTCTGGATGGTAGAAATGGCAATTTCTTGTGTTTTGGTCCAGTCCCTAAATCGGCAGCGGGAGATGATGTCAAAACCACCCTTGGCTTCTCCAGGTGGTTTGCAGAGGGCTGGCAGGCAGCGTTTGGGGCCACAGCAAGAGGATAGGCAGACAGTGGTGAGCTTTGACAGATGAAGACTGTTAATATTGAACACATAATTAATGCTGGCCAAGGCCGGGAGTCCTTCCACAGCGAGGTGTGTGGAGGGCATCAATATTAAGGCGAGTTACTAAATGTATCTCAGAGGTGAAGTGAAAGGCATTCTTGAGGTCCAAGGATGAGTTTTGGGACTCCAAACTGAGTCTATTTCTGGAGTCCTCGTTACAGGAAAGATTTGGATGTGCTGGAGTGTGTCCAGAGAAGGGCCAGGAGGATGATCAGTGATCTGGAGCAGCTCTTCTATGAGGACAGAGTTGGGGCTGCTCAGCCTGGAGAAGAGAAGGCTCTGAGGAGACCTTATTGTGGCCTTCCAGGGGACCTACAGGACAGCTGGGGAGGGACCTTTTAGGGTGTCGGATAGAGATAGGACTAGGGGGAATGGAGCAAAACTAGAAGTGGGTAGATTCAGACTGGACATTAGGAAGAAGTTCTTCACCATGAGGGTGGTGAGACTCTGGAACAGGTTGCCCAGGGAGGTGGTGGAAGCCTCATCCCTGGAAGTTTTTAAGGCCAGGCTGAATAATACTCTGAGCAACCTGAGTATGAGATGTCCTTGCCCATGGCAGGGGGCTTGGAGCTAAATGATCTTTGAAGTCCCTTCCAACCCTGACAATTCTGTGATTCTGTGACTCTGCCATGCCATGGTCAGCACTGAGAAGGTCCTTGCTGGAAGCACAGCAGAGAAAAGAGCTGCTTTCCCTGGACCACTTGAATGTCTTTGCATTTGACAGTTAAAAGAGGAGACAGGCATGGCCACTCCGTGCTGCCGAGCTCAGCCTTTCCAAAATCAGGGGATCAGCTTAAAATGCTTTTTAAAAGAGCCTACATTCTGTAAATGAATCAAACTAATTAAAATGAATCCTCCCAAGGTTAGGCTTTCAGGGTGCTTGGCTTGCTTCTTCCACCAGACAGACAGAAGCTTCGTGGTGGTTGATTTCCAGTGCAAGATATTCTCACCTAAGCCCTTGGTTCCCAAAGCTGGGACTTTAAAATGCACTTTGGGTGCCACTGGGTAAAACTGAGGGACCTGGAAATTGTGCTGGGAGCTCCTAGCTCCCTAGCAAGAACTTTGTTATATATATTTATAGAGGAATAGGAATGATTTCTCTCTATCAAAAATGAATGAAAACTTGAAAAATGTCTCCTGGGTTTATTTATTGCCTCATCTATTAAAATAGCCACGTATCTGCCAAGTGAGGGGGGCTGGACTTTATCTTACCTTTTCCATGAGTCACAGAACACATTTTTTTTTTTCCAGGGGAAAAATAGAGCTGAGTTCTCACATGGGAAAATGTGCTGGAGGACACCAAGGGCAGGAACTTGTCACCGCAGCAATCAGGCAGTGCCACCATTCCCTGGCCCTGTAAATGCCTTGGTGCCAGTGCCACCCTGACAGCCCATTCGCATCCTCGCTGGTGAGCTGACGCTGAGGGTTTCCCCACCACTGAACCAGAAGCTACCAACTGTTGGTGAGTGCCGGTTGGGTTAAAGAAGACAGAGAGGGTCTGGGATTCCTAAGACGCCACTAGACCTATCTGCAGCCATCTTCTCAGAGGGCTGATGGGCTGTTTCTAGCAGGTTTGGCAGCTTGTGCCCGTGTTCCTGTGCTGTGCCATGAAGGGCACACAAACACACATACACCTACACCCTGCTGTACCCCTCTTGCTTTGCATTCAGTCAAACTTGAAGCACCAGCTTCAAGTTCTTGCTAAGCCAGCCCAGTGCAGGAGCTGTTTTTGCTGGAGGGGGCACACTTTGCCATTCAAACATCAGATGCCCCAAAAGATGTGAATTCAAACCCCAGTACAGAATCTGCCTCCATTTTTAAACCCCTCCCTTCATTTCACACTGAACTGCAAACTCACAGCAGGACAAGAAATTCTACGTGCTGTGCACAACAGCCTTCCTAGGACTGGGCTGCGCACTCTTGCTGCACCCTGGGGTTTCCCCAGAGCCATCACACCAAGCTGATGTCATGAGCTGTGGGTCCCTGCCGAGTAGAGCTTGGCACAGGAGCTGCCGTGCAGCCAGAAAACTGGTGGTGACAAGGAGGCCACCCCCGGGACTCCCAACGTGGAACCCCTCAGGATGCTCTGCCCAGAGATCACCTTTCTGTGCCTCTCCACAAGCAGGCAGGGGCCCTGGTGAGGGAGATCAGCTCATTTACTGGTGAATAAACTTTATTTGGAAGTTTATTTCTCATCTAAACATAAGAAGGGATTTCTTTACTTTGGGGGTGGCAGAGCACCAGAATAGGCTGTCCAGGGAGGTGGTGGAGTCTCTGTCTCTGGAGACTTTCTGGGCCTACCTGGACGTGTTCCCATGTGATCTGCGACGCTGCTCTGGCAAGGGGCTTGGACTTGATGACCTTCAGAGGTCTCTTCCAAACACTGATATTCTGTAACTTTTGTGATTCTGTGATGTTACCCATAATACTTCAAATACTGCTTGCTGGCCTCGATTGTTTGTTTTCTGTGTTGCTGTTTCCTGTGTTCATTAATTGCCAGCTCTGGTGGGGCTGCCAGGCCCTATGACAGCCAAGGCAGACTGGTTTTAACTTCCCACAGTGCTTTTTCTTGGTGTGAATCAAGCCAAGGGTAGCTTCAGCCACAGCTGTGTCTGGGGACTGCTGGGGACAGTGGGAAAGTGGGGCTGTGCTGGGCTTGCAGGAAAGCCACTGATAGGCATTTTATTCCTCAGGGAATAGCAGGAGGGGAGCCATGGAGGTAAAAGTCATCAATTTACCAGCATCGGTGGGATGGGCAGCACTTTTTCCTGCTGTGGGTTTTTTCCCATAGGAGCCCCACACTGGCTGCGTGAGCTCCGTTCTTCCCTCACCCTTCCTACCCATTCTCCGCCGCGGCTCAGGAAAGGCTTTATTTATACTCATTTATCTGCTTGCCTTTTCCCTAATTGAAATCATTAACCTTCTCGCTTAATGAAGAGGAGAACTGTGGGGAGGGTGTGTGGGGGTGTGTATGTGTGCTGGGGTCGGCAGACCCCCTCCTGGGCTGCTCTGCTGACTCCTTTGACCGGCTGAAAATGTGATTTTGAATTTGGCTAACGGGAGCTAAACCACAAAAAACAAACCCACAGCCCCTGAACAACTGTGCCTCGGTTGAGGGGCTGGCGGGGTACAATTCCCTGTGGCCCCCGGGGCCACGGCGGGGCTGACGCCGGCATTTCATCTCGGTGGAGAAGTCATCGGCTCTGACCACGGGGAGGGCTTTGCCCGCCAGGTCCCACTTTGCTCCCCTATATTTAGCCCATTATGAATATGGAAGAGTGTTGAAAATGATTCGCCCAGACATCCCTCTGTCCAGCCGCATAACGTCAAAGGCGGGAGCGGGGACGGGAGCTGCTCGCCCTGACAAGGGGCTATGGCCCCCGCCTGGCATCGTGGGTCGCAGAGTGGGGTACCTATGGCCACATAAGGGGAAAAAATGCCACACTTGTGGCTTTGGGTACCTCTATCATGGGTGTTGAGGGAGTGATTTGGGTGAGTGCAGTGGGGTGCTGGCTGGGGGAGTGCTCCCCCCACCCGTTGTGCCGAGCTGGTGCCCGAGGTCTCAGCTGGCTTGGGAAGAGGCCATGACAGGGATGCTGTGCTGTGCCCAGCTGTGCGCCACGCTCTCCAAGGGCATCGTGGCTCCATCCCTTCCTCCCACCACCCGACACTCTGCAGCCAATTGGGCATGGTCCCAGAGAAGGGCCACGCAGCCTGGGAACCACTAGCACTTGCTGCTTCCCATTGGGCTCTCTCCTTTCCTCTCCAGCAGTGGGAAGAGGGATACTGTGGTCCAGGCTGGGTTTGCCAATGCTCCAATGTCCCCAGTCTGCTGTGCTCAGGCTGCAGCACCAAACACGTGCTGAATGTCCTGGGCAAGCCATCTGACAGCATGTGGCTGCTCCTCCACCCCACTTCACAGGACTGCCCTGAGCATTAAGCACCTTGTCCCATGGTGAAGTGCTCTTCTTCCCTCTTGGGAACCCAAAACTGCCCCAAAAGCATTCGAGCATCCTGTGCCACTCCCAGGTACAGATACCCCTCCCTGAGCATCTACCCCTTTTCACCCGCTGCTTTCCTGTCCTTTGCAAGGAGCATCGCTGCATCCTGGAAACCAGGTACTGATGGGGAGAGGACACGTGGGGGGCAAACCCCCTGCCAGCAATGCCCCTCAGCTGGGCTGGATTGGTTTGGGGTTTGGAAGAGCACTTTGCACGCAGGATTACCGTTGCTTTTGGGCATAGCAGAAAAGAGGGAAAACAGCTTTATTCAAGCCATTAATGAAATGTCATTTGCAATTCACTTCCACAGCATCACGTGGCAGATCCACAGCACCCCCGGGTTGCACCGGCTCACACGGTGGGGAGGGGGGGTGTTACTTTGGAGGGGGTTCTGGGAAGGAGGGGAAAAATGCACAAACACATCAAAACATGAACCCTCAATCCCCAGAGCTTAGGGGCTGTGTTTACTATGGGTGCTATTGCCAGGTGAGTTGGCTTAGCCTCCCCTTCCAGCTCAGGGGACAAGGAGGGGGGTCAGCAGTGAGCTGGCAGAGCAATACACCTTTTCTGTGGAGTATGGCCCCAGAAATATCCCTGGATTTTCACTTTCTCCTCCTCTCATCATTTATATCCCTCATGTTGCATGTGGGCAGCCAGCAGAGTCCTGCTGTCTTTCCCCCACTGAAAGGCTCAGAGACACATTTTGGACCCCCTTTCCCACATCTTCTCCCCATTATCTTACCTCCTCTCCCCTCCTCCACCCCTGCCTAATTTCCAAGTGATCCTCAGCAGCCATGAGCAGGTTTAACTAATCTTTCTGTCAGTAGGGTACTTTATGGAAATTGAAAACTAATTAGTGTTCATCTCAGCATCTAATCACATAAAAATGCCACTGCCTTGGCCTCCCTGGTCTTAAAATCACAGCATATGAGCAGGAGCAGAGAAGATCTCCATCAAGCCCACCAGGATGGGATACTCAACAAGACAGAGCCAGGATGCCTCCAAAATCCTCTACCTGGAGATGAGTCACCTTCTGCTGGTGCTGCACCTGGCTCCTGAGCCATCAACCCCATCATGCCCATTCTACAGCCCTTTCATTTGGGTACCTTGACCTAAGAGGTGAGGAAAAGGCATTTTGGGGCAGTCTGGGCAGAAAGGGTGATGTGGGGCAGGGAGAGTAGAGGAGATGTGCAGTCGAAGAGGCTCTCACCCGCAGTGACTCATTCAGCTTTAATTGCTCCCTGAAGTTGCTGGCTGCTGGCGGCACCGCATCAGAGATGTCACGTTATAGTCATGCGTGAAGCGCTAATGGTCAAGGGTGACACCACCAACAAAACATCCTCGGGGAAGCTGTCAGCAGTGGGGGGATCAAAGGGCAGGGAGAGAGGCTGTCCTGCTGCCAAGGGTCAGTGCTGCTGCTGGAGATGCAGGTGTCTGGTGGAGGGGTAGCAGAGGTGCCTGTGGGGCTGTGTGGCCAGAAAATAGTCCTGCTACACAAGGGACAGTGCAGGCAGTGCCCAACCAGAGAGTGCTGTCCCTCTCAGGACACCTGGAAAAAGTTTCCTTTGGCTTTGAAGCTTCATGCTGGCATAGGTTTGGATGGCTCGCACTGATGGTGGTGTTGGGCCAGTGTTAGTTGGTCTCTGCTGTCTCCCATGTTGAAAGGGATAAACCAGGATGTGAAGGTGCACAGCTCTTGCGTCAGCCACGGGGACATTAATCTGTCCCTTTAGATATCTGTACCCTCTTATACCCTGGCCAGGATGCTGCTGTCTCCAGGCTGGTTGGCACCTACCAAGAACTGGAGGGAAGACCCCATCTTGCCAGTGAAGGAGGGTAAGTGCTACATCATGGTGGGGTTTCTTTCAGATGGTGCCAACAGGATGAGCCCCAGCACATGTGTTTGTAGGCTGTGCCACACCCAGAGCAGCACAATAAAAGGTGTCCTTTCCAGATGCCTTCATGGCATCCAGGGCCCACAGCAGGACGCAGGCTGTTCCTCTACTCCACAGCAGTGCCAGCAAGGTCCCAGTCTGCATTTGGCTTGGCAGTCCCATTTCAAGCTGCTTCTCACTGTGCTGCCAGGTGCAGCATCTCTCCCCCCACTGCCACTCTGGCTGGATGGGCCAGCACCTCCCTGCCCTCCATCAGCAGGAATGGCTTGGAGAAAGCCAGGCAAGATAGGCACACTGCTGGGGCACACGGATCAGCCTGTGGAGAAGCAGTCCTGGCAACAGCCATCCCACCAAGAGGCGTGATGAGGGAGGAAGAGTTATTGCTGCAGTCACACACCAGCTATTACCTCCCAACAAAAGGCAGCGTCTGCACAGCCGGGAGAGAGCCTGAGGACAGGGACAGCCTGGGTGACCTTCAGAGGACGCTCAGTAGACAGGCTGAAGCCCTGATCGCCCCAGACAGGTGTGCCCATGGGCACCCCTGCACCTGGGCCAGCTCAGCAGGGGCCTGCTGGGATGCTCCCCACAAGCCTTCCGCCACAATCAGCTTCAAAACCTCCTCTGCAGCCCCTGGCCTGCGTGTTTGGGATTTTTTTCCCTTCCAGCACACATCAAGCTTTCAGGTTTCTGAAAGGAGGAAGAGATGATGTTGTTGCTGGCGCTTAGCTGCTGCGAGGTGCCAGTGTCCAAACCCTTGTTGGAGTTTGGATACATCCCTGTGAAGTATAATTTTTCTGCCCAGCCCTGGCATCCAGAGCTTAGCAAGGAACATGCTTGTAATAATTGAGGATCAAGGCCAAGCTGACAGCATCAAAGACCTGGGGGACCAAGCTGGGGCTCTTGCCCTAAGGGGCAGAGGTTTATCAGATGTATCCCCAGAACCTGACATGCTGACACAGTCTCAGGACAGCTCTGGGTCACCTAGATCGGAGGTCCTTGTGTTGCCCTTCACCCCAGGGGCAAAGATAGAATCACAAAATGGTCAAGGCTGGAAGAGAGGTCCCAAGGTCACCTAGTCCAACCCCTCTGCAGTAAGCAGGAGCATCCTCAACTAGATCAGGCTGCCCAGAGCTCTGTCAAGCCTTAAAGGCTTCCCCTGTGTCATGATGAGAAACCACCTTCGGACAAGCAGAAATGACTCTCCAGATTGGTTTCTGGTCTCTACCTCTAATCTGGATCACATTCACCTCCATTCAGAAGGCAGTGGGGAGTGTGTGCAAGAGCAGGGGAAACATTATTCCCATGCTCAGCTCCCCATGGAGAGCCAGGGCTAAAGAAACGAGGGGGAGTGGGTTGTCAGCAAATGCCCAAAGCCACAAAAGAAGCTGGACTTCAGAGCCAAGTAGGTTTGTATGATGTGAGTGTGGAAGTGCTGGTTAAAGCTGTGGTAGCAGCTGAGCTGTGCAGCAGCTCACCAAAGTGCACTTTTCTGGGGGAGCAGGGACATGCACAGCATTAGCAGCCAATATCTCTGATACGGCTTTCTCCACTAGCATGGCAAAAAAGCTTCATTAACTTTGTTTTGCAGTGAGCTGTGGAAGTTCCTCAAATGCCTTTTCCTCTGATCAGGAGCAAAATGGGTCATGAGCCACAAGTAGAAATGTGGGTGGGTAGGGATAGCATGGATGGGTGTTCCCATGCAGGCAAGTGCCACCAACGCTGTGTGGCCTCAGAAGGATCTGTTCTGGCTGGTAAGGAAATTTCAAAAGCATGTTTTGTGCCCAAGCTCTGTATGAAGCATCAGAGCACCATCATTGCTATCCAGATACCCAGATCCCTGGGACTCAAGGGGTCATCACCTCTGTGCAGTGAGTCCACAGCCCCAGTGCCCTGTAAACCTCTTGGCTACCACCACTGCCCATCATTAGCTGGATGGATCAACCGGTCTGAAGTGGCTGAGGATTATGTCTGACCCTCCACACTTCCTCCAGTGCATGAGGTTTCCCATCAAATGCCTTTCCCAGCAGCTGCTTGTCTCCACACTCCTCTGCACCAGGCATTGCAGAGCACTGATGCTGTGACACACACCATGCATGCAGAAACCTGGCCTCCAAGGCTGACACTGGCGAGTGGGGTGACCCATGGTACATCATGGCACCCCAACACTGACACCAGCTGCAGTGGCTGGTGAGCAGGACATCTTCTGTGCCTGGAAGAGCTTTGTGGTGGTGGGCATCTCCAGCTCCACTGCAGTTCCCTCCTAGTTTTCCAAGCATGGAGCTCATTCCCTGGGCTCACTGGAGGTACAAATCCCAAGGGGTTGTAGGTGCTGGGAGCTAGCACAGTACTGAGTCACCTCCACCTATGTACATACACACAGCTGGATGTAAATGCTTTCTATAGCTGTATTTATGCCTTCTCTTCCACACAGTGGTCACAGCTGTGTAGCTGTCAGCCCTTTTGCATAGCAGTCTTTTTCACCAGCCCATCCATGCTGGAAGCAGAGGCGATGTCTCAGCCCCCCCCTTTGGCACCAGGCAGATGTAAATGTTGGTGGCCAGGAACCCTCTGTCCCCATGCTGGCCAGGCTCCAGGAGCTTCCCACTTCCCTCATAAACTTCTTTGTCCCAGGTTAATTAATCGTCAGCAAATAAGCTTTGTGGTCGCAGCTGGGATGGCAGCTTCACCTCTGCTCCTGCTCGTACCTGAGAGGATGGATGTCATTCCAGGGGTGCTTCTGCCTTTCACGGGTCTGTCTGAGTGTGAGTGTCCAGCACCTGAGGGTGCTGTGCCAAAGCGTAGCCACTGGTGAGGGTGTACCTATAGAGAGAGGAGAGGTCTGGACATGAGAGAAAGTCTTAGTAGGAGAGGAAGGGTTTTGATAGGAGAAGGTGTCTTGATAGAAGAGGATCTTGGTAGGGAAGTGATTTGGCTAGAAGAAGTCTTGATAGGAGAGGGGAACCTCAGTAGGGGAAGTGCTCTCTGAGAGGGCATCTGAATAGAAGAGGAGCTCTTGGCGGGTGAGAGGTCTCAGCAGGAGACAAACCTTGATAGGAGAAGGGGGTCTGGATGGGAGAGAGTCTCAATAGAAGGGGAAGGGTCTCACCTGAAGGGAGGGGTTCTCAATAGGAGACAGGGCTCAACTGAAAGGGGGTGTGTGTGCACCTCAATGAGAGAGGGGATCTTGAGAAGAGAGGGGACTGGACAGCAGCAGGGTCTCACTGGCACAGGCCCTTTTCTTTAGCTGGGCAAGGCACTATGTGCAATGCTTGTGTGTGTCCTGAAGGCCAAGTCTGGAGCCAGCTCGATGGGATTCACCCACTGAATGCCTCCATCATGCTCTGGCAGTGCTGCAAACCACAGACACAGATTTCTGCAGCTGAAATCTTCTGTTCTGAGCAGCATTTTCATATGGCTGGAGAGCCCTGCACTGCCCATGCCTGCCTGCACTGAGCAGGCGCTTCTGTGCCACCACAAAAGGTGAAATAGCTTAATAAGGATTAGCCACATGTTGAAGGTAAAACGAGCTGCAAGCTTCCAAGCTTCCACTCTCTTTCTTTTCCTTCCTTCTTCTTCTTTTTTTTTTTTTTTAAATGCAAATGAACTGGAAACTTATTAACAAGATGAGAGGCTGGGGCCTAATTAGCAGCAGGACAAGGAAGCCATGCTGGAGCTGAGTCAGCGAGTGGGGGAATCTCTGGCACGGCTCTCAGCACAAGCTCATTGCTCCTGCCTGTGCCTGCTGCTGCCAAATCACCCCAAAAAACAGGAGAACTGGGCAAAAGCTGCTGGTTTCTGTAAGGAACAGGAGGACCAGCTTAGCTTGGGTTGTTGCTCTGAACACAACCGACATGGACCACCCCAAAACCCATCAGAACTGGGCAAAACCTGCATGTTTCTGTAAGGAACAGGAGGACAAACTTAGCTTGGGTCACTGACCTGGACACAGCCTACATGGGCCACACCAAAGGCTTAGTTTCCTCTCCATGCTGGTTGAATTCAGCTTGGCTTTTACGAGTCAAGCTAGGGCAGCATCTCCAAGCATCTTTTGAATGTCCTGATGCCACCAAGCTGTGTAGTGGATAGACAGAGCAGAAATGAGGCATTTGTGGCGTGGGCTCCAGCATGCCCAGTGCCACTGGCAGGAACTGGGCTGCTTTAGTCCCTGTGTAATCTGATTTAGTGAGCATTTGTCTCTTATTTTGTCTCTCTTTTAATATTGAAGAATCCTTTTCCCACAAAACATGAGAAGAAAACAAAGGAAAAGAAACCTCTCCAAATCAGCAAAAAAATGGGAGGTATTTTTGGTCTCTTTTAGTTGTTGCTAGGTTATGTGGGAGGTTTTGTTTCTTTGTCTTAAACCAACACTTTATTTTCTCATATCCTTTTCTTGTCCCCTCTTCCCAGCTCTGGAGGTTGCTTCATGTGGAGGAGGGACCAATTCCCACCAGGTGCTGGCAGGGGCTGCCCATCCAGTCAGGATGGTGGCCACAGGATGATGGCAGACTTGCCTCTGGATGAGAAGCTGCCGCTGAACACCACTTGTAATTTGCACCTTTGGAAGGCTACAGCAGCGGTGTGGCCCCATCCATCATTTGCTCATTTGCAGTTTTAATTAGCTGGGCTCACCTGCCCTCTCTGATGCCCTGCCCTGGGGCCAGCCAGGCAAACAGGGTTGATTTTGGGGGTGCACAGGGCAGTGAGGAGGTGACGGCATTCCTCTTCTTCTGTTTGAAATATATATTCCTTCTGCTTGGTCATCCAGCCCTGCCTCTGTGCCGTGATCAGGCAGTGCCCATCCATCTGCCTCCTCCTCTGGACTCCCTCCTCACCATCCTCCTACTCTCCTGGCACTCTGCGCCCCAACACCACTATCCCTGTGCAGCCCCCAGCTCAGCACTACCGCGTTGACACCTCCAACAGCCAGCACACAGAAGGACCCTGCATGTCCCCTGTGAAGCTATGAAAACCCTGCCTCATTAGCAATAATTAAAAGGTGCAGCACATGTTCCCAACAGATCAGGCCTGCAGGCAGGTCAATTTTCTGTAAATTTAGCTTTATTTGATGTAATTTATTTCATTTTAGCTTAGGTAATTTTATCTCTTCTGTCACGTTATTGTTTTTACTGTACTGTATTATCTTTATGCTATTTCATTTTGTTTGGGGTTTAATTTTTTATTTATTTGTTTTAAGCTTTAATTTTATTTATTTTATGCTTTTATTATTTTATTCCATTTTATGTCATTATTTTTAATTTTATTTTGCTTTACTTCTATTTTATTTATGTTTTTATTTTGCTTTGCTTTATTTCACGTTTTTTTATTTTACTTTACGTTCTTTATGTTTTTATTTTGCTTTGTCTTGCATTATTTTATTTATTTCATGTCTTTATCTTATTCAGTCTTGTTCCATTTTATTTCAGTTTGCATTACTTTGGTTAGATATAATTTAACCTTTATTTTATTTTATGTAAATCTTATTTTGTTTTGGCTTAATTTAATTTAATCTGACTTTATTTTATGTTCCAGGCTCCTACGTCTCTCCATGGCTGGTTCCACCCTTCCACACCATTCCCACAGTGCCAGCAGTGGAAGGACCTAGGCACAGCCATCACCACCTCCCCCTTTCCCGCCCAGCAGTGGGGAGCTGCCTGCACCCAGGGCACAGTAAAATATTTTACTACAAAGCAGAATTACTCCAAAGACTGATGGGCTGACTTGTGAGACCCACTCAGGTTTATGGAGGTCGTAAGTTATAGACTGGCGCTGAACTGGAGGCAACCATCACCCCTGCCTTTTATAGGCGGAACTTCTGCCGTATATTAAGCTGCCGGGCACGGGCGAGCAGGGCCTTTACTGCAGACCATAACTTTAATGCCTCCCAACCCCTCGCTTAGCAGGGAAGGATGGTGAATGACTGGGGAGTGCTGCGCCCGCAGCTGGCCTCGGTGATGGGCGACGCTGGCTTGTGGTGGCTCCAGGATGGAGCTCACACTGTGGCGATGGGTGGCAGTGGGTAGGATGCCAGTCCCCAGACAGGGTGGGAGAGATGCCAGATCACAGAATGAATCACAGAGGCTGGAAGGGACCTCTGAATATCATCAAGTCCAACCTCCCTGCCAGAAAGCAGGACCACCTAAAGCACAAGTATATCCCAGAATGTCAGGGGCTGGAAGGAACCTCAGAAGACCGTCCAGTCCAATCCCCCTGCCAGAGCAGGGACATCTAGAGTGGGTCACACAGGAACGTATCCAGGCAGGTGTTGAATATCTCCAGAGAAGGAGACTCCAGAATGCCCCTAGGCAGCCTCAGTGCTCTGTTACCCTCAAAGTAAAGAAGTTCCCTCTCATGTTTAGATGGAACTTCCTTTGTCCAGACTGCTGCCTGTTACCTCTTGTCCTCTCACTGGCAACCACTGAGAAGAGTCTGGCCCCATATCCCTGAGACCAACTCCTTGGATATTTGCTACTATTAGTAAGATTCCCTCCGCCCCCAGCCCCTTCTTCTCCAAGTCAAACAGACCTAGCTCTCCCAGTCTGGGGGAGAAAACGGTGCAAAAGGCATTGCAGCAGTCAAGTTGTGCCAGGGGAGGTTCGAGGTGGATAAGAGGGAATATTTCTCTACAGAAAGGGTTACCAGGAATTGGAACAGGCTGCCCAGGGAAGTTGTGGTGTCATCATCTCTGGAGGTATTTGAAAGACATTTGGATGTGGTACTGAGGGACATGGTTTAGTGATAGCAGCTTGGTAACAGCAGTGGGATTGTGAGCTCCAGGCAAGCGGTTGGACTTGATGAGCTTAAAGGGTCCTTCCAACCTCAACAGTTCTGTGACTTATGCCAGAAAGCTGGGAGCAACCTAGCATACCCTAGAGTGTTGGCATGTCACCAAGCCATAGGCTTCTGCTCACCAAAAGCCTTTTGCAGCTTCTGCTGTGCACAGGTGTGGGGCCTGGCACACACAACACACTGGCTTAAGCTATTATGATGTGAAATAGGAAAGGTGCAGGAGCCTGTCCCTGGGCTTTGTTCTCACCGAGGGCTGAATGTGGCCATCCAAAAGGGAATAAACAGGGGAAAAAATATCCCAAGGGTGAGCCAGTGGTAGGGGAAGGACATGCAGCATCAGCAGAAATAAAAGGAGTTGATGAAGAGAGACACAAGTGGCTGAAAGCAAGGAAAACAGAAACAGTCCAGACTGGTTCACACAGATTTGATTTTTTTTATCCACAAGCTGCCAGTGAGGGAGAGAGGATGCTGCAGCCAGTGCAGCTCCTCCACCGACCCCTAAACACGCAGCGAGGCAGCGTGTTCCCTTTACTCACCTTAAAAGTCACCTCCTTTTAGCAGGGAAGGACTCTTCCTGGGAGAGCTGCGACACAACTCAGACCCATCCCAGCGACTAAAGGATGCATGGCAAGACCACCCAGCCCTGACAGCATTGCCTCACCTCTTCCAAGCATCCCATCCTGGCACCTGCCTTTTTGGGGTGATTTTCTCATCAGGGCCCAGTGAGACTTAGCATTTCTCCGTTTGGAACCGGGATGAGCATTTATTAGAATTAAACAGCTGGGAGCCCAGATGATATTTAAACTGGTATTAGGAGAGCACCGGTGCTGAGAGATAACTCCTGGGGCAGTCAGGCAGCGCGGCGGCCGGGGCGCTCCCCAGGTCTCCTGCTGGAGAGCGATAGTTAATTTGCAGCCGGAGCTGGGAGCTGGCCCGTGCTGATAGTGCCGTGTTATTTAGAAGAGAAAGGTCAGGGCGGAGATTGAATAATCGTTGACAAGAAATCCATGGAGGCGCAGGGCAGCAACTCCGGGCGAGCTCCAGAATCCCGGTGCTGCCTCCTCCAGGGGTTCTTTCCCTCAGCTTTGGTCCCCATGGAGTGTCGGAGGGGTTTATGGCATGGATCCTGCCGCCCTTCTGCAGCTTGGGAGCTGGGGGAAACACAATTACCCTTTCCAGCCGCCCCCTTTTTCATCTAAATACCTCTACCTCCGGGCACATGGCAGAGCCGTCCTGGTTTTCATCCCACACAGAGACTCTAAGAAGTAAGTTCTTCTTTCATCTTTGCTCTGAAATGTTTTTTGGTTTAAGTCATCACCCTCAGAAAAGCACAAGAAACCATCAACCCTCCTCCTGCTCCCCAGCCCTGCTCCCTTCCTGCGTGTCATAAAGAAAATCTCCATTTTAGCTTCTGTTTTTTTTGAAAGAAGAGCACCAAAGTTTCCCAAAAAGCTGAGTGCGGAGTGAAAACGCAAGGCTGGAAACGCTTTCTGTGAGGAGTGAAAACGCAAGGCTGGAAACACTTTCTGTGCGGAGAAAGAGCTGTGTCTCTGCGGCACATACCTCCCCCTGCCCGGGGGACAGGACTGAGCGCTGGGCTCCCGCTTTTGCTCTCCACCCCACTGCACTCCAAACCCTTCCTGCCCCCTGCATCCCCACGAGGGAGAGGCCCCAGCGTGTTACTTCACTTTCTTCTTCTCCCTCCCCAAAAAACACACCAGGGGTGGGTTCAGATTGGGTTTTTTTGTATTTTTTTTTTTTTTTTGCAACAAAAGAAACTATTTATTTGGAATATGCATTACCAGTACAAATCAGGAAACTGTAAAACCTACACCTTGTTAGTATCGTCATAGAACATAAAAGTCTCCATTGGGATCAGAAAGACAAGAGGCCTTTTTTTTTTTTTTTCTTTTTCTCTTTACAGAAGCAGAAAAGCTTAAAAGTTTCAAAACCAGGTCGGAACAGAGGCTTCTTTTTTTTTCCGTTTTTTTTAATAGGGTTTTTCTTTCTTTTTTTTTTTTTTTTTTCTATTTGGAATCCATTAGGAAAAGGAAAAATTTTAAAAAACAAATTTGGAAAAAATTAAAAAAAAAAAAAAAAAAAAAAATAAAAAAGGGGAAAAAAAAAAATAGAAAAGCAAACCAAGTGGACCACCTTTAGAAGGGAAAGAGCTTTGCAAGAGCAACAACAAAAAAAGGCAAACTGACAAAACCAACCCCCCCAGGCAACATCTGATTTACATCATCTTAATAGTAATAATAATACTCGAAACAAGAAAGGTGTATGAAAACAAAAGGACTCCAGGAAGCCTTGGATTAAAAGTAACACCCTCAAACCCTAAACCATTCAGTGATGTGAAAAGCTCTGCTGTTTGTTCTGGGAAGAGCAGAGAGTACAGTGACGATAACCAGTGGCTGCCTCAGCCCTCTCCTTGAACCCCACCCTGCAGCCACTGACATTTTGAGTTATCTTTGGGGGCTTTTTGGCCATGTCCTGCCTCAGTTAGGAGGCTGTCACGTCCCATTCCTTGTCCCTCATCCTTCCAGCATCCCTGTGCAGACAGGTCTTGGGACCAGGTGGTGAGAACCTATCCTCAGCCAGCTCCACGGTGGAAATGAGGTTGCTTCCTTCCTTTCTCCAAATCCCTCCTATCTGGGGCCAAGAGCTGCAGATGGCTTTATGAGCACCTCCAAGCCAGGAGGGCTCTTGCAGCAAATCCTCAGGGCACAAGTGCTGCCAGGATTCAGGGCAGAGCATAAGACAGTAGAAGCACACATTCTGGGGAGGATTCATGCCCTTTCACCACTTCCAGGCAGCCTGGCATTGCCCCCGGCGAGGAGACTCATGGGGTCTCACCACCCAATTCCTTATCACCTCTTCCCCAAACCTCTTCAGGATTATGTCCTTCTCCAGAGCTGCAGTTGCCCTGCCCAGCCCCAGAGCAGCAACCTCAGGATCTTCTGGGGCTGGGTGCCAAAAGAAGTGAGGACTACATAGAGAACATCAAATATTCCCCCCCAAAACACCACCATCACTTTTCACATCACGTGGGTCGCAGCTCAGAAGCGAAGGAGAAGTGGCAAGGCCATCATCTGGGACAGGTCCAAATCAACCCATCATCATCATCACCATCAAAGCCCCCCCCCCCCCCAGCAATGCAAAAAAACCCTCAACAGCTTTAATTAAAAACAGAATAAAAAATCGAAGGCAATTTCTGGGTCTCAACATTAAGAAGCATAACGTGTTAGACTGTGCCTATGAATGCTCACTATTCCAACCCTTTTTTTTCGTTCTTCCCCAAGTTTTACAAAATGGATTTCTGCCACTTTTCAAACGTGGTGTAAAGCAGAAAACGAGCGCGCACAACTCTACACTTTTCCTAGCATTCTGGAACTAACTCACACATGCGAGAGCATGGGGGGGGACAAACCCGGGACAAACCCAAACCACGCAAAGCCTCAAGCCCAAAACAAAACAAAACAAAAAGAAAACCAAAGAAAGGCAACAAAAGGAAGGAAAACGAAACAAAGAAAGGAGAAGAGGACGAATGTAGGTAGTTCGATGTTATAAACTATACAGGAATGAAGCGCTTGTTGCCACAGAAAGAACAGGGCTGGGACCTTCCTTCCCCCCGTTCAGTGTCGCGTGCTAAGAGGGTCACTGTTTTTGTTTTTATTCTTTTATTATAAACACTATTAAATTCCGACTGAGTTTTTGGTTTTGGTTTTTTCTTTTTTTCCTCCTTTGAATATACAAGAACATTCATTACCAAATGTTCGTTATCATCAATACTACAAAGAACGAGACACAAATCGCAAGAAACAATGGAAAATGTTAATAAAGCTGAAAGAATCATTGATTTTTTTTGTGTTTTTTTCTTTTTTTTTTGTGTGTGNTTTGTTTAGGTTTTTTGTGGTTTTCTTTTAGTTTAGTTCTTTTTGTTGTTTTTTTTTTGGTATCGAAGTCAGGTTTTTCTGGGCAGAAAAAAAATTAATTATTAAAAAAAAAACAAAGAGAGGAAGAAAACAAAGCCACAACACTCAGGGGTTGGGAGAGGGAGGGAAGAGGAAGAGAAACAAAACCCAAACATAAAAAAGCAAAGAAAGAGGCAAGTAAGTGGCTGAGCCAAGGCGAACTGGAGGGACCAAACTTGCAAAGTACCATGGAGGAGCAGGTGAGGTGTCTGGACAGGGGAGGCGCAGGCAGGATGGATAAGGGTGCAGGGCAGGGGTCTGCGGCCCTGGCACAGCGGTGGGAAGTGGGTGGTTCTGGCTCATCCCTGGTTGGTTTCCAAGAGGTACCGTGGCATTCCCACAGGCACAGCACTGTTGCTACTCCAGAGGACAGAGCTGGTCCAGTCCCATGTCCCTGAAATGCGTCGCTGGGACAGCTTCACCTACAAGAAGCTGCAAATGCTTAAAAGGCTGTGCTGGGGAGGAGAGCAGGAAGGTGCGTGGCTGGGGGAGACGAGCAGTACCTCCGAACTGTCGTTGCAGGGAAGCGACCTTCGCATTGCTCCTAATACATTCCCAGCTGGGAGGCAGCCCTCGATTTCCCATGTCACGTCAAGCTATGTGACACGGCCCCATCCCTGGGCACAGATGTGAAAGCAGCAGGAAGTGTCCCACCACTGGAGGCATAAGAGCAGCAAGCAGGTCGCAGCTTCTGCTGCTTCTCATTCACCTTTTATGTCCTACTCTGATCCCACCAGCTTAGAAACAGAAAACCTACTGGATTAGGATCTGTCATATTTGGAGGAAGGTCACAAATTTCAGAGTGGACATTTAAGAGCCTTCTGCACCTTTGCCCAAGGCAAGGCAGGCTTCATCTCCACCTCAGGTGAGTGATGCTGCTGGCCCTGAGATGCAATCTGAGAGCATGTCAGAGCTGTGGACACACCACCACTGTGGCCTACAGACTGATCACCATTTATTTTTTCCAGCAGAAGGACGGAAACTTTTCTGGCAGAGCTTTCATTTTAAATGGTTCCTGTTTAATGTTGCTCTGTGCTGGCAGTTTCCATCTCAAGATGGCTGGCACTAGTACAGGCAGGGCGGGCATGGACATGCAAGTGCAGGAGATGTGGCCAAGAAGCGTTTGCATCCATCGCGAAGTGCCAGACATGCTGCAACCACTGGTCCCCACAGCACCCAGAGTCCTGCTGCAGGCTGCCTCAGCCTCCTTGTGCCCGCTGGAGGGACTGGCAGCCATAAGTACTGCTTGGCACAGAGTTCTGCCTCTTGCCCGGGGCAAACAGATGCCTTCTCACCCTGCTCTTCGATCAAGGCCATAACCTCCCAGCATCAGCTGCCTGAAAGGGTGTTTCAGCAGGATGAAGTCTTGCTTACCACCCATCAGTGGTTGTCCAGAGTGGATTAGAAAAGCCAGAAGGAAACCTCTCAAATTCTCCCATGTCTTAGCATGCCACTGCCCAGAGCAACTCCCAGAGGGATAAAATCAGTAGCTTCATCAGAGAGACATGCTCAAGAGGAGCACTCACCCATCCCAGAGGGCATCACCTTCAAGCAAACCTGCTGCATTAACTGTTACCAACAGCAGCTGTTGTGCTCACCCCACTACATCCATCCTCTGGCATCCTGCTGCCTGTCCCTTGCTGCCTGCATGGAAGGACTCTGGGAATGCCACGGGTGCCATCAGCCTCTTTGGGTGCTACCTGCACTGGGGACCCCCATCTCCTCTTCTACAGCATGATACGCTCCCAAAACCATGAGCCAACACCTCACAGCACTTCCCTTGCCAGAAAAAACTTCACTGTTGGCCCCTCCCATTGCTGGGAGAAAACCGCTGGCATCCTATCAGTCATCCATGCCTGACCTTCTACGACACTGTGGAGGAGCTCAGCACTTTTATCAGTGATGGCTGCTTCTTGTCCACCTCTGCCTCAGTCCCTTCCCTCCTCTTCTCCCCTCTCAAGAGCAGGTAGGGAGGTGGGGTTTCATGGCTCCTCTAGCTTTGGGATGGGTTGTGGAGCAGGGCAGGGACCAGGAAGTGCCAGTGGTCTCCCTGGAGCTGGGAACGGGCTGGTACCTTTTGGAAGCAAAGGGGAACGTTCTGGCTCCTTCTCCTACGTGCACCAGGCGCTGCATCCACCTGCGTGGTCACTGGCAGCACCCAGGGCACAGCTTACCGAGGCAGGGCTGGGCGCAGGTTGGTGCTGGCAGTGGCCGCGGCCAGCAGAGACAAGGCGGCAGCAGGGCTGCGATGGTGGTTCCCTATGGAGAGGTAGCGCGAGAGACAGGGGCGAGGGGGCTGCCTGCTAGTCAAGGAGCGAGATGTGACTGAGGTACATTTGTGGTTCCTCATGAAGATGCCCAGCACGAGGCCGCACACTGCTTTGGGGTGGATTTGAGTAGCAGTGGTGGATTTTTGCTTTTCCTCCTGAAAATCCTTTTATCTCTTGACATTTCCTTCGGTGGTGGGAAGGGCTGAGGAGGGGAAGGGAGCAGTGTTGTGGTGGTGGCGGCAAGGAGGGGGAGAGCGGCTTCTACCCAGAAAAGAAAGGGAAGAGAGTATAAAGAAGTGTCCAGATTGGCTGAAAAAAGCATCCCGACGAAGAGAAGAGAAGAGAAGGAGTCTTCTTGTGTGTGCTGATTGGGTTCACCTCCAGTCTGACTGCTGCGGTGGTAGGAGAGGCCCCCTCCCCTCCCACCCCCGCCGGGGCTGGCTCAGCCAGGGATGCAATTTGCTGGGAGATCAGTTGGAGGTATCAGAGTGAACGCTGCCAGGGCCTTCTGTGGGGGAGGTCACCGATGACGGGGTAGTAGCGTCTTGCCATCCTCCATTAGCCTGTAGGAAGGGAGGCACAGAGACGTCAGCCGCCAAACAGCATGCCTGGCCCCACTCAGGACACCCATTCACCTTGCATCCCACTGTTTCTCCCTCAGCAGGTGCCAGTGCGGGAGGCAAAGACGTCCCCTCCAGCTCCCACAACCCACCACAGGCCATGGGCCTCCATCCGTAGAATGGGGCTGTAAATAATTCCATCAAAAGCAGGGCTTTCGGTAAACTGCAAGTGCTTATAGGAATTCTGCCCCTGGAAAAACACACATTTCTGCAGGAACCCTGAACTGTGGCTGGCTGGGGATTTTACACCCCCCAGCAGGACCCTTCTCCATACAGAAGGAGAAAATAGCAAACATTTCATTCAAAAAATTCCATCCTGCAATGTTATCTGGACCCAGGCCCTAAGCAAAGGGTCCCGCGGGACCTCTGAACTGTGTCCCCCAGCAATGCTCTATGTCACCCACCACTGCCTTTGAGTACCCTTCCTCCTGTGTGGTCCCAGCACAGGGGAAGCCATCAGCACCAAGTCTGGTTACAAGGGAGACATTGCCCAAATGCCTCTCCCACCACCATGAAGGCCAAGTATGGGGATTTGGGACACCTTCCCTGCTCCCAACAACACAATCCCCTCCTTGCTTTGCAGTAGAACCGCAAGCCAATTTCTGCCACCCCAAGGCTGGTCCTCCATGCTCCTCCTCACACCTCCTCCTCAAGGGATCCCAAACCGCTGTGCAACAGAGGTACCACCTCTATATCCCATTTGAGGATTCATACAGCAAAACACAACAGACAGCATGTTTCTTCTCCTAAAACAGACACAGAGCCAAATTCTCCACCCTCTTGAGAGCAGAGCTACCGGAAAGCCCTGGCTGCTGTAGGCAGGAGCCAGAAGAGCACAGAAGCTGCAACTCTGCAGTTGTCATCCTCTTTGGAGAGGATGCCGCACCCAACCTCCTCTGCTTGCTCCTGACATTGATTCAGTGCTCAGCTAAATAATCCTTCTGCCCAAGCTCGAGTCAGTAGTAGTCACTGTCCTGTTTCAGATGCACCAGACTGCTTCACCCTCCCCAGCTGCTTGTCCTGCTGCCTCCAGTGCAGAGCATCCATCACTGGTGCCACCAGCTGAGACCCCCGCAGACCACCAAGAGGGTAAGAACAGAGAAAGCCTCACTGTGCCAAGCATCCGTCTGGGACTCACCAGCAGGTTGTCCATGCTTTTGACCAGCTCCTGCCTGGCCAAGAGGCAGCCAACAGGGGAGCAAAGAGGTGACCACAGGCAAACCATGTGGACCTTCATTTTGAGGGATGGAAGCACCTTGCAGTGGGACATGCACAAAGCAAGAAAGTCAGAGATGTGACACAGACAACGGGCTTGCCTGTTCTTCCCTTGCAAAGGCATTCAGGCAACAGCAGAAATCACAGCCTGAGCTTGCTAGCAGGTTAGCAAATCCTGCTCCACTTCACTCGTGGGTGCAAGCAGGAAACTAGACTATGCACAGACATTAGTAGTCCTGCGTGCTCCTTGCCTGTGAAAAGCCCTCACCACATCCACCCCCCACCACTAGCTTCCACCAGCAGCCGCGCCCCGTCCCACCATCCCTGCACTCCCCAAGATGCAATATCCACCCTTACACGTCTTGGACTGCTGCAAGAGGCAGCAATTACTGTAGATTATCAGCCCGACAATGACAGGCCACATAAAAAGAGACACAGAGCCAACTCCACCGCCCCGAGACTGGCATATTCAAGTACACTTAGGACATTAATAGCAATTTACGTGCCATCAGTGAGAGAGAACCACAATAGCTGTGCTGGCAGCCTCTTATTACCAAGCCTGTTATTTGTTGGAGTTACAGGCTATAATCACAACAGAAACTTTCAAAACCCTTATCTTCCGTGACGCACCAAATCTATTTCAGAG
This sequence comes from Tricholaema leucomelas, assembly GCA_013400475.1. Taxonomy (NCBI): domain Eukaryota; kingdom Metazoa; phylum Chordata; class Aves; order Piciformes; family Lybiidae; genus Tricholaema lacrymosa; species Tricholaema leucomelas. The sequence goes on from WAAF01000418.1 coordinate 152,466, forward strand.
CTGTAATTGCTATGTCACCGGAGAGTTTGCTGCTTAATGCACTCAGATGTCATTTAGTGTTTGCAGGGTCATTACAGCGAGCAGGAGGGGGAGAGCAGAGGGGGCCGCGCTGAGCAGGCCTCTGTCCCTGTTGTGCTCAACTATTTTTAGTGAGGCTTTTGCATACCATGGTTGGAAGCAGCAAGAAGGAGAACATCTTGGAATCATAGAATTGTCAGGGCTGGAAAGGACCTCAAGGATCATCCAGCTCCAACCCCCTGCCATGGGCAGGAACACCTCACACTAGATCAGGTTGCTCAGAGCCACATCCAGCCTGCCCCCAAACATTTCCACCGATGAGGCTTCCACCACCCCCCTGTGCAACCTGTGCCAGAGTCTCACCACCCTCACGGTGAAGAACTTCTTCCTAAGGTCCAGTCTGAATCTACCCTCTTCTAGTTTTGCTTCATTCCCCTAGTTCCATCACTATCTGACATCCTAAAAAGTCCTTCACCAGCTTTCTTGTAGACCCCCTATAAGGCCACAGTAAGGTCTCCTCAGAGCCTTCTCTCCATACTGAATAACCTCAACCCTCTCAGTCTGTATCCATGGGAGGGGTGCCTCCAGCCCTCTGTTCATTCTCGTGGCCCTTCTCTGGATGCACTCCAGCACATTCCTGCTGTAAATCTTGCGATGCCTCAATGTTTAGCAGCCTGCCCCTCAAAATGCTGGGAGCCCTGTGGTACTCCTAACTGGGAATCAGCCTTTTGTGTATAGCAGGAGGTCGTGATGCCAATTACCACCTTGGCTGCATTCAGTAGGTCAATGAGATGTTGGGGAGAGGACAACCTGGATTTGGGAACCCTCTAGAGACTCCACACCCTCCTGCTCCTCCAGCCTGAGCAGGTCAAGTGATGGAATAGAAGCCCCAAGTTTGGGCATGACTATCATCTTGATGCCATTCTTTAGTACAGACAAGCCCTCCATGAGAAGGTTGGATCCTTCCCCATGCAGAGGGAGTGCAGGCACCATCAACACTCATCCCTCCTTTCCTGGAGTTCACTTTGTTGCTGCACGTTTCAAGCCATGTGCAGGATGCATCCAATTCTACCCAGCAGCCTTGCCTCTCTCTGAACCAAGGATTACCCCCCTTGAGATCTCCCTTGAAATCTCCCTTGAAGATGAGTGTGTCTTCTGAGGAGGCTGCTGCTTCTTGCAGATCCTCTGGGTAGTCTCTGCATACAGCTCTGACCTCATCAGGAGGGGCAGAAGCCAAAGATAGAGCAATGGTCTCCACAACATCTTTTCTGATGCCATCTTAGGTGCCAGAGCATGGGCAAGTCTTTGGTGACTGGCTAAATGCCGGTAATGCGTTGCTGAAGTAACCAGTTTTGGTGCCCTTTGCCACAGATCTCACACCACTTTTGTCACCTGCAGCAAATCTGGTTGACTCTTCACCTGCGAAGCTCGGAGACAGATGCCTTTCTGCCAATTTTTACAGGCACCTACCACTTCACATGGAGGCTGTCTCGACGTTACACTTGTAACCAAATCCTTGTTTCACCAATGAGGCAGTGTCAGCTCAGCTTCCAAACACGCCAGATACCAGCAAGTCTGACAGATGGGGAGTAGCCTCTAGGAGGTTTCAGACCTCTGAGCTTTTAAGAGCTTCTATCAAAGTCCCCACATGATATGCACTGAAGTTCTTATTACCACAGAATGCAAGCCTTGTCTGGCCATTGCTTTCCAAGGTCACAGCAGCAATCTTCAGAGCAGATTCAAGCTGCTTCGATGGGTGTAACTCAGGCACTGATGTGCTGCTAGACCAACTTATATATCCCAGGTCACAACTGCAACAAAGAACTGTAGCTTGCTGAAGAAAAGAGAAAGAACTTTCTTTCCAAGGCTTAAGTTCTTAGAGAAGAGTGTCTCAGCACAAGCATGAAGGTCTTATCTTCTATAGGCCTCCGTGCCCAAGGATCCTCTCAATAGGAGCGGACGCAATACTCAATAGCACACGGTGCTGCTGACCACCACCATCCTGGCAACAGACACTGCTCTGTAATCAGGCACAGCTCTGCACAACACTGGTTTGCAATAAAAAACTCTGGGAAATCTGAAAAACCAGCCCCTTATTTCAGACTTTCACATTATCTAGAAGTTAAAGTTCAAAAAAGATGTTTCTGAAAGGGGGATCTCTTTAACTATAGCTCATTTGTTGATTAGCAGATGGGGGCCTAAAACTTTGTGGATTTAGGGCCACCAGGCAGTGGTAGGGAGGGTGAAGTTTTGAGTTGAGATCCTCCAGAGGGTCATCGCCACCATAAAGACTCCACTTCTACTAGAACCCTCCAGAACCTGAACATCTAACTGCTTTGGAACCTCAAGCTGTAGGGACCTCTGTGTGGGTGCAGAGGTGGCAGACCCTTAACAGTGCAAAACATCTCAAACTCAAAACATGGAAAAGGGACTGGCTCAGGCCCCAAACATCCCCTCTTTTCAGCCTGGGGGCTCCCTCCTTCCTCTCACTGCTACTCAAGTCTGGGTATCCTTGACCTGCTTCTATCACCCCTCCATCACCAAAAGCACCCCCATCCCTCTCTGCAACTGATGCTGCCCAGTGCTGCCTCCACCTGTGAAGAAGGCAGCTATTCTGGCTCTGCCTCAGCCGTCACGAGGGTCGTGGAGAAGGCAAGGGCTAGGACACTGCCCATTATCCTGCTAATGATGCAGAGCTGATTCCAGCCCTTTCTGCCCCGCGGAGCAGCCTGTCAGCCATCAAGCAGCACAGCCACAGAGGGAACGGGGCTTTGGGTGGATCCCTGTCCTCAGCTGTCATGACTTACACACATTTAAGAATTCATCTTCCATCAAGGAAGGCAAATCCTGAGCATTGTCTCCCCTGCCAAGGTTTGCAGCGGTGGAGCTGGGCAACCTGCCTCTGACTTCCCAGCCCTGATGGGCTCTGGGGATGACTTAACCTCAGTCCTGTGCAAACATCATTGTGACAGGGCTCCTGACTAGGTTTCAGCTCATCTCCTTCCAGCAGCTCATGGGGATGCTTGGGTGACACGGGGACTGCAGCTTTCTGTGTCACTAGCAGCTTTCCTCCGTATCCAGTTACCCTTCCTTGGCATTAAAGGGTTCAGGGCAGAGGCAGGGAAGCCCTGCCTGCTACTAGACAGAAATCCTGCCTGTACCAAGCAGATCCCCAGGATCCCCAGGGCAGCCGCATTTCAGGGGTGGACCAACTGTGGTCCACAGAAGGACTTAGCTGGATGGGAAGACAATAAAATGGCAGTAACAGCTACAAGCAGGAGCACGCTGCCTGGCTTACAGGAGAAGCAAAACATTTAGGAACAGAGAGATGACCTAGAAGATGCTTCCTACACTACTGGCTCAGATTTGGACTCCCTGCCTTGCTCCTCATGCCTACCACAGCTTTGTAGGGAAATGGAGTGGCGCCTCACGAATCTGGGTGCGTTTGCCCACTTGGCACCCTGTCCTGTCTGAATGACATCCAATTTGGGCAAATTTGGGCTCCTGCTTTCCCTATAAACCAGACCACGTCTTCAGATGCCAACATGCCAGATCCTGTTTGCGAAGTACAGGGTATAGAGCTGAGCCCCTGCCTCTCTCAGCCTACCAATTCCCAGTGCCGCTCATGCCAACACCAGTTCCACCATTACTGCAGCCAGAAACAGCAGTCCAGCTTCTCCTCCTCCTCTTCAGCTTTTGAGTTCCCACTACCTCTTTCTTCTCCTCTCCACCATGACAGTCTCCCCACCTCATAATCCCCAGCAGCAACCCTTCTCCCCCCCAAAAATTTTGGCTTAACCCAGCCGAGTGTTATTTTCCGAGCCAAGTGGAACTGTAATCAGCTCAGCCTCTTTCCTTGGGGGTATTTTAATTTATACAAAAGTATCATCTCTTATCATGATCAGCCTGCGATTCATTTACTCTCCAAGTATTAAAAAGCCAGAAAGGGAATAAATTCAGTGTGCGGCGAAGTTAATGCGGAACGATAGGCTCTTTCATGTGGCATTTCCAAGTGCCGTTCTTGCAGCGGGCTTATGTAATGAGACATAATTATCTGCACATGTTCAATTACATTACTTCACAAATCCTCCCTGCTTCTCTGCTTCCTGACGTCAAGCGGCCCACTAAGCCCCAGTGCCTGCAGGAGAGGGGAGCACAGGACCCATCCCACTGCACCACTCCATCTGCACCTTCTCCCCGCAGCACCACAAGGGCCCAAAGATGGCGACATCCAAGGTGACAAACGGCACAAGTCTTGAGTTGGGAGGGTGATGGGACTGGATGGCACACCTCACTGGGGTGCTCGGCAGCAGGACCATCCTCCCACCTGGAAGACTACTGCCTTCCTGTCCAGCCTGAAGCCACCTCGACCTTCAAACTCCTTGACGGAGACCACAGCAACCAGCCGTGTCCAAGGCCAGCAGACCCCTCCTCTGTGCCACCCTGGTCACCACTGCCACCATCCACTCACAGCCTCCTTTTCCAGGCTGCCCTCTTCTCCCAGCTTGCTGTCACCACTGCTGAGATGGAGGACGATTGATCTGAGAAATGAAGTTGGATTGCTGTCCCAAATCTACACTGGGTTCTCCTTGTGTGTGTCTGATCGATTTCCCCCAGTGCGACACAGCTTGTCGCTACGAATTTTCATGCTAGTCAGAACCCGCCAGCACACCCAAGAACAAGGAGAAGATGCTCTGGAGACCGCCCTCCCCCTCGCATCCTCCCCCAGTCCTGTTGGGCGAGGTTTTCTTGGGTTGACATAGGTTGGCTTTGTTTGTTTTTTTTCCTGCTTTTATTTGCAGTCGTTGCTGCTGACAACCAACCCCACTGCCGCCATGCTTTCGGACAGCAGCCAGGGATGAGTTATTTTTAGATGGGCACTCCAGGACGGTGCCATTGGCCTCCGCGTGGAGCCACCTCCGGACCGTGGTGTTTGCAGTGACATTCCCTACCACGGTTACACGAGGTGTCACCTGTTTAGCAGCTCCTCTCGGCCGAGTGCGTGTGGCCGCAGGTGCCAGGCAAACGCTGATCGCCTCTGACAGTCCTAGACGCCAGCTGCCTGCACAAAGCCTGCCCGGTCGCCACTCTTTTTGTGGGCAGAGCTCTGCCGTTGGCGTGACCGATACAGAAGCAATAAACTAGGTGACCGTAAAAGCAAAGACAAGTCCTAGTAAGTGGCATTCTGAGCCCTATGGCTTTGAAATAATTGGTAGTGAGAGAACAAAAAATAAAATAAAATAAACCAAAACAAGAACCCAAGCCTAATTTTTTTTTCCTTACACTGATGCCCTGCGGACTATACATCTGACTTGCTGCGAGTCCGTCACTGTATCCTCCTGTCTGGCTGATAACATGGCGAAGGGTATCCACCTAAACAGACCAAGGACAACAAAGAGAAAAATTAGAGTGAATGAAAGGTTAGTGGGCAAAGCTGCTTCGCTTCATCTTTGGCATGATAAAAACAAGTAGTAATAATAAATAATAATAATATGTACTTCAAAGAGGGAGGAAAGAGAACCACAGTAGGTCTTGTGGTGAGAACTGAGCCAAAGGACCACTCCTGCTTCCCTTGTCACCCCCTCCCTGCCTGCCTCAGTGGCCTTTTCATGCTCTTCTTGGTCCCAAGTCTTGTGACAATGAGTGGAGAGGGAGAAAAGCGTGGCAACTATTGTTGCGGGACCTCCTGGAGAACAGCAGCCAGCTCCACCATTGCACTCAACTCATTCCACTGTGCACCATGTTCTTACCCCTATTCACAGAAGCATAGAATCAACCAGGCTGGAAGAGACCTCCAAGATCATCTGGTCAAACCTAATGTCTTCCAGCCTTTGGCCCCAAGCATTGGGAAGCTCGCAGCAGTGGAAGGAGATCCTCAGAGTTGGCTGAGAGCCTTCGCTGGGAGTGCCCAAGAAGAGGACGTACCTACCGTGGCAAGGGCACCAGCAGCTCTCATCTGGAAGCCCTGTTCCTCTCCCTCCACTTCCCTAGCCCAGCCCCAGCAGAAGCACACATGGCAAGCACATCTCATTGCTCATGGCTGGCACACGCTTGCGCTGCACCCAGCACTGCAAGGGGAGCAGCCTCGGCTTTAGAGAGCTCTCCTTGCCCAGTGCAGAAGCGTCAGAGTGGCTGTCTCCCAACACAGTATGGAGCCTTAGTTGCTGAACAGTGGACTCGTGGCACACCTGGACATTGGATGGGAGGTGGGACCCCTGAGTGAGTTCCTGGCTATTGTAAATTCTTTCTTTTTTGCCCAAAGCATGAGTTGATGTCTGCATAATGCTGCTCAAAGGTCTCTTGCACTGTCTGGCAGGTACATGGCTGGTGTGACTGTGTGTGCTCTGGGGAGGTGGGGAGATGATGAAGTGTGACTTTTAATTAGAAATAAGTAAGTTAAAAAGAAAAAACCTGTCCGTGTGCTTGAACATTTCTTGCCTCTCAGCAGACACTTGGTTCAGCACCAAAGGTGTTAGTGGAAGCCTTGTAAAATGAGACACCAGTCCATACATCTGGCCCCTTCCCTTGGAAGAATAAACAGAACCTAAGCCTCATCTGTTTTGAGTTTGTGCCTCTTCTCCTAAACCTCCTCTTCTCCTAGTATGACTATCAAGCCAGAGCCAAATGCATTCACAAAGTGTGGGCAAGTCTCCTCAAGACCATGGTTGTTGGTTTGTTTGGGTGTTTGGTTTTGGTTTATTTTGGATTGGTTTTTTTTGGTGGTTGGTTTTCCAGTTTGGTTTGCCTTTTTTTTAAGTGTTGGTTTGTTTGTGCTGGTTGAGATTTGCTCTTTTCGGACGTGAGGGAGAAGTGCCAATACAATCAAAGGCTCCTCCAACACTAATGCGTTCACTGGCAGTACATCGGATGGGTCCCTACCTGTGACTGCACGTTGGCTCCAACCTGGGCCCCTTGGTAAGAATCCCCATTGAGAGACTGCACGCTCATGAACAAATCTCCAGAGTTTGACATGTTAAAAGAACTGGAAGAACCTGGAAAGGAAAGAGTGAGGCACCTGAATCACAGAAAGGAAAAAGATCCACCCCATGACTCTCAGCCAAGAGGAAGGAACAACATGCAAAGCAAACCACAAAAACAAAACACAGTCAGGTTAGTAGTATGAAGAACAGAGCAAGCAAAACATAACAAAACAAAAGGATGCACTCTTGAGGTTATTCAAAGCCACATGTTGTTACAGCTCAATGCCAAGAACATTCTTTGACAGCTCCTCAGCTGGAGGAAGGATTCTTTATGCTTTCAACCAAGATAAAACTCATACTAGAGAACTTGGACAGCCCTTTCCCTTCATTTCAGGGCAGCAAAATCCTTCAGGAAGCTTTGACAATCTTGGATGTTGGTTGTGTCCACCTGGCAGATTGCACTGGAGAACACAATTACCCAAAACAAGCCTCATTACCAAGAGCAGAAGCCTTTTTAGCAGGGAGAATGAGTCCCACACTACTGCTGGTTTTGAGAAGCTCAGATTGGGATGGGTAAATCTGCATTACAATGTTCTCTGCAGGGTGAACGCATCCAGACACAATCCAGTTCCATGGCTGGAGCTCCTGCTGAGCCACGAGGAGCTCTGCAAGGACGCAGTTTATGGGATTTGCCTTCAGGACATCAGGAAATTGTCACTGGTGGGAACTACAGTGCACCAGGAAAGAGTAGCAAAAACATGAAGGCACCTAGGCCAGACTCCCAGTACCCATCACACCGGCAAGTGTATTTCATTGTGATGGGCTACGAGACACCGCAAGGGTATCACAGCCCTCCCGGGCCAGCTGCCCCAGAAGAATGAGCTCTGTGAGCAAATTCCCCACTGCATGCACCAGTCACCAGTGTTATGCTAAAAAATGGTAATGGTGAGGACAGCTTGGGGGAGGGGGGGGCAGAAGGAAAAGAAAACATTAAAAAAACAAAGCCTCCTGCCTTTGTGGAAACAAGTTTGTCTGCTTCCAGCTGTGACATCTGAGCACCTCCCTCAACTACAAATCCATCCTGTAACTGGCAGGTGGGGAAGGAGGGAAGGGGTTAAAAATAAATAAAAAGACTGTATGGGATTATTTCAGAACTTGTCGTGCAGATCAGCGCGTTAAGTGTGAGACAGCTCAACGTGCAAGGTTGGGTTATATACATGACGTTAGCCTTGGAAAGGAGAGACTTCAGGGGCCCAGGTCAGCTATGCTTTCAGCTCCAACCCCAATTATACTCTTCTCAGCTTCTCCACCGCCACTCCCAGCTTGGAAGACTGGCAACCAAAGTCCTGGTGGAACTGCCCAACTATGGCTCATGTTTAAGTTCTGAGAAATGCCTGCCAACTCCCCTCCCTTTGCTGTTGAAGGAGCAAACACTCTGGATACACCCCAGCTCTATGCTGGAGGTGGACTAGGAAAGCTCCTCTGAAAAAAAGCCACCTTCAAAAGTCAGGGCACAAGTGAGAGGTCTGTGCTGGAGACTTAATGTTCACTGAAGTCTCTGCTGCTCTCTTTGTAACTGGCTTTTGTCAGGTGCTAGCAATTCTCAGAATTGAAGGAAACTAGAAACATCATTGCTAGGTAAAATGTCCGAGACAGTCAAGACAAAGACACATCTCAAGCACAATGAGTCTTGGATCAAGACCCTCCCACTGGCATCTGGAGAGAGCAGAGCTAGGAATAGCTCATTGTCTGTGCTCAGTGTCAACCCTGCCCAACCTGTTCCAGAGAGCAATCCCACAGCGCCGCATAAAATAACCAGGACTAGTCAGAAGGCAGCTGTAACCATCACCTCCTCTGCTCAGCTGGCAAAGGGCTCCTGTCACTTCCCAAGCTCTCAGGGTACTTGCTATTTTAACAGCAAAAAACCTAGGGAAAGGAACTGGCAGAATGAGGATTGCCCACCCTGACACTGCTCAACTGTAAGCATGAAGATGGGCACTTCTCACATCCACAGAGATGCTTCCTATTCGGCTTTCTGAATGATCGCTTTGACCACCAGCATAAGTACAGGATAGGAACATGGCTTCATACTCCTGCATTGCCTGGGAATCAAAGGCCTTGGCAGCTACTGCTCACAAAGAGCAGAGAATAGTCTCCTTTTAAGGTGAGCAGAAACCTTTGAGATCACACAGATAATCACTGACAGAGCTGGGAAGAGGACTTGGGAATCCCTGAGCACCTGACAGGATGCCACAATCTCTATACTCCCAGAACAGAAACATTGCATCTCTCTTCCTCCTACCAAAAGAAAATTATAATAACAAAAATGCTATAAACTTAACTAATATTTTATTGAAACTTAACAAAAGATGGCTGTAAAATTGAGACTGGGAGGGAGGAGATAACAAACAGCTACCAATGCCAGTTCTGAAGAGCACTGTTGTTTGGGTAATCATGAGGAGCACAGGAGATTCACTTCAAGATCTAGAGGGCTACTGGCACAGGGTGTTTTCACAATCTGTGTGCATCTCTAAATGGTAAATATGTCTTCTGCTGATGTGGATGCAGGGATAAATATGCGCATATCAATGGCCCTGCATGTATGGATGCATCTGCATCAGAGCCATAATTGCAGGCAGCCCTTTGCGCTGCGGCTCTGCTGCTTCAGCACTCTGCTGCCTACACACCAGCCACGTATGAAAATTACAAGGGCCCGAAGTCTCAGAGACATGGCTAAGAGGGGCTGATGTATTCCAGTGCCTGAGAAGGAAGGAATGTGAACAGCCCTGAAAATTATGACGCTGGTATCCTCCATGGAGACAAGATCCAGGAATACAAGTCAAATCCCTTTGCTAGAGGAGGCTCTGTCATAAATCTAATCTGATCCTCTGAAAGGCTTCACTGTGAACACACCAAGGTCTTCAATGGTTGTAGTTTCATGTGGGGCTCCTCACAAACTGAGAGGTAACAACCATCTTAGAACTCTGATTTTGGCATGAAGTTCCTTGATGCTATTGTGCTGAGACAGAAAAAAACAACACTTTTCATGACCTGTAGCAGTGTGGAACAGTGGTTCATCTTCAGCATCCAGACATCCAGGCTATGAGAGTTGGGGCTCTTCAGCCTGGAGAAGAGAAGGCTTTAAGGAGACCTTGCAGTGGCCTTCCAGTATCTGAAGGGGGCCTATAGGAAGGCTTGCAAGGGATTATTGACAAGGTCTTGTAATGACAGGATGAGGGGTAATGGGTTTAAACTGGAAGAGGGGAGATTGAAGTTGGATGTTAGGAAGAAGTTCTTTACAGCGAGGGCAGTGAAACACTGGAACAGGTTGCCCAGGGAGGTCGTGGATGCTCCCTCCCTGGAGGTATTCAAGGCTAGGCTGGATAAGGTCTTGAGTGACCTGCTCTAGTGCCTATGGCAGGGGGTTGGAACTGCATGATCTTTGAGGTCCCTTCCAAATGAAACCATTCTATGATTCCATTCCATGATCTAACTGAACCCAAGACCTGTAATGACTCCTTCTTAGTGTTGAGTTTCTATTGGTTTTATCATCAGCTTCAGTACTGGAAATGTGTAAACAAGCTACGGCAGTCAGATCTTGCCACTGGATCTTTCACTGGGTGAAAGTCTACATTGAAACAATGCCCACCAAGAGATCTCTTTCAGCCCTAACATCTCTGATGAGTTTGCCTCAAAATTTGCCTCCAATTCAAAATTGTTCCAAGCTTGACTGCTGATATTTCTTCATCACATCTCCATCTCTTCAGAGCTTCTTCAGCTTCTCTTACGTTCTGACAGTCTCAACTTCCACCCCATACTTTCCAGGATCTCCAACAATTTCTCTTCCCTGAAGTAACCAACAATTTAAATGGTATAAAAAAACCCCAAATTGAGTAATGGTATTCACTGGAGCTGAAATCAAGCCATCCACACCTGCTGTCTCATGCACCCACCATAAAATGAGACAGAGGTCCAGCCCACTGACCCGCTAAAGCTAACTTTGGTCATACACACAAGATTCCCAGTTGAACAACAGCAGTGACACATGCACTCAGAGCACAGAATTTGCCTCCCCTGTAATTTTTCCTTGTGTTTCTACAATGACCAAAGATAAAAGAACTTGATGAACCACGTAGCTGTACAAAGTCATCGAGTTTGACTGTAGGTCTAGAAGCCTGGGGTGGTCCAGCAGGGTATTTGTTCATTTTCACTTGCCAACCAGCACTCAAGACAGTGAGACCATGATCAGAATAGCCTCTCTGCTGAAGCAGGGTCCTCTGCAGTGCTGTGCTCTGGACAAGCGGTTGCCACAAGTGGAGGAAGGCAGAGAAGATAAGATACAATAATCAGGCCTGTGCTTGGTGAAACATTTCCAGAGAGCACAATTCCTTCCATCAGCAGCTCTCTAGAAGGTTGTTACAAAACAAAAGCTGAGTAGTTAAACACAGTTCAGGACAATTTTGGCTGCTCTACATGGAAGATTTCACTGGATGTCATCACCTGTGTGTGGCCCTTGAGGACTCTGGTTGGCAAAAGGGTCTGCCCACATAAAAGAGCTTTCATTTGCCATGTGGTTTTTGTGCTGAGATTGTCCAGGCAATCAAAGTGAGGATGGGGAGTTGTTAGCCCAAATGAGCCAGACATCTCAGCTTATTTGAACATCTGGCTGATAAAGCCCAGCTGCGTATTCAGGATGAAAAGGTGTTTGACATTCAGGCCTGGGTGACTGAGGATGGGGGACCCTGCTTTGAACATGCCAGATGGCTAGACAGATGCAATCCTTGCCCTTGTCAATGTGTGGCCAATCTCTTTGACTGACTGTAGCCATTCACCAATCTCTGATAACATGGGCATCAATGAAGAGAACAGATGGGCCTGTGCAGCCACAGCAGAAATGAATTTAGCTTCTGTCCCAGGTCCCATTGCATCCAGTTCCACCACCTCTTCCACGATCACAGCCCTCCAGGGACTACATTGCTGGTCACTTCTTTCTTATGATCTGTCCTCTGCCTACTCTCTCTCTTTCTACAATGCCCTACAGTGTATATAAACCAGAAGGTTCTACAAATCTCCATCAAATAGGAAAAAAGAGCCAAGTCCTTGCTGTAAAAGGATTGGCATCATCCATCTTAGTCCTTCACCTCTTCATTCCCTTCCATATTTGTCCCATGGAATTTCAGCACATCTGGGTGACTCAAGGCCCTTGACAATCACTTTCCAAATCCTCAGACAGGTATTTCAGACCTAGTGTGTAGAGATGTGCTTCATGCTGCTAGAGCCTACATGACAACGTGAAGCACAGGAGGTGACACAACTCCAGATGTCCTCAGGATATGCCTTTGCCCAACAGTGTGACAGTGCAGGGATGCTTGACTGAGCTGCTACATCTGTGTTGTTCAGCTGGGCAGATCTCAACCTGGGATGCCACTGATAGAGATAAAATCCTGGGGCTCTTCTAGCTGTCTTCTCAGGAGAGGCCTTGCAAAGACATTCAAACCCACTGTCTGCAAGCTGATCCCAGAGACTACTGCAGTGCTGACACAGAGGCTTCACCACTACTCTGCCACTGCTACAGAGCACAGGGAAGGTGGTGGGATCTGAGCCAGGTTAGAAACACCTCGTTTTGTGGAGAAGAAGGATCTCCATGGCCCCCAGGCTCCACTGGCACTGCTGTGCTGCTTCAGCACCACTGCTACATTAGACATGTGAAAAGAAGTCAGTGTTTCTGGAGTGCAGACAGACAAGTGAGCTGGAAAGAGGGCCCAGGAGTTCAAGTGATACCTGTTAATAACAAGACTGTTTGTCCTTCCTTGAAAGTGTAGTGTTATCCAGGGACTATCCAAGCCATTTTACTGCAGGGTATCAGCCAATTTGTCTTTGAAAGAGCCAAGCTCCTGCTGGTGGGGAAGGTGAAGAACAGCCTCACGTGGGAGCACTATTTAACCGTGCAGGCACTGGGGAAATACTTATTCCAGCAAGTGCAGGCCAGCTCCAAACTCACTGAAGTATTTTGAAGCTCGTCCCTTGCTATTCCAGACCTTTGGATCTGACTGTAGTTGAATAAAGATGGTAAGAGGCAAAACTGTGTCTTTAGTGCAAGATGAAAGGAGAGCCACGAAGATGATCAGAGGGCTGGAGCACCTCTGCTATGAGGACAGGCTGAGAGAGTTGGGGCTCTTCAGCCTGGAGAGGAGAAGGCTTCGAGGAGACCTTATAGTGGCCTTCCAGTATTTGAAGGGAGCCTACAGGAAAGCTGGGGAGGGACTATTTACACGGTCTAGTAATGTTAGGACGAGGGGGAATGGGTTTAAGCTGGAAGAGGGGAAATTTAGACTGGATGTTAGGAGGAAGTTCTTTACAGTGAGGGTGGTAAGGCACTGGAATGGGTTGCCCAGGGAGGTTGTGGATGCTTCCTCCCTGGAGGTGTTTAAGGTCAGGCTGGATGAGGCCTTGGGCGAGCTGCTCTAGTGGGAGGTGTCCCTGCCTGTGGCAGGGGGTTGGAGCTGGATGATCCTTGAGGTCCCTTCCAACCTAAACCATTCTATGATTCTATGATTCTATGATGCAGGCTGCAGGACAGTGTTGCAGGCAGCAGGTATCCCTTAACACACATAGCTCTACCCTCCAGCCTTCCCTACAGAGGACTGCTAACATCAAGAGACCCCACTTGATCAGGTGCTTTGAGTGAGCTCTCTGGAAAGGACGACACTTTAAAAGCCACAGCTAAATCCTTACTAGTTCAAACAACGGAAAGAAAAGTGTAGGGGGGGGGGGAACAAACTAAAAGGAATCAACATAATTCCTGCAAATTGTCTGCTACATCCACCTGAGGCTTCTGAGCACCTTGGTCTAGCCACAACAGACAGCACAGCTTGCTCACAGGCAACACTGGGCAGACAGGTGGTGGGAGAGATACCCTCCAGCAGTATTTCCGACCTGCAACTTCTCCGCCCTTGGTGGCTCTGAGGCGCAGACCCCTAGCAAGTAACACATCTGTAAATCAAGGGCTTGTGAGCAGGGACACCTCCCCACTGCAGAGTCTTTCTACCACTTGCTTCTGTGCAAGCCAACCACAGGAGTCTCTGCAAAGTCCATGGATGAGGTCCCCAGCACAGACTGAGAACCCTCATTAACTTATGGGTGATGAACTGCCTTTGCCTTTCTTCTGGGAGGTTGGTTTGGGAGATCAGCCAGAGACCATGCTAGTGGTTCCTCCCTTTATTTGACCCCCAGTTCTCCACTTTCCACTCCAGTTCTCCAGATCTGGGGGTACTTCCCCTGATCCCTGTCACAGGAAGGGTTGCACTCACTATAGAAGCATGCCCTGACAGCAGTATGGTGTACCACTTCTGTTCACAATCCTCTCTCACTCCCATTGTTTACTTCCTCTCAGTAGCCTACCTGGTAACACCAAGTGTCACGCCCAGCGACAGAGCAGACATCAAGCTCAAAGGCGTAAGAGTGGCACATTTCCACTCTCTCTCTCTCACCACCCCCAAAAAATAAACCAGGCACACAGGTATTTGCATGGATAACAAAGTACACGGCACCCAGGAAGTTCACTTTTTTCCCTCCTTTTAAACACATCTCAGTTTTCCATGGCAACCAGATGACCACAGCGTGGGCTCAGTTTTGGGTTGGTCATCCCCAGGGCAGGAGCCATGCATGAACTAAGCATCATTCTCAAGCGGAGGAGTTGACATCTGGGCCAAGTGCTCTGTGCCTTTGACCCTCAAAATAAACAAATGGAAACCACAGCAGACGGGCATGAAAGGGAGAAAGGGAAGGGGAACGACTCATGGAGTTCCCTGGATCAGTCTGACACAGAAGGAAAATAAAGTTCACACAGAACACACTCTTGCAGGTGATCCAGACACTGTCATGTAAGCAACAAAAGGTAACCACAACAGAAAGAGAACCAAAGGATACAAATCTACCCCACACAGCATGAGTCAGGACACCCTAGGAATGCTGGGGTTTATCTGTTAGGGACACTCATGCTTTGGCCCCATTCATTATACAAATCATTAGACAATGACTATTTAATTAAGTTTTCCTCCCCACAAAGTGCAACCAGCATCTGTTTTCAGACCATGTTTCTGCTTTTGCTTACCGTCCATGCACATGACCCGCAATGTGGCACCATCAATCACAAGGTCTGATCATACCATTTTGCCAACAAAAACACAGAACAGGGAAGAGGAACAGGGAAAAACAAACAAGAAAAAAAAGAGGGGGGAAGAAAGCAAAGAAAATAAAGTACACCCCCCACACACCCCCAAAACCAAACCCAGCTCTCTGTTTAATTTTTTGTAAAGACCACAGAAGTAAGTCCATCAAATCCAGAAAATAAAAGCTGAAATAACCAAAAGGAGAAAACAAGAGAGAAGAGATAGAGGGAGAGGGGAAACAAACCAAAATCCCGAACACTAACGACCCAAAATAAAACAAACATAAAAACTAACCAGCTGAATTGGGAGTTGAGGGTGAGTTAGCCTGGCTTCCATGGGCTGACACATTGGTAGCCGTGACAGCCGTTTTGGCAGCATAAATATTGGCTTCCTCTTGAAATTTACCTATGTTCTTCTTGTACCGGATTCTCTTATTTCCAAACCAGTTTGATACCTAGGGCGGGTTCAAGAGAAGACAAAGACGTTAATGTTCGGTTCTGGTGAGCGTGGCTGGCTGAGGAAGGAGGATTAGGTCAGGTGAAGCACTGCATACTCCTTCCCCCTCGCCTCCATTTTCCCATCTGTGGAAGGAAGCACCTTCTATCTATGGTTTAGAGCTAGTACCTTAGCCTAGTTCCTAACTGCAAACAAGAACAGGAATTTTCCAGAGTTTGAGTAGAACATGAAGAAAGTTAGGGATTGGAGACAGAATAATAACTGATAGGTTTATATCAGCTCATTTGTTTGCTGGATAGCTTAAACTTGCTTTGCCCTTTCTCACTTCTTTCTCTCTGCAGCTTTGCCTGCTTGCATGGCTCCCTTATCTCCCTTCTGACCCTCTGCTGGCTCCATTGACTCATACTGTGTCTGTGAGGTACTGGGAAGAGAAAGGCAGGAGGAGAAGGAGGTGGCTGCTAGCGGTTCCTCTGGGCTTCCTGGGGTGGGGGGAGGCTAAATTATGGTACAAGGGGGTTCTCGTATTGTTGCTGAGTTGTAAATACATGAAATACACTTTATACATGTCCATTGCACTTTGTACCTCTATAGATAAGCCAAATTTTGTAAATACAACTTTCATTTTGCTCCCAAGTTCTGAGTGTATTTGGTAATTTACTCTGGGGGTAAATTTCACTTCCCACAACAGGACGGTGTGCCACACTAAGCCCAGGTAAGCTGATGGAACCCCCTTGGGAGCACTGAGTTTGTGCAGGTATCTTTGGTTCCTCTGCAGATAGGACATCCACTAAGGGGATCCACAGGAACCACTAGACTCATTCCAGGGAAGTATCAGATGGATTTAAAAAACACCTGAGAAAGTCAAATGGCACAATTTAACAAGCAGGTGTCCTTTGGATAACTTTTTCATTGCCTTCTCCCCAGTACCTCTTTGACAGGGACAGATGTCCTGATTCCTAGACACCCCTTCTCCTCCCTTTGGAGGAGGCAGTGTGGCTTATAGGGAGAACATCCTGTGAAGTTATTCAGGCCTGGCTGACACACAAGACTGCCTTGGTACCGCTGAAGCTCTGCTTTTGATCCATCTGAGTGACATCAGCACAAAAAGCCAGAAGTGGATGTTCTTCATTCAGCTCAACGTACTTTATCTTCATGGGAAGGCTGGAGAGGGATCACAGAGCTCCTCCTAAGACCTAACTCTGGTCCCAGGGAACAAGGCAGGAGATGCTTCCATTGTGTTTGCTCAGAGGCCAGTATGGGTCCAATGTATCTAAGTGTCCTGGATGGGGCTAGTGGATTTATTTCAAAAGACATAAAGAAGGGCAGTGAACTTCACAAGTCATGGGGGTGGCTAGAAATGATGGGTCAGATCTGAAGGCAGAATGAAGTGTTGCAGCTCTGCTCATGCCAGTCCAGCAAAGCCATTTCCCTGGGCATGCAGCAGCACAATGTGTGAACTTCAGGAAGCCCCAAGGAGAGGTCCAAGCTGTGATCTTTGCAGACTGTCCTGGATCAGCAGTATGAATGCTTGACAGAAAGGTCTCTGGGACAGCCTGCTGGGTGTCTGGATAAACAACCCAAAGTCTGCATGTCACAATGACAGCTTAACTCCGAAGTCTGGGAAAGCAGGCTGTGGTATCTGGGCAGAACTGCTTCCCAGGGGAAATGTCAGGGTGCCTCCTGAACCACCAAGAACTCAGCATTCCCGAACTCCCTGATGATGATAATCCTGTTCACTTGTGGATGCTATGTCACACAGAACAACTTCAGAGAAGACCTGGAAAATATTCAGCTTACAGTCTGGGAAGCATCACTCAACTTTTTCAACAACACAGAGCATCAGAAGAATGTCTTTCTATATGCTCATCCAGCCACTACCTGCCTTATTTAAGAGAGCTCATCAGGAAAAAGAGCACGGGCAAATGCCAGAGGATATTTCAGCTCCCTCAGAAGAGCTTCAGCACTCCTAGGATTGCTTGGTGCTGCAATCTTGCTAGCAGATCAACCTCTATGGAGGATCTCCAAGGACAGTCTGCCTTTGCTTGCTAGTGAGCAAGTATATCATTGCTATCCCTTCCAAATTGACTGTCCAAGCACCAAGGCAGAGAAAACAATACTGGATGTTCATCTTGGGAAGCTCACAATTTTCCCCTCAACTCAGGGAAATTGTTTTGGCTTGGGGCAAACTGAAACCCATGGTTTTTTTTCTTTCTATCTGCAACGTTCCCAGGGCATGCAGCAGCTTCCATAGACATGAAGCTGCAGAGGTGCCTTCATGCACCTACTTACAAGCTACTGAACTGCAGGTACAACCTTGTGTGGCTGCAGAGCAGGAAAAGGAACTATACTCTGCAGAGGCTTGCAGAGACAAAAGGTAGTAACTGACCAGCATCAATACCGATCTGAGAATGAAGACGTCAAAGACAGCAGGAGCAGCTGCTGCTCGCAAGGAGCTCCATTCTATTTCTTGGTCAAGCTTTCTCATTAATGAGAGTGTGCTCCTTCATGACCTTCCCACTTGGGCATTTCTCTACAACAGCTCTCCTGTCTTCAAATGCTGCAGCCAGTGAGTGAGCTCTGAGGGTCACAGGGAAAGAAGTTAGGATAAATGGCCACCACAAATAATCATCTTAAAAGCTGTGAAGCAAAGAACCTGCCTTGGTTAGCCTTTTCAGTTCAGATCAAGTCTGCTTTCATGCTCCAGATTCATGCAGTCCCATGTTCCCACTTAGCTTCAGCAATAGCAGAGACCTGGATGTGTGTTTGTTTCTACTTCCTTTGGACAAAGAAAGGAGGAAGATCCTGAAGACTGCTGCACAACGCAGCCTTGAAACAGCGTGATCAAAAAAATCCTAAATGGCAGCATTTCTCCTGGGCATTTTTTCTTTGCAAGGGAAAAGTTGTAAGTGTGAACAGATGAATTAAATGTGAGAGGGGAAGCATCAGGCCAGCTGTAGTTTTACTTAAGCCAACATGTGCTGTTTCCCATAGACAGCTCCGTGTAGAATCAACACTTGGGTCTTCTGACCCAGGGGATGCAATCGGAGTCACTCAGCAGGCATTCAACATGGTGACGACACCTACCCTTGGATGCTGTTGCTCCTGCTGAAGTCAGACACGCTCTCACAAGGACACCAGATGCTACCACTGTCTTCAGTTTACTCAAGTGACAAACAGGCATGTGCCTGGAGCTGGGAAGTGGCCCAAAATGGGGAAGGCAGTGGGAGCCTAGAGGGAGCACTAAGCTCACATGAGGACAAGACTGCCAGAGGCCATACAGATTGGCTTTCAGTCATGCAGTGTGCTCCAGAAAGAGGGGGTATAAAGAAGGGCAGGCCTGAGCAATGCACAGCTGAACACTTCAAGGACTGACTGCACTCTTCACAAATCCCAGCAGCTCCCAGGTCAAAGCAACAGACTCCAGGAGCATGGCTGCCTTGAATGTATGGAAATAATTTAATTTGTCTTTATTGACCATCTTTCTTTGAGGGCTAAGCAAGTCAGAGAGATGTCACGTTCAGCAGCACAAGAGTAATGACAGAGAGAAACGACCCCAAGAGAGCCCACCCTCCTTGAGCACAAACTGTGACCATCAGCCTGTCTGACCCAAACCCTTCCCACCATGACATTGTCCATTCTACCTTATCAAGCAAAATCTGAGCAATTCTTCCTACTGCCTTCAAATCCCTTGGCTTGAAGAATGGACTTGCAGCTCAAAAGAGCTCTTCTTGCAAGCCAGCTCAGCACTAGCTCTTTGAGAAGACTTTACCTCTGTGGCTCACTCCACATCATTTCTATTGAGCTTTTAACACCTTGGCTACATACACAGCTGTCATTCCATGAAGTCTTCATCTCTCCTAAATTCTCTTCCAAACTCTTCTTTTCCATCCATGACTTCAGTCTGCAAGTCTGCCATCTGCTCTCCCACCCACTTAAACTAACTTGTGCTAAATTCAATTAGTAATTAAATGCTCAGCACTGGGACATGACTGACTTGACTGAGGCCCAGAGCATCCTCCACCATGCCAAGGGTTCCCATTAGCAGTAGCTGTCTTTGTTGTGTTTCTGAGCTCTCTCACCTGTGAGACTGTGATGCCGCATTTCTTGGCTAGCTCTTCTTTGGCTTCCTCACTGGGGTAAGGGTTGCTGAGATGGGAATAGAAATACTCATTCAGGATTTCCGTAGCCTGCTTGTTGAAGTTCCGTCTCTTCCGCCTTGGCATGAGGAAAGAGAAGGAAATGGAAAGAAAAGGAAAGGAAATCAGTGCCAGGGATCCAGAAACAGAAATGTAACTTTAGATACTCTGTCTTTCCCCACTTCCTTCCCTCTGTCCCCTGCTGCTGAGAGTGCAATAGATTCATGCCCAGGAAGCTTCCCATCTGCACCTTGCATGTGATTCCTCCCAGAACCTTCCAAAGCAAGTCAGTCTCTGTTCCCTAGCTCCTCCACCTGGGAAGGTGACTCCCAACACCTGGTCATAGACAGCACTGCAACTCTGCAAAGCTCTGTGCTGACAAAGCAGTGCAGGACTTATCCTTGGGGAAGTCTGTTCCATTTACAGCTGAGCATTGTCTGTGCAGCTGCCTCTTCTCCTCATCCCAAGCCACAGCCTGCATGTTACCGGCTTGGGGAGTTCTTTCCACAATGTCCTTTCAAGTAGCTGTACACAGCAATGAGGTCTCCCCTCAGCCTTCTCTTTTTCAAACTAACAATCCCCAGCTCCTTCAGTCACTCCTCATAAGATCTATTCTCTAGGCCCTTCCCCAGCTTCATTGTCCTCCTCTGCACTCACTCCAGATGGACCTGAATTCACTCCAGAACCCCAAAACATCTCTCCCAGGCCTGAATAGCACTGCCTGGTGCATAGACAGAAAGATGTGCTTGGTGGGGTGAACTCACCGGGCATCCAGAAAACGGGAGCGCAAGATCATGACAGCTTCACACGTGCTCTGCTTCAGCTGCATCTGGATGGAGCTGAACTTGCGGTGGATGATGCTGACCATCCGCTCTATCTCCTTCGGTGAGATAGGTCGGGTCCGGCTCTGCTCACGCAGCAGGTTCATCACGTGGGTGGTGAATTCATTGCATGCCTGGAATGGCAAGAAAAGCAAAAGAAGCCCCAGGATCGGAAGGTCATTCCGTGGTGTTGAGGACAGTACAGAGGCAACGCTGCTCAGAGAGGTGACACAAGTGCAGGCCTTAATGGCTGGGGATTGTTAAGGTAAACACAGAGCAAGAGTGTGCTGGCTCTCAGTGGGGAGAGAAGTTATTCTCATCTGCCAAACAGAGGGCATGAGAGAGTCTCAACAAACGTGTTGAGAAAGGCAGGAGCCAACTTCTTTGCTATCAGGGATCACAGATGGAGCAAGGGCAGGTGAAGTCCCAAGTCTCTCTCAAGGCATGGTGGAAGTCCCTGACACTGTTTTTCTGGATGGGACTGAAGGAGCTGTTGATGTATCTGAGGAAGATCATGAACCTTTTGACCTGCTGTCCCTGCTCCTGCTGCCCTAGCTGGAGCCCAGCAGGGTACATCATGTAGAGCCCCTTGTGCTTCACAGGAGCAGCTCAGAGATGTCAGCACTGCTCTGTGCTCTTAGCACATCAGATAAGAAGTAAATAACAATAATAATTAAAGCTTGAGTGAGGCAGGAGCCTTGACAACTAAGGGCAAGAAGGCAATAATCCCAATTAGTTTGCTGCTGGCACAGCATTGCCTGGCTGCTTCTGCTGTCCCCATGCTGTGCTGTGAGGACAGAGCAGTGAGAAAAGTTAAAGGGACACAGAGGGATTTTGAGGCTGGATGAGGGCCACTTTATTGGCCTTTCATGCATCCCCACAAGAACCTCACGAGAAAGACAGGACCCTCCAATTCCCAGATTCAAGCCAAAAAAAAAAACCAGGCTGAGAACAGCACTCAAACACTGATGGCTCAGCAAGCCTTTGGTGAGTGCTCCTGGGATGCAGACAGCTGCTGCAGGGCCAGTGCCCCCAGTTCCCACTCCACGATGGGGAAAAAGAAGCTAGCAGCGAAAAGAAACATTGACTATGTGGACTGACAACACAAGCTTGACTCACTGTCTCCCACCCTTCCAAGCTGAATCCACACCCACAGCTCAGACTCAACAAGGAGACATTCGTGAGGCCAGCAGAGCACCTCCAAGTGCCCATCGCCAGCTCTAGCAGACAGCTCCCATCTCCCAGAGCAAGCTCAGCCAGGTGCCTCTTTGCTCCTAGATGCCCAAGCAATTTCAGCTCGTCTCCTCCCGGAGTGAAATAAAGAGCAATAAAGGCAGAATTGCCAGCGAGCGCCGTGCTGTCACAGTAGCAGCCAGATGCCATCAGAAGCCAGGCACTGAGCACCCTCAGCCATTGACAATGGCACTGGAGGCAGGGGGAGTGGAGACTGAGAAACCATGAACCCCAGTTTTGTAGGACCGTGGGTGATGACACTGAAGATGTGGACTGACACGGTCATCTGCAGATTTAAATTGGTGGCAAACCCAATGCTGTCCTCAGTTGTAAGAAGGAAAGATGTAGCCCAACTCACCCCATGGGGCTGGGGTAAAGGCTTCTCTTGCCTAGATGTCCCTTTGAGGAGCAAAAATGATGCAGAAACAAAATCAGAAAACCAAACAATAAAAGCTCTCAACCAAGGGAAGGAAGGAGCAGAAGGTCCTTCCCTGAAGGCTGTGGCAGGGTCTCTCCTTGGGCTTACGTGGCAGAGGACACAGGGTGCCTCTCTCCCTCTTCAGCCCAGAGGCTGAATGATAAGCCCTGACACGCTCTCCACTCCTACCCACTTGAGATGGCTGAGGCTCCCTTGTGCCACACCACCCAGTCTCTGTGCCTTGAGGAAGTGACAGCAAGAGCTGAGGATAGACACCAAAGGTCATTCTTCCAACCTACCCTCCTTGGCTGCTCTCTGGGGCCTGTCACTCCCCTCCCCTTCTAACCCTCTGCTGAAATGCCTTTTATGGTGTGACCACACTCAGGTTCTCCAACACTAGAGCCCCGCCTGGCCATCCTGACCCAGAGGCACATCTCTAAGGTTGCTCCACACCAGGTGGGTAGGTCTGAATACGCTCATCAATAGCTTCAACACAACACCTAAAGGGGCGAGACATGCCCCAGCCTCACCACACATCCAGTTAAGCAGGTAAAATGGAGGCTGGGCTGGCTCATCCAGCACCAACAACTGCTCACAGCCCCATCATGTTGGCAGAGATGGCATTAAACCAAAGACCCAAAATGCTGCTTGGCCTCTGGCTGCTGAGCCTGTTCCGCACCCAAAAAATGAGGGATACTTCCTTGCTCACACTCCATAACCTCAGGGTAGAAATCACATTCATGACAAAGGCAAGCCACACAGCAGCGAGGAGAGCTCTGCAAAACATCTGGAAACATCTCAAAGAAACAGGTTGTGAGTGCTGCCCTGTGAAGCTTCTCATGCAGTTGTCACTGTTACCCATAGCTGCATTCATGACCCAGAGTTTTGCTTTTACTTTTTTTCTAAGAATCATTTTCTCTAGAAAAAGAACTTTTCAAGCAGAAAAAATATGCAGGGAAGATTTTGATTCAAGCCTTGCTTGGAAAAATGCCTGCACTGAGCCAGCATGTCGAAAAGCACTCCCTTTTCTCAGGGCAAGTTTTTGGCAAAGGATTAGGGGAGGAGTGAAAAGTGAAAACCAAAGGGGCAACACGTGCCGAGTCTATTCTGGCACAGCATCCCAGCACAAACCCGCAACTCTCCCACACCTACAGGAGCTCGTTTACACTGCAATAGCAACAACCTGCATTCGCCTGTATGCTCCTAACAACAGATGTCAGCAGCGATCCAGACTGTGCATGTCCACCTCACGGTGCTGGCAACGGACGGTAGCTCTCCTGGCTGCTCCAGAACCCGCTCCCACCATCCCACCACTACCAGCCCAGCCCTCCATCATGAAGGAGCCTGTTACCTGCTCATACTTCTCCAGCTCCGTGTGGTAGATCTGTCGGATCTGGGAGAGTTTGGCTCTGTAGTCGGAGTGCTCCACCGAGTTGTCGGAGCCTGCTCCTCCTGACGCTGCAGCAGCGGCAGCCGCAGCAGCCGAGCCACCTCCTTTTTCAGGGCCTGCTACTCCCTCGGCCAGGAGCATGTTGTCTAACCGCATCAGCTGGGGGTCTGTGGGCTCCTCTTCCTGCGCTCCCCTGATACTCAGCACTGCAGGAGACACAAAAGGGAGCGAGGGCTTAGCTAAGGGAAGGGGATGCTCATCCTAGTTGGATGGGATGGGCTCAGTGCCCACCAAAGGGGCATTTTGTCATTTCCCATGGGTACCCAAACAGGCAGCCTGAGTTCTGGTGCTGCAAGTGCCCACTACTAAGCACAGCTCCATGGCTCTTCAGCCCAGCAGCAGGGAGGGGGGGCCCACACCAGCTCCCCAAGGGGAAGAAGTAGGGCAGAGCCTACAGAGAGCCTACAGAGAGCTCACTGCAGAGGTAACCCAGAAAGCCACACTTCATGTTTAAGTATGCAGCACAACTGCTAGCAACACCAATCATAACGAGAAGAAACATACCAGTTCTTGCAGCCAGACTCATGTTTTGGCTCAATTATGGGCTAGAGATTCCCAACTTTCTATCCCAGACCTCAGCTTGCCCTGAGGTTCCCTAATGCCATCCAACAGGTTGTTTATACCTGATCCCACACCGTTTGCAGCCATCAACCCCAGATGGCAGAGGAAGACACGGAGACCCCAGACAGATGGAGAGGGCTTGCAAGGCCATGCTTTTAGCCACAGAGTGGAAAAACAGGCCCCAAACCATACAAAATACATTTAATTTTTTGGAAAATGCTTTCTGTTTTAGAACTCAGGCATTCTAATGAAGCCTAAACTGTGCTGAAAGAAGAGGCAGCAACAAATTAATCTGCGCAGGTTGACTTTCTGAAGAGAGAATTTTCCTCCCTTCTTTGTATTCCCCACATCAGTTATTGTTTTGAGTAAAAGTCCTTCTCCTGAAAGGGCTTTCCTGGGAAAAAAAATAAATAATGGGAGCATTTCAGCTGCTCAGGATCTCCCACACCTGAGAGAGAGAGGTGCTCTATGAGCTCCTCTGTGTCCCCCCACAGAAGCACAACCTGAGATTTCCACATTCACCCATGCACAGGTGTATGCAACTGCCAAATAAATAAAAAAAATCCTCAATGAGCGAACAAAAAGGGCATTTTCTATGAGAATTGAACATTATTTCCCCATCTCAGGATGGGAAGCTCAGAACACCTTGCAAACACTTCCCCAAACACATGCTGGTGCACATCCAGAGCAGGGGGCAAGGCTGCATGGATTTTAGCAGCACCATGCCTGCTCACACTCCAGGTGAATTTGACTCCCTAAATCTGAAGTGTAAGCGATTTTTCCTCACCAGTAAAAACAGAAAATGTCTAAAATCAGTTGGCAATAAGAAGTAAAAGCACAGGAGGTAAAAGAAGAAGGCCATATACTAAGCATGGTCCTCCTCATTCTAAGCTAAACATAGCTACTACCAGTGTAAAACGGAAGTAAAAGAGCCTGTTCAGAGGCTTGGCTGACACTAAACCCCTCTTTTGTTCCAAGCTTCAAACTCTACTGAAAATATTCTTTGCATGTATTGGCATTTTTCTGACTAAGCTATCCAGCACCCACAAAGGTGGGAAGGCCAAGGAAAAGGAAAGCTAGAAAAAAGCCCAGTAACAGAAAATTTGCCAGTCAGATGAGTTAGTAATAAGCAATTCCACAGCAGGGAGGGTTGTCTCTGTATGAAGGGATGGGGGCACGGTGTCAGATTTGGAGCTGGGTGCCAGTTGCTGAGCCCTGAGGAGACAGGATCAGCATCTCCCCTCACCGTAGGAGGCTTGCCACGGCACCGCTGGCACCCAGCCGTGTGCTTTGCTGCTGAATAAATCTGAGGGGTTTCAGATTCCATCCAGAAAATGTTTTGGGGTCTGCAGTCCATCAGCTAAAGCAGGAGGTAAATGTAGCCAAAATCCTTAACAAGAGGGAAGTGCTAGAATGTGAGAGACAAACTTCCAAGGAAAAAAAAAAAAAGATCACACTGCTATTCTTCCAGGACAGCAAAAATACCACTAAATTAAAGCACATCAAAAGCCCAAATGCAAAGCAGCACAGGTGAAAAAAAAATAGAACTCCCCAAATAAACAAATCCAAATGTGAAGTTGCCAAAAACAGGTGCATGTGGATTTCAAAAGGGAAAATATTTTTAGATTAAAAATCTCAGGAATCATTGACCTGACAGGCAGGCACGAGTGATTAATTAGTTTATGTTTAGAGAGCTGCTTTCTGACGAAAAAGCACTGCACAACCCCTGAGCTTTACTGCTATGCAACACACTGGGACCGGCACCCACTGGCTGTGCTGTGCATCCCCAGCACCCCACGGATGGACACCAGTCCCTGCAGCAGAGACCCAAACCCAGCTGAGGCCGTGTAGGGATGCCCTGGACTTGGCTGCCAGTTCAGAACATGGCTGGGGAGTAAATAAATGGAAAGGCCAACGTGGCTAAGCTGAACTGATGCTGCCTATTTACCCCTCGAAGGCTGTGCTCAGCTGAGAAGACAAAATGATTATTTAAAAGCTCCTTTTTTCTCTTCCCAGCACTGTGCCCAGCTCCAGCCTACCTCCTGCCAGGATGCCTGGGGTGCTGGGCAGCTCTCGCTCTCACAAATGTCCCCCATGATAGGCTGTGGCTCCCGCTCTGCCAGCTGGGAGGTCAGGGTGGGCTGACACAGGCAGCACTCAACCCACTGCAGCTTTCCCACCAAGTTAAAATGTAATAAATAAAGCAGTGATCCTTGGCAGTCCAGCTGCACCCCCAGCTTGTCTGCCCTGGCATTCCAAGGACCCACCACGTGCTGATCCCGACTAGAGGGATAGGGGGTGGAGGGTGAAGGGCAGAACAAAAAGAAAGATAGTGACTGGCAGCCAGGGGGGAGGAAAATTCATGCAAGACTTTCTGTCCTTGGCTTGGCAACCCCCGGAGCCGTGACGAGTGCCACTAGAGGGTGCTCGGCCCTCACCGAGGTCCCGCACTGCCTCCACATCCATTTATATATACGTGACATATAAAATCAGATAAACAAACACACAGAGGTGTAAGTACACACACATATGTGTGTGTGTGTGTGTGTGTGTGTTTTAAAAAGCAAAGCCGAGCTGCGCGCCTTACACCGCGCGAAGTGCTGACCACAGAGGGGAACTGAGGAGCATGGTCATAGCAGGGTCACTGGCAACGATGCCAGCAGCTGGGGACCGCCAAGCCACCAGCCTGCGGTCTGCTCACAGACCACGGTCATGGAGACCTATTCTAGCAGCTGGGAAATGGCTCCCAGAGCACACTCTTGCTTCTCCCTCTTGAGTAAGGTATCACAGCCACCGTGTGTAGAGAACGGCATCCAAGTCCCAGTCCTAGGCTGGCTTCGCAGTGTGGCTGTGATACAAGATACCAAGAAAGGTAGTAGAAGGACTGGCTTTTGGGAATGAGGTGAGGAGACAAAGCCAAAAATAGGTCCCTGGCTCCTCGCCTACTCTGCAATTCGGGGACATGGGATGGAAACTGCATCAAGTCAGCAAAGCTTTAAGATGCTCCAAGATGTTTCCCACCAACCTTGCGATCTCTGAGGAGAACATGCAAAGCAGCAAGCTCCATGCTCACACGAGATGGACAGCCAGCACCCAACACATGCCTCGTGTTCACGAGGGCTAGGGCAGCCATGCAGTCTGACATACATACAGGCTGGGGGCCACAGGGCAGAAGAAACAGCCTTTGCCAGACAAGGTGCCTTTACAACCCAGGGGATAGCCTGGGGTTGTGAAAACACCTAAGAAATCCACAAACGTGGCTACCAGACTTCTCCTGGTTCTCTAAGCCATTGTCAACATTCCCTGCTTTATTTACCCCATTTTCCTGGAAGCATTTCTCCAAAAGAACCTGAGAAGCCAGCCCACACAGGAGCCAAGCATACAACCACCTCTCTTCTCCAAGGCCACCCCAAAGTGCTTTATCTCAGCAACTCACAGTACCACAGTCTCACAGTATTACCAAGGTTGGAAGAGACCTCACAGATCACCAAGTCCAACCTGTTACCACAGAGCTCAAGGCTAGACCATGGCACCAAGTGCCATGTCCAATCCTGCCTTGAACAGCTCCAGGGACGGCGACTCCACCACCTCCCTGGGCAGCCCATTCCAGTGTCCAATGACTCTCTCAGTGAAGAACTTTCTCCTCACCTCAAGCCTAAATTTCCCCTGGCATAGCTTGAGGCTGTGTCCTCTTGTTCTGGTGCTGGCCACCTGAGAGAAGAGAGC
>WAAF01000418.1:180745-291538 GCA_013400475.1 Tricholaema leucomelas
GGGACAACAACTCTTTAATTTCCAGCCCCCCCCCACCAATCTTCTGGCTCAGAGGTGAATGGGCAACACAGGCAGAACAACAGACAAGGATGCTCAAACCTTCAAGCTCTACCTTTCTTCCAGAAAGGAGAATTTCTCCTACTGTAGTCAGTGTCCTCAAGCTGAAGAGATGTGGGAAGCAGGAGCCTGTCCTGGCCAGAATCCCAGCATGGGATATATCCAATGGCAAGGACGTGTCAGCTGTGGTGGTACAGCATTCCCTGCCATTTCTCATCCCCATGTCTCCCCTTGGGTGTTGCTGCATGTGTTTGCCCATACACAGTTAGGAGCCAGCCAAGACTTGGAGAACAGAAGCCAAAGACCTAGCAGAAGACAACAGAGGAGGCTATGACAAGGTGGAGCAGCAGGAACAGAAATGCAACAGGGACCTCTTGGAATAAGGTGACACACCGAATGGCACAAAGCCAACCTGAGTTGATGATGGAAGCAGAGGTCCTCCAGAGCTGGCAGAGTCATTGGTTCCTCAACTCTCCATTGACTTCCAGCAGTCAAAAGCATGGTCCCACGGAATTTGCTGTGACTGCCTGGTTAAGAGCCCCTCCCAGCTGCATGAGCTGCCTTCTGCAGCTTTGTGTGCTGACACCACCAGCCAAGGGCTGGTGGCAGCAGCTGGACATTTAAACAAACCCACCCTTGGAAGAAACCTGCTGTGAGGTTTAAAGAGTGCAGGATGAGTGCTCGCTGTCCTGCCCGCGCTGGGCTGCCTCTGGACAGGTTTTCTTGTGGTTGTTTCTGCCCATTCCCAACTTGCTGAATTGCCTTTCCAGGGGGACATTTTAAAGGAGAAGGAGATTTCAAGTAAATGATTGCAACTTATCGAAAATAATGTGCTACTTAGCATCGGAGACAAGCATCCTGGCAGGCAGAAATGGGAAGCAGTGCCGGAGCAGATGGGAGTAATTAGGTTGTGATTTTCAGAAGGGTTTTCTTTCCTGCCTCCACTGTGCCTAAGATGTACAGGGGGGAGAACTCACCCAACATGGAGTTTCAAGAGAGGCAGATAATTCCTTTGCTTGGGTTGTGATGGCCTTTGGTGTGACTTTCCCATGGGAAAACCAGAGATGCTTGACATGCTGGTAGAGCACTGCTGGCTACTCTCATTATCCTCTCATCAAGTAGAGTGAGATGCCTCCTTCCCCACCAAGGCGCTCATCTGTCACTGAAGCATGGACATGTCACCCACACACTGGATAAACAAGCCTTAGCCTAAATCTTTTGCAGGGCAGGTGGGTGTCCCTGTAGTGTGGTAGGGATGATGAAGGCATGGCAGCTTCTCCCCAGGAACTCCAAAACTCCTGCCCAGACTCACACAGCTCACAGTCAGGCTTTGAAACACACATTTAACATCAGCCCTCTTCTGACCTTTTGGAATTTAACCACCATCTGCAATATTCACTTGGGCTTGTGAAGACCCAAATTCAAGATTCAGTAGAGCTCACTGGTTTTCCTTAAATATATTTACCAGGTCTACACCATCAGCCAGCCAAGAGGTCAGCCACAATGCAGCAAATGTGCCTGCTAATACCACCAGTCATGAATCACCTTATTTGAAGCTGATTTCAATACCCCCTGGAGCTTCATTCTACATTTGTGAATGTTGAAGATCAACAGCACTTGAACCTGATAGGAAAATGCTCCTGTATCTGCCTCATATTTGAGGACACTTACAAGTTAAATTGTGACTGGCTGTCCACATCCTCCTCATATGTACAGTCACAACCAAGCCAGGAGAGCTGGAGTCATGGAATAGTTTGGGTTGGAAGGGACCTCCAAAGGTCATCCTCAACTAGATCAGGTTGCCCAGAGTCCTGTCAAGCCTCACCTTGGAGACAGTCTCAAGCACCTCCCTGGGCAGCCTGTTCTGGTGTTTCTCTACCCTCACGGTAAAGAACTTGTTCTTAATATCCAATCAAAATCTGCTCTTCTCTAGTTTGAAGCCACTGCCCCTTGTCCTATCCCTACAGGCCCTTGTAAACAGTCTCTCTCCATCCTTCTTGTAGGCCTTGTACCCTTCAGGTACTGGAAGGCAATTATTAGGTCTCCTTGGAGCCTTCTCTTCTCCAGACCGATCTATGGCAGCATGGGCTTGAGCTGCTCTCCCCAAACTTTGTGCTGAAAAGCCCCCAGACCCCATGTATCTACCCAAAGTCCAGGTTTTTTTTCCTAGGCAGGTATATTTGCAGCCTACTTTCTTCTGCAACAGCAAATCTCAGACACAAAAGCAAATTCAGTGTCCTGAATCTCCTCTTTGAACACAAAATCACCTTCAAGACCGTACACTCACAAGGAATAAATGAATTCTCAGAGCCTGGTGAAGGATACTAAAGCACCTCCAGCTGGGTCTTCACATCACCAGTTCAAGGGTCTACGCAAGAGATGCCAATGTAAATGTCTTCTCAGCAAAGTTCACAATGTCCACCTTCAATAGGAATCAACAATCTTGGTGGAGCACTCTTTGATGTTAAATAATCACCTCTGTTGTACTATATCACAGAACCAGTCAGGTTGGAAAAGACCTTTGAGACCATCAAGTCCAACCTAACACTCAACATGATCTAATCAGCTAAACCATGGCACTGTGTGCCACATCCAGTCTCTTTTTAAACACCTCCAGGGAGGGTGACTCCACCATCTCCCTGGGCAGCCCATCCCAATGTCAGTCACTCCTTCTATGAAGAACAACTTCTTAACATCCAGCCGAAACCCCCTCTGGGTGCAGCTTGAGACTGCGTCCTCTTGTTCTGTCACTGGTTGCCTGGAAGAAGAGACCAACCCCCACCAGGCCACAGCTTCCTTTCAGGTGGTTGTAGGCAGTGATAATGTCCCCCACCCAGAGCCTCCTCCAGGCTATTCAACATGTTTACAAAAAGCCACAAAAATGAAAGCCAGAAGCTCCCAACTGCACAGACACCTTTCCAGAAAGCAGGAATTAGGAGCTGGGCTTTTTTCTCACAATCGACATAAAGGTTCCCCTCCTCACTCCAACCTTTCCAAAAATTACAAATGGATAACAGACTTTTTGCTCAGATTTTCCAAAACAGGCTGCCATGAGATGAAGCATGGAAAATTACAGCTGGCAAAATGGATTTTTTGTGTATCTACTTATTTTTTTATTTATCTTCCAGTAAAAGGAGGAACATTGTGAAACTGATGGGTTGCTTCTGTCACCATCTTCCAGGGCCTAAAGCCACAAATCAAACCCAAAATCTTGGCAATAAATCAAGAGAGAGGCTTGTACCTGTAAGCACTGCAAAGCTACACAAGATTCTCACAAAGCCACCTCCTCTCTCAACACAAGAGCGTCCATCAGGGCTGTTTGGAAACAAGGCACTTCAACAACTTTGTGAGAGATGCTTTTGAAGGCGGAGAAGCGTTACTTCAAGCCACAGAATCATTGAGGCTGCAAAAGACCTCTGAGATCACCAAGTCCAGCCTATAACCTAACACCACAACATCAGCTAAACCATGCCACCAAGTGCCATATCCAATCTTTTATTAAAGACCTCCAGGGATGGTGACTCCACACCTCCCTGGGCAGTCCATTCCAGTGCCTAATCACTCTGTGAGGAAGTGCTTCCTAATATCCAACCTAAAACTGCCCTGATGCAGCTTCTTGTCCTGTCACTAGCTGCCTGGGAGAAGAGCCCTATCCCCACCTGACTACAACTTCCTTTTAGGTAGTTGTAGAAAGTGGTAAGGTTCCCCTCTAAGTCTCTTCTTCTCTAGGCTGAACAACCCCAGCTCCCTCAGCCTTTCCTGATGTGACTTTTCCTCCAGCCCCCTCACCAGTTTCATTACTCTCCTTTGGACCTGCTTCAGAGGAGTACATACAGCACACCTAACTGTGATAAGATATGTAACCCCATAGAGACAGAAGTCACATCAGCTCAAAGTTCATCCAGCCCAGAAGCCAATGCCAGCCATAGTGAACAATGAGAAACCCAGCCAAGGCTGTGGCAAACAGCAGAAGGCACTTCCCCCAGCACTCTCCTACCCATTATCAGTTTCGGAAACTCGTATTACAGCCCAAATACAGATAAATCAAAACTGTTTCCTGAATCAAAAGTGACATGAGGAGAAACTTCTTTACAGTGAGGATGACAGAGCACTGAACAGGCTGCACAGAGAAGTTGTGGAGTCTCTTTCTCTGGAGACTTTCCAAACCCACCTGGATGCATTCCTGTATGAACTGCCCTGGGTGATGCTGCTTTGGCAGGGGGGTAGGACTGGATGATCTCTGCAGGTCCCTTCCGACCTCTAAAGTTATTTGATTTTATGATTCCTTCCATTTCACATAATATATTGTTTCCCCCTCCTCCTTTTTCTTTAATAACAAAAATGGGTCAATTTCAAAGCAACCAAACCAGTAACTTCCCATCTTTCTAGGGTGGAGAAGCCCCAATTATGTGCTCAATCCAATGCAAATGTTAAAAAAGTCTGAATTACCCTAAAAATGTAATTTTAGGGTGTGGGAAATGGGAGGAGGGAATTTATCGCATGCCCAAAAGCTTCTCAGCTCCCAACAGCAGCTGTCCCTCACTTCAGGAGGATGCAGCCTGCATGTGCCATGGAAGCTGCAGAAGAGACTCGTGTTTTCATAGCACTGGCACAGAGTTTGCATCAGTTCTCTCCCAACCCCATCCCAAATGCCAAAAGGGTTCCCATGGCAAGCAAGGATATGGCAGCAGAGCAATCAAAAGGTCTGAAAAATCATCACTAAGACATTGAGGTGGGGAAAAGTTCTCCTCACATGATCCAAAATAGCCACAAAAATAAGGCACAATGTTGCAGTGTTTATCAACAACCAGATTCCCTGAGAAATGTGTCTTCCTGAGACACTGAGTGAAGTGATGAGCTCATTTTTCCAGTTCTGCTATCCTCCTCCTGCTGACCAGTGGCTAGTAACTGAGATGGGTACAGAACCTTTAGAACCTGTCCCTGCACACCTGGTTCTTGCTACACTGCAGATCAATTTTAAAACTTCTGTGTTTTTTTTCCTTTCCAGTTTCGACTCCACAAGCTGGGTCTACTCACGGATGATTCACCACAAGCTGGTTGCCCTCAGCAGTGAAACTCCCAGCTGTGGTGTTCCCACCTCAGATTTGAGGGCAGCTACACTCAGAAACCAGAGCTGATTGTACCTCTTGCACCACAAGCAGACTGCTGAGCAGAGGTGGTTTAGGGGCAGAAAGCAGGCTGGAAGCCCTTGTAGACATTAAAAACGAGCTGAACAAACCAGGCCAATCACCCCACTGCTGGGCAAAACACCTCCTCTCCTTCCAGTTACAGCAGCTCCCAGCCCATCTTTGCTACATCCTCCTGGAACAGCAAACCCTCACAACCTTAATTTGCTTAATTAAGCAAATCCACTTTCTTCAGTAACACTCTGCAAACCAGAGACTCATTACCCCAGAGCCAAACTGTGGGTACAAAGGGGTCAAACCTGCTTTAGTGGCACGCCTCCTTTGGAAAAGCACGGATAAATTTTGTCCACACACACACAGAGCGGGCCACGCATCCCCACACCAGGCTTGTGCTCTGGCCACGAAGCAGGCTGCTGCTGGGGAGCTATGCTGAAGCAATCTGCTCTCGGCTTATCTTGCAGAGCAGTTTTCCCTTTCCTAAGCACGGCAGGATTAGCAGGCTCCAGTTACAGCTGCAAAGTGTCATCAATCCCTTATCTGCAGAGGCTAACCCAGCGTGTTTCAAATTCTCCAGCTGCACCGACCACACCACAAGAGACTACCCAAGGCCACCCAGCCTCCTCCAACCCCCTCTCCTCTGCTTTGCCCTTGCCTCTGCCATGGGTAGGGGATGGGGGACGGGACCGACCTCCAGCTGTTTGGAGCAGAAGCTGCAGCAGATAAAGACAAGCAGGGTGAGATTCAGTGCTGCTCTGTTGCTGAGCCAGAACTGAGCAGAAGATGTAATCCAGCTAATTGACCACCAGGGCAGGCCTGGCTCAGGGGAGTAGCATCTACAGTGGAAAAAAGCTGGCGGCTAGGATGGTAAATTGGCATTACAGGCAGCAGAGGGGAGAAAGACTAACACAAAGGTGCACACATGTTTCCCTTTCTCACACTCCTTTGAGTGTTCCTGGGTTTTTTTCAAAGCCTAAATTGTGATACGGGGCAAAAAAAGGGAGATTTTGCTATTGTGACCAGAACAGATGGCTAAACACAGGGCTTTGCCTTGGTCTCTGCTCTGCCAGGACCTCACTTTCCTCTGGTGGTGTTTGGGTGATGGACCAGAGTCCTCTCTGCGGCACCAAGAGAGTAAATTGTCGCTGATGGCAGAATAAGTTATTGTTTCCGCCTCAGGAGATGCCTTGGACTTGGTGGTGCCTGGAAACACATCTTGTCCTGGAGAATGGAGTGGACATGAGGCTCCCTAAGCCCTGCACGAACAAATCAGCAAACAAAAGACGGGATTGCTCCCAGGACAAGTCCAGCCATAAACACCCCCACTCCAAACGCCAGTAGGGCTGGGATCTGCGCGGTGCTTTGCATATGAATCCCCCTTGCTGAAAAGAAACGGGTCCTTTGAATGAACTGAATCTGCTAATGAGAAGTGGGGCCTCCAGAGCCCCTCAGAGGACAAGGGTCTCGTTTCGACCGCCCCAGGCCAAGCCCTGAAAACCGAGAAGGAACAAAGAGAGGTTTTCCCCCCGAAGGAAGCTGTCTTTCCAGCCTGCTCTCCTCTCTGAAAGGTCATCTCCCCTGGACACTCAGCCTGTGACTGGCTGCTCAACACATAACGTCATAGGTTGGGGATTGGACTCGATGATCTCCTTGGGTCCCTTCCAACCCCTGATATCCTGTGAGAGGTGAAAGACTGCTGCGAGACCAAGCCGAGGAGCTGTGTTTCAGATTCCCTTCTGCCATCCTTCAGATAAGACAACCTGCGAGGCTGCACCCAAGGAAAGCTGGCTCGGAGCTCGTTAGGTGGCAGCGTCCCGCTCCAGGCCTGGGTTTGCTGAATAATGTGAAGGTACCTGGTGCCCGCCACACGGCGTGGGCGAGGCTGCTGCACTGCCACGTCGATGGCCTTGCCACGGGCTACATTCAGGAGAGATTTTCCAAGTCCCAGAGCCAAGCCATGCCAGGAAATAACACACTGGGTTTTTCATCCCAGGCAGCACAAAACCATGACAGACATCTTTACCAAAAGCTGGGGACAGACACGTCACAGCTTCCCACTGCGGAGTCCCCTCCTTCCACTGCCGAGGGCCCGCCACGCTCCCTGCTTACTGGCACACGGTGCCCAGAATCTCCGAGAACTGCGTTCCCATCTTCAGGAGTAAACTTCTCATGCAACCCAAGAGCTCTTCTGCTTACCCGAGGGCAGGCTCATCCCCCAGTGCTTGGAGAAAGTGGCTGCAGACACAGTGTAACGCTTCTCTGTGTGTGTGCACGCAGACACGAAAGAAGCAAAAGAGGAACAAGCAACTATTAAGCTATTAAGCCCAGGGTGAGGCTTCAGGGATGGGTTTTGCAGTAATAAACCTGCTGCCCTGGCAAAGGAGAAACAACTACAGCCCCTACAAGTATGAGAGGATCGGAACTGTCTGCTACTGGTAATTGTCTCCTCTGGGTCAGCCATGGCTCAGAGTCTTTGCCTCATGAGGAGACTGGACACTGCTCTTCCTTGTGAGACAAGGTCTCCCGTTCCAGACACACTAGAAACCATCCCTCCTCCCCATGAGCACTTCTGCCATGGTACCAGGTGATTCAAAGCCCTCTCCATGAAAAATCTGAAAGTTACATGCCTAAGAGGATATCCAAACCCAAAGCACAAGAAGCAACCATAACTCTGGGCACTGGAAATCCCACTCCACCTCCCGTAGTGTAGCCTCCATTTAGATGCAGCTCTCCAGCCATCAGACAATCTCAGGCATCTACTTTCAGTGGTGGCTTGTACTGGGACAACAACAGGCCACTTCACAGCCTTAGAGATGTCACCCAGATGACAGAACCTAGAGCCTGCATGGATGCCACTCCTGTGTTTTAGAAGCACCAAAGCTGTCCAGTACTAAATGTTCCTCTAACTCCTTACAAGCTTCCTTAACACAAGATCTTTCTCTCTAGGCTACACATAGATGACAAAGTCCACCTGGAAGCTCTTCTTCCATTTGCTTGGTTTGCAAGCTCGTCTCTCTCACAGAACCACAAAGAGACAAAGTTTGGCCAAGCCTAGATGGTCCATCAAGCTGCCATGCCTAAAGCATGCTTTGTGGAACCCAGCACTGCTGGTCTTCCTTCATCCCAGGCAAATACAAGGAGCACACCTTTTGCACGAGGCTCAGTCCCTCGCACTACTGTGTCAACCTGCTGAGCCTGGCATGAAACCTGGTCCTTGAATGCGCCAGACAAAGCCTCTCTGAAAGGCAACAGCCGGGTGGCAGCGTTTTAAGGCCAGAAAACAGCTCCGAACGTTCAGTTCCTTCTTTAAATAGAGGCCCCTTCTGTAAACGATCTGTTTGGACAGGAGGGAGAGTGCTGCAAGAGTCCAAGCACTTGTGAAATAGGATCGGCTGCTTTCGCTCCTGCTTGGTTCAAAACACGTGGGGGGAAGAAAGAAACCCAAAACAGGCGAGAGGGGAGGAGAGAGCCCTGCACCTCGGCGCTGCTGGAGGCGCCAGAGGCACCAGAGAAAACAGGGGAGGATAATAAAAAAGGATCAATGAGTGGCGTTGCTGTTGGGAGCCGCCTGAGTGTGTTTAATTATATTCCTCGCAAGCGGTTGTTGACGCAGATTTCTGTGCTGCGGGGCGGTGAAGTGATAGGATCTGGCTCTGCCTTCCACCCTGGATGATCTCGCTCGGAGCGTTGCCACCAAGCCCACCCGTCCGCACGGTCAGGCAGCACCCTGGGGCAGAGGGGGGCTGGCACCCAGCCTCATGGCACACTGGTCAGACAGAGGGACACACAGCTTCCCCCTGCTCCTACAAGACAGTCCCCTGCCACAGAGAGGAGATTAAAAAGGGAGCAAAAAAAAAACCCCAAACAACCCAAACTCCCTCTTTTCCAAACTCCGTCTGCGTCCCAGATCAAAGACCATCTCCAGCGAGGCCATCTGGTCCTTGTAAATGTAAAACCAAATTGAAAGCCCTGCCCTCACCTCCTCCGACTCCCTCAGCAATACTGCTTTAACTGCATGGGGAAGACATCTGTATGTAATATAGAGCTCCTGTGCAGCTGGGCTGTAGGCTCCTGAACCCCCTTTTTGCTAATCACGGAGCAGAGGTAAATGTTTTCTTTGGATCTCCAGGGGCCCTGTGGTTCCCAGGGGACTGGGACGAGTTATTCTTTGGGAATAGCCCACAGCAGCAATTGATGGAGCTGTGGAGGGCTGCTCTGCATCCCTATCGCTTCTCTCCATCTGGGAACTGGGTTGTTGCTGCTGTCCTGCTTTAGAAAGGATGACGCTGCAGGGCATAGATATCCCCTACTGTTCCAGGAGTGGCCCCATCATCGCGAGAGCCATGCAGCAACCTCCTTCTCCAGCCAAAGCAGGTTTCTCCTACCACCGCTCCCTGCCTGGGATGCTAAAAGAGGACGTAGAGGCCAGCAAATAAACAGAGAGAAAAAGGAGTACCGTACTGAGCACTTCCAAAAAAGGGGATAAAACGGATCCCAGCCAAAAATGACTTGTGAAAGACCCCGCCACTGCCAATCCAAATACTCCGGGCTCGACTTGAAAGGCAAGCGGGACCTGCTATCGAGAGGAGAAAACTATACGGGAGACGTCGCAGGCAAAGAGGAGGCAGCTTGAGGAATTCCTACCCATCAAGCCTTATTGTGTTATTCCAACTAAGCAGAGACAAAAAGACAAATCTCAGCTCCCTACTTTCATTTATAATTGAACCCAGTCCAGAAGGATGGAGCAAGTACCATCTGTAATGCAGAGTGCATTAGCAGCCGGCAGAATGAAATATTCAAATTACTGTAGGCTACCTCGCATTTTAATGACAGGGTTACAAAAACCTGACTTGTAAGTGGAGATTGGACTGGAAGAACGGAAAGTTTGTTTTTTCAGTGCATGAATTAACCTAACAAAATGTTACTTTCAGGGAAAGGAAAAAAAAAAAAGAAGACAGAGAAAAGAAAAGCATTCGTATGGGTAATGCTGCAACATGTCCCAACAGGCTCAGGAGAGAGAAAAAGAAAATATTATTCCATTTAGCTATCCTAATTGACATATTATCCAGGGGGATGAAAAAACTCTGGGAAAGAGGAGTAAGGCTTCTTCCTTTTGGCTGAAGATACCGAGTAAACCAGACGTAGGCATGCACCAACCACACCGACATGTGCAAGGTGTGCACCAACCTTACCGAGACGTGCAGGTCCTGTACAGAGGGATGTGCAGCAGCAGATCTGTGGATCCACAGGAGGTGTTGGTGCAGTCCCTGCACCAGCCATCACCTCTTGATGCCACACATCATCTGAATATGCAAATCATCCCTTGATTTTCGTGCTGGTGCCTGTGCTGGGATCCATTCGTTTTGATATCGTTAATCAGGGCTGCCGAAAAGTCTGACACAGTAAGTGGCTGTAGCCCCTAGCAGTAGTCAAGATAGAGTGACAGGCTCCATTTAAGATGTCACAGCACATAATAAAGTGTAAAACTATACTTAAAATAAACGAGATAGAAACAATAAACTTGACTTCAGGTTTGAACTTTCTGGTAGAGTGGCAGAGAGATGTGAGCCCCCACGTGTGCAGGCAGGCATGGGGCTGGGGTAAGCTGGAGGAGATGGTCCCCCACCAGCCTGCACACAGGTGAGAGCAAGGAGGGCTGCCTCTCAGAGCCTATAAAGGAGCTGAGCTTCTCAGCAGCTCTGCCATAAAAAACAGTCTGCACATGGGACATCTCTAGAGCTTCTGGAGGTAGATAAGGAGGAGGAGGAGGACAAGTAGCCATAACTGGGATTTGCCAAGGATTGAGCAGACAGGTTACGAC
The DNA here is from genome assembly GCA_013400475.1 of Tricholaema leucomelas. NCBI lineage: Eukaryota > Metazoa > Chordata > Aves > Piciformes > Lybiidae > Tricholaema lacrymosa > Tricholaema leucomelas. The sequence continues at coordinate 191,768 of WAAF01000418.1, forward strand.
AGGCACTGTGATACAGGTGAGGAGCCCACCAAAGAGGCTGAGCTTTGCTTCCTGCAGCTCAGCAGAGAAGGATGGACTCATCCACCTGAAATGCCACATGCAGGCACTTGAATGGAAGTTGGGACAAACTCAGTCCAAACCACCTTTCCTCCCAGGCACCCATTAGTTCTCGGCCATGCTCCTAGGGTGTCGCTTTGCCAGGATGGGGTAGAGAGGCAGCAATGTCCTCAGCATCTCCAGTCTGGGCTTGGCCACGTGCCCTAGGGCCAGGAGCCATGGCAGATGTTGGAGCCCTTTCTTGACAGGATAAAGCTGAGGATCAGGCCCGTGCAGGGCAGAAGGCCCATACTAACAAGTCCAAAAGCCCCATTTTGCTCCCCAAATCACTTCCTCACACTCCAAAACCTCTTGCACACCCAATGGCAGCTCTCCATGCTGAGACAAACCAGTCACTCTCCCTCCTGCTAAGCAGTTAAATTAGAGAGTATTCAATTAATAACAGCTGAATATTCTGTCACATTTAGGAAGATGTATGGTAAGACAAGCGAGTTGTGATGTCTGTGACAGAAATGATAAAAGTTCTCCCGACACAGCCTGGCAGATACTTGGCTGGGGGAACTGCTTGCTCGCATGGACTCCAACGTCAGCACAGACACCAGGCCCAGTGCCGCCTTCAAAGGAGAGACGCTCCAAATTGCACAGGAGAACCACTGCCAAAATCAAGTGCAGGCAGCTCCCTCCTGCCCTCCTTCTGGGATCCATCTGAGATGCGGGGACAAGACCCTGGAGAGATCTCAGCCGAGAGCAGTCAGAGGCAGTGCCTGCCAGCCACCACGGGGCAAGTATTCAGCAGAAGCTCAACCCCTCCCATGTCACCTAAAGGCCATCCCCACGACACTCTGCCCCTCCAGGCTGCCTCAATTTACCCATCTGCAGAAGCGACAGCGACCGTACCCCAAGCAACCCACAGCAGGGGGCAGCAGGGCAGCGCTCGCACGGCCCCACGACCATGGGCAGATGCCTGCCACCGGCTGAGATCTTCTCCATGCAATTTCTGGCTGCGGCAGGGCCAGGGGACACGCAGGAGCAGCGCTTTTGAGACCGCCTCCTCTTCTTCTAGGGGGTTGTTTTTCACTGGTGTTGTTTGCGAACACAGTTTTGTTGCTAAGAAACTACCTTCATATTGCTGGGAGAGCAAAGACAAAGCAACCGTCAAAATAGCACCGTATTTTGACAGTAGCCAGATCGGAACCATATCTGATCCATTTTCTCTGCTCTCCTGCATGCTCATTAACGTGCTCTGAACACCACGCTCCTCTGCGTAACCCACACCCTCTACATACACACCCACAGCATGTGTGGGCACCTAGGACCCGTGCCCCATGTGCGGGGAGCTCCATTGCATCCATTCATTCTCCAAAGCAAAAGCTGAAGGAATCAGACCTGGGAAGAGCAGAGGCCTCCCCAGGGAGGGCCCACGGCTCCCTTCAAGGCAGGAAGATGGCACGAGGTCTCTAAGCAAGACATGAGAAATAACAAGCAGAGGGCAAGATCTCTGCCCATGTTCACAGCAGCTAGCTCTGTGCATCAGCCCTGCTTTGTGGAGAAAAGCAATTAACTATCTCTTGGTTAGGGTTTGTTGGGTGGGTTTGGCTTGCTTCTTGTGGCTTTCTTTTTAAGTCTCAGGGGAGAAAAAAGTGGGGGAAAAATAAAACCCATACACTGCTCAGCTTCCCAAGTGCTTCCTGCCTCTTGCTGCTTGCCTTTTTGTAAAAATCGGCTGGCAGAGCCCTCCAAGCCCACCCAGCCCAACCTAGCACCCAGCCCTGCCCAGTCACCCAGACCATGGCACTAAGTGCCCCAGCCGGGCTTGTCCTGAACACCTCCAGGGACGGCGACTCCACCACCTCCCTGGGCAGCCCATTCCAATCACTCTGCCAACAACTTCCTCCTAACATCCAGCCTAGACCTCCCCTGGCACAGCTTGGGACTCTGTCCCCTTCTTCTGTTGCTGGGTGCCTGGCAGAAGAGCCCAACCCCACCTGGCTACAGCCTCCCTTCAGGTAGCTGCAGACAGCAATNTCTCCTGCCCACCTGGGCACACTGCTGCCTCATCTTCAGCTCCTCTCTACCAGCATCCCTAGATCACTCTCTGCCTGGCTGCTCTCAGCCACTCTGGCCCCAGCCTGTAGTGCTGCTTGGGGTTGTTGTGGCCAAAGTGCAGAACCCTGCACTTGGCCTTGTTCAATCTCACCCCACTGGCCTCTGCCCACCCATCCAGCCTGGCCAGGTCCCTCTGCAGGGCTCTGCTACTCTCCAACAGCTCCACACCTGCTCCTAGCTTGGTGTCATCTGCAAACTTACTGATGCTGGGCTCAATCCTCTGTTCCAGATCATCTGTAAAGATACTGAACAGGACTAGGCCCAGCACTGATCCCTGGGGCACACCACTGGTGACAGTGCCAACTGGATGTGGCACCATTCACCATCACTCTCTGGGATGGGAAGAACCTGCCACACAGGGAAGATCAGAGCAGACCCTCACCATTGCCCTGACACAGATATGTTCCCAAGTGCCCAGGATCCTGAAAACCAGTTTGCCAACATTTCCACCTCCTAGGCCAGGAAGACATCTCTGCCTTTCCTGCCAGAGTATCTCTGGCCCCTATTTGCTAGTGCCACTGCAACTGGGAGGACCTGGATGCGAAAAGCATGCAAAAAAATAATGCATCTTTTCCCCACTCCAAAAACAGGCAGGAAAGAGACAAAATCACTCTCAGGGCAACAGCTGCAGAAAGATGCTTCTTGTGCTGATCCTGGACCATCTAGTATAGATGATGCATGAAGGTGAAGGCTTGGTGGATGCAGAGGGGCAGTGAGGTCAGCAGTACCCTACTGGGACCAAAAAGCTAGAGGAAAGCAAATAGCTGCTTTGCAATCATCCCATGTGCCTGGGAGCCATGAGGAGAAGAGTCACCTGGGCTTGCACCCATGAACAACTGGGAATGAAAACTGCTTCACTGGAAAGCCTCCATATCGTGAGGCAGGCACATGGGTAACTGCCACACAGGCGGCGACACAGATCTTGGCACCTTGTACCCATCCTGCTGCCAAAGCCCCCCAGGGCCCCAGAACTGCTGATGATGATTTACAGGCAGAGAGAAAGGCAGGTAAAAGGCAAGACTGAAACCACAACCTGTTGTGCCAAGGCCCTGTGCTTCTTCACATGCCTGGTGTAAGAAAGGAAGCCCAAAGTTACAGCACAGCCATGGTGGCTCTCACCACCCAGAGTCACAGCACAGCCATGGGGGCTCTCAGAAGCTAGAGTCACAGTACAGCTGTGGTGGCTCTCACCACCCAGAGTCATAGCACAGCCATGGGGGCTTTCATCACCCTAGGACAACAAACATGGACCCACCATCTTTGAACGTGACCCACCCGTGGCAATCACTGGCTCAAGAGCTTGCTGAGAGAGTATGGACTTGTCAGTGAGGGATTACATCTGTCTGCTCCACCCCTTTGTAGACACTTGTGCAGCCAGGGACCGCCAGGACCTGAGAGAGCAGCACCCTGCCTTGGGTGCTCTTTAGGGCATAGGAAACAATTCCACGATATCAAGATTGGGATTGTTTGACTCTTTCCTTGGTCCAGCTGGGGCATGGCTCTGGCTGATCCCTTGCTCAAGCACAGGGCACTTCTGCATGTCCCCAGAACCCCAGCCCAGCACTCTGGGGCCTGTCTCCCAGAGCAGCAGCTTGCCACGTGTGCTTTTCCGTGCCAAACCCCCGAGCTGCATCCCACAGTAGGAGAAAAAGGGAAGGGCAAGAAGCGCTCTGTCAAAACCTACCAAGCCCCAAACAACATTTCTCCACAGCAGAACAAAGCCCCTTGGAAATCTCTTCTCCACTTGGGTCTCGCAACCCACATGAAAGCAGCATTTTTCTGGGCTAATTATACAGGCTGCTCCGAGCCTCCTGGCAGAACCCGAGCTGCCAAGGCAGACATCAAAGTGTTCCCAACTCTAAAACAAACAGAGAGCAAAGGCAGCACAGTTCACAAGAGACCTTTCCCCAGTGCCTGTGCCAGCCGCCTGGGTCGAACATCAGAGGTGAGCTGGTTCACAAGACCCCCAGCAAGGGAAGCCTGGGGAAGAGGGAGGGCAGCTACTTTTTATTTGCATGGCACATTCCCAGCAGCCACAGGCATGGAAGGGTGGTTTGGTCCCTACACTACCAGCCATGGTCACAGCAAAGCTTTTTAGGACTTCCATCCAAGGGAAAGACTAACTACGGAGCCTCTGCTAGCTAGGGTAGGTAAGTTTTGGAGTGCTGGATGGAGTGGTCAGGGCTGAGTTGTATGAGAGATGGGGACAGGAGTCATTAACACACAGCAGGCAGAGGTGGCTGCCATCACAGCTGCCCTAATTACCAGTCCCAGGTACTGCCTATCTCAATTTCCCCAGAGCTGAATGCACTCATTGCACCCATAGCTCTTGACATGGGATTTTCTACAGAGCTGCCTCACCCCAAACAACCTTCTAGAGAAAACCTTGGTCCTGCTCGGGCCAAGTCACAGTCTGTGTCTGCAGCTGCTTATGGACAAGAAACCCAAGCTCTGCTAGTTCCCAATCATTTTGGAAGAGAGAAGCACCCTTTGCTGTCCCTTCCAGAAAGAGGGCACCAGCCCCAAACCCTTGGCATATAATGGTCATCTACCTCCCCTTCTGGCTCAGGAAGAAGCAGGCTGTTTCAGCAGGACACCCTGATGTGCAAGGCACAATTTGCATCGGAGATGACTGGGGAAGACGAAGCCATCCTATAGCTCCTCTGGCCCCCTCATTTGGGTTTCATAAGGCCTTGCAGCACGACCAGTACATGCTCCACAAAGCAATCAGCCCTTGCTCTTCACTGACAAGCACACAGAGATGTCTCCAAAACAACAAGGTGTGACCAGAAATCCTATGGGTCTTCAGGCTATGGTTCTTCCATGGGCAGCAATTATCCAGGAGTGCTGCCACAAGACATTTCTGCATGGAATTTCTGCCACAAGACATTTCTGTCCCTGGAAAAGGACAGGGGCAAAGAAATCCGCAGGGGATGCTCCAATGTTTGAGAAGATCAGCGCACACAAAACCGTCATGCGAGGGATGCCAACTGGGCTCCTGAACCCAGCCTGGTCTCCCCGCTTCTCCCTCAGCCTTGGCTCCAGTGGTACACGAGCAAGGAAAAGGGCTGGACCACACCTCGCATCCTCCTAGGGAGAAGACGGAAGACGAAGGGAAGGATAAGGCTGGGACAGCCGAGCATGGGATGAGAGGGGAAGGTGTCAATTAAAGCAATGAGACCCTGCACATCCCTGCAGCTGACAGCCGGGCTGAGCGCAGCTGACAGCCTGAGCCGGCTGGCTCCCCTGTTTCGCTCTCTGGAGCACACTGCCTCCCCATGCTGCCCGCTCCAAAGCGCAAGGTCGGGGCACACGGACACCGGCAGCGGCATAGTGTCCCTTCCTTGTCCCAGAGATGTTCCTCATAATGGGAATTATCATGATTTGGTATTTAAGAAGGTCATGGCCAGCCTGGATGGGGATGGCAATGAAACAGTCAGGGCTGGGTGGAATGGCAAAGGCAGAAATAACTAATGAGCACTGCAAGGTCTCAGCCCCTATGCAGGATGGTGTCAGGCATGTATCCAGATGTGGGGAAGGTGGCAATCCAGCAGATACTGCCCCCTGAAGCCCCCTCAGGCAGCCAGACTGCATCCCTGCTCCTCCTCATTTCCCCTCAGGAACTGCATCCTGGGAGCCCTGGCTTCAACCTCCTGCCTGCCCTCCCCTGAGGCTCAATCAGATTACTGCTGATACACATCTCCTCCTGGGCTCTAAAACACGCTCTTCCCAGCTGAAGGATTCACAGGGACACGGAAAACTTGTCCTGATTGTGGCATTAATGGTCGTGTGGCCTATGTCATCACCAAAATGGCCTTAGGGGGAGAGCTGATGGGTCTCTGAAGTCATCAGGACTACCCCACCTCATCTTGCTCCCCTTATTAAAACCATTCATCCTGGGAGCTAAATGAATATGTTTCATCTTCAAATGCTGAGACACAAGAGCAAGCAGGCAGAGATCTAATAGAACAATACCCATCTAATCATGCCGATTTTTCTCTCCCCATCTTTCCTTCATATTACACACACAAGCCACAAGACTGAGCCAGGGCTGTGGGCAACGGGTGAGGATAGGACATGGTACAGTCCCTGCTTTGCTGCCACCGCTGCCGCATCTCATCCCCTCCCTGACAGGGTCTTCCTCCCTCTGCTGTGGTGGAAAAAGCCCCAGGACTTTTGAAACTAATAAGGCAAATAGATACTGAGCCTAACAAGTCTAAAGGAGCCAGGGAAGCAGGGCAAGTCCTCTGCCACCAGCAGACCCCTGCATCCCACAGGAATACTGCACGCCACGTCCATGAATCATTTCGGTGCTCCCCGCCACATCACCACTGATTTTCCCTTAAGCACAGGGTTGATTCCTTCCCTTGTTTGCCAAAGCACCTTTTTGCGTGCATGACATTGGTGAAAGCTAACAGTTTTGGCTCTCTCGAATACTAAGGTCCTACAACAAGGTCCCCAGCTGAGGCAGCAGTGGTAAAGGAACGTGGTGGGTGGGAGCATCAGGAAAGGCTAGAGATAGGCGAGGTGCTTAATCTGTTGCATCCTTCAAGAGCCTGACGGAGATGCTGCTGGCTGCCCCTTTCTAACCAGCGTTTGCACAGCAAATCCCCCTTCTATCTAATTATTAACGATAATAACAGTGGCTGGCTCGCTGGATGCCATCTGGAGCCCTGCCACACGTGCCTACAAGCTTCAGGAGAGGCGGGAAAGGGGTGACCCGTGGGGCAAGGGCTAAGGCCAGAGGGCCATCTGGGTGGCGGGTACCAGCTCGGGATCACCCCTAGGACCCGGCAGGCCCACCCAAGCTGCTGAGCTCATGTTCGTTGCTGTGGCAGGCTTCATGAGGCTCCGCTCTTTGACTGGCGTTGAGTTTATGTGAAAGTAATTAACAGTAATTAATCCTTAATTACAGTAATTAGCCAAGTCGCAGTAAATTAAACCACATCTGGAGCAGATGAGGGCTTCCGAACGGGAGGCTAGTGCAGGCGACAATCAGAGATGCTGAATTCATCTGACAGCATCTGATTAAGGCTACCTGTTGCAAGCAGTTCATTTGCATCACGTTTTTGTTTGCATTTGGCAGTAACCCCTTCTGCCAGGCTCCCACCCCCAGCCTCTGCTCCCCATGCCCTCTCCTCACTCCCCATCTGACTGACCCCTAGAGCTGCACAGATCTGCAAAGAGTGAACAGCTTGAACCCAAGAGCCAAAGGCTCTCCTGCCGCCATCCCCTCAACCAGCCTAGCCTACCCCAAGGTGGTGGAGATAAGCCAGCATGGGGCCAAGGAGCCACTGGGCTCCCTCACACCCTCCAGAGTGCAGGAGCTGCTCAGAGCGTGGTGTACAAACCACCCACCCTGTGGGCAGGCACTAGACAGGAGAAGACCAAGCAAGATGAAGGCAGAGCGATGGAGGTGAGGTCAGCATCACTCCTTAGCCTTCTTGTGTCCTGTGAGCTACAAGAATAACAATGGAAAGTCTGGGCTGCAAAGGGGAGCACATTAGCAAAACCAGGGCAGGTTGTTATTAATCCTCTCAGCATTTAACTAGTGCCGGCAGCCTTGGAGACCTTTGCTGATGTTTAGCCGCGCTCACAGGGAAGAGAAAATCCTTCCTTTCCTTTTCTTCCTACAGTGGAGAAACCACAAAATGGAGAGAGGTGAAACAGCATGCGAGAGGCTCAGCTACAGCTTGTCATGTTTGAATGCTGAAAGTGCTCAGGGAGTAAATTGTGCCGTGCTGACTCGGTTTCATGCCTTCATCCCACACGGCCAGGATGCATGGTTGGCTCTGAGCTATTAGAAAAATACTGGGGACAATTCACTAAAAGATCTTAATGCTCTTCTAGGCCCCACCAGCACCCCAAAGCCTAGGACAAAGATTTCCTTTAAGGCAGGGAGATGCCAATAGGATTTCAAGAGCAGAACTGCAACCACAATGGTGCAAAAGCAATTGCTTGATGTCAGCAGGTATGGCAAAAGCTTCAGGGCTTAATCACATACAATTAACGAGCATGAAGGCGCTGCATATCTTGCCTTTTCCTCATCCGGGACAGGGTGGATGGGTGGTACACCTATGCTCCTGAAGCCTGGGCAGAGTGGTAAAAAAACCCTTTGATACCAAAATATTGTCTCTTTCCTTGGAGCTAAAACTGTTCAAGACTGCCAAAGCCAGCAGCTGCAACAAGTCCTGGAACTGATCATAAGAACCTCCCTTTATGAAACACAGAAAAGAGCTGCATTTGCCCCTGACTGCAAAAATCAAAGCAACTTTTTGAATTTCCTGTGCAAGCAGGAGTCTCACAGAAAAATATGTGGCTTCCTCATCTCTGTTTTGATTTTGCATCAGGACAGATTCCCTCATTACAACTGAAACCAAACCAAATGCTCAAACAGCAACCAAAGAGCCAACATCCAATGTCCACCTGGCCCAGAAATGCACTTTACTGTCTGTGTCTCAGTTGGAGAAAGGGGAATCCACAATGTGCCTCCCCTCCCAAAGGGAATCATGGTGTCACTTAGCCCCCAGGGCTACCAGCCACAAAAGGGAGCAGGGAAAACTAAGCAGACACAAGTGTTGCTCCAGCAAATCCCATCTGAACATGGATGTTACCTTGAGATAGCTGCACCTGGTGCGAGAGTGTGTGCCCACCCGAGGGGAAAAGGATTTTGCAGTCAACTTAAAAAGAGTGGGGAGGGTTGCTGATTCGCACCCCCAGGATGAACTCACACTGTCCTTTCAGTGCAATTCCTTTTCAATCAATAGTTTTCTGAACAGATACTCCATTGGCTTTGTACCTCGGACCCTCCACAGCTATGGCATTTACAGCAAATCATATTATCTTGCTGCAGCCACACTGCTGCCTGGAAAAAAAAAATCATATGAATAAAAGATTCACAAATGTCTTCAAGAAATGCAGCCCTCAAGCCCAGAAGGCCAACATTTTGTCTTGTACAAAAATAACAGGAAGTGGAAAGCTGTAACCAAATCGGCAAAGCCAGTTCCAGCCAGGCAAAAAGCATGCAGCTCAGGGCTCTGCTACAGAAGCAGCAACGACCTCAGATGCTTTAATGTGGAGGCAGGAGAGCACAACTGGGCCTGCTTCTCCTCCCCAGGTGTCAGCCAACAGGTATCTGTACAGACCACAGATGTTCAAGATGCAGCCTCCAAAGATGCAAAGTACTTGACATCCTAACTTGGGCACACCAGCGGGTTTTCAAAGCACAGGGCACCCGCCACTGTCAGGAGGACAGTGATTTCAGACCCCAGCAGATGTTTCACTTTGGCTTGTGCATGTCTTTGTATCCAAATTTCCTCTGATCTCACTTGGCTACAAAGCTTCATCTCTGCACATACAAGGAAGCCTCATGCATTAAAAGGCTCAAGAGAACTGGTTCCCAAGACAACTCTCAGCTGTCTAATCCTGGATTAGGACATGAGACCCCCCTCCACAAGAGAGAGCACAGGAGAAGTGGTGCAACCTCCTCTGCTTATCTGCTGATCACGTCTCTCAAGGTTGGTAAAGATGTGCAGCAATATGGGCACTGAGTCAGTGTCCTTTACAAGACAGATCAACTATGTTGCCACTGGGTCCCACTACACCCAAAGTCAAATGCTCCCCAAATCTCCAGTGCTGCTCAGCCCAGCTGCTCTATCCACTCACAGCTGTTAGATCTCAAACTTCCAAGCCTACCTCCCTCATGACGGCTCTGACCTGCATAAGTAGCAACATGGGTCCCTTTGGCTTTTCCTTATTGTAGCCAGAAACACATGTTCCTGCTCTTTGCAACACGATTCACAGGGAAATCACCACAGGAAACATCCTCCCCTATGTTGGTGGGACAACGATTAACTCCAACAATTTGACCTTTTCCCACCTCTGCAAGGCTAAACAGTTCTCACTGCAGGAGTCCTGCAGTCCCCTGGTTGCTCTAGTTCCAGTAATCTTGCACCAGGTGAAATGAGAAAACATATGCAACCACGACGACACCGTGAAGGGAGGAGGTCTACCTTGCTGCTCCTCTCCAGAGAAAAGGAGACGTGGCCATGCCCTGCAACATGGCAGCACTGGCTTCCCCAGACATCAAGTGTCTCAGAACCACCGAAACAGGTAGGTTGGAAAAGACCCTCAGCATCACCAAGTCTAACCCATAACCTTACTCTGCACCCTAAACTACTTTTAAATGCATCTAGGGTCAGTGACTCAATCACCTCCCTGGGCAAAACTACCCTTTCTGGACCAAATGCCAGCATGGACATCCTAACCTGAAAACAGAATGTGCGTGTGTGTAAGTCCCCAAGCAAAGCCAACAAACCCTCTATACCTACAGTCCAGGCAGGCAGCACAGCCCAATGACCTGGGGCTAGGAGGGCGAAAGGCAGCAGACTTAGCCAGGCTCACCAGGGGCCCGGCACAGCTACGTCTGTGACTGCAGAGGGATGCACACGGACACGTTTTACGGACATGTGTGTGCCTTCTTTCAGGCCGAGGACTCAGGTCCCTCCTCATCTGCACAGTTTGAATTAATTATACACTTTAATTTCATGAATTATTAATTTGATTCTGACTCGGCAGCTTACGATTATCCAGTGCTACAGACTATGCAATTCCAGCTTCATTAAAACATCACCAGCTGCCTGAGAGACAGGCATTAAATAGCAGAGAGTAGTAATAAAATTAAGCTCCCTGTGCATAGCAACAGAGTCTTCCCCAGCCGCACGCCGCGAGGGCCTAACTGGTAAACAGGCCCCTTCCAGGAGCTTTATTCCCTTCCCGAGGCTGGTCCCACCCTGCTCCCTCGCCGGGAGGATGCTGCTCCTGGGATGTGTGGCAGAGAGAGGAGGATCACTGCTCCGCTAAAGCATCCTTGGCATGGAGGGGGCACGGCCTGGCAATGAAGGTGAGCGGTAACCCCTCCCAATGCCCTCCTCGGTGCTTGCAGCAAGGACAGGGACGGCTCCAGGGCTAAGCTCACCTCCAAATAAATAAAGCCGGAGCGCTGCCTCCCAGCGTCTCCCTGGCAAAACAATTTATAGAGGGAAAATGTCGGAATTTAGACATTCCATTTAGCTGCTTCAGAAATCTAAGGACCCCAAACCTTGTGGGATTTGAGAAATCGATGGAATTAATTAAGGGAGATGTCCAGCGGTCTCTGCTAAGTAATCAGCAGGTACAGTAGACCTGAAATTCTATAAAGAAAAATGGGAAGGGATGACATTGAAGGAGGCAGTGGGGATTAAAAAATGAGCATCCGAGTGGTAAAGGCGCACACCCATTGATCGCTGCATTACGGATTAAGGCTTCAACGAGCAGCCAGAAGATTCTGTAGCAGAAAATGGTTACAGAGGATGAGCATGAGCAGAGCAGATATATATAACCTCTGACAGCCAGGAACAACTGAGACAGAGGACAGCTCTGCAGCGAACCCCAGAGCAAGAAACTTTTGGGGAAAGGGAGGATGGGAAAGCAGAGGGGGAGCTTGGTGGGAGCCATTTTGTGTGAGGAAGACCTGCCCAAGGAGGACGGAATGGAGTTCTCTGTCCGCCCCAGGGAGTAAGGTGAAGGGGAACATGGGAGTGGGCATTAAAGTGGGGAGGGGGCACTTGTGTGCTGGTCTAGGAGGCTGCTTCATTAGTGGTTTATGGCTAGGAATGAGGAGCAAGCCAAGCAGACACATGTGCACAGACCAAATTTGCCTCCCACAGCAGTCTGCAGACCATGCTTCATCGCTCTGCCCTACTGTGGGCTACCAAGGAGACCACTACCTTTAAAGCTGTGCCTCTTAGTGGTCTCATGCTTTGGTTTCCAAATCATCCCACCTCCTGTGGGATGACTACATCTGATCCTGGGAAGACACCATCACCACTTGGACAACATCCACGTGGCAGCAGCTTCCCGAGATCACCCTGCCCACAGTACAGGATGCATGGCTACCAACCCCCAAAAGTGAGACTGGGCCCTTCTCACAAAGACAGCAGAAGGCAGGTCAATGGTGAGCAATGTTCAGCCTCTGGAAGGAAACAAGTAGGGCATCATCATGTCTTGAGGAGCTCTAGGTATGCATGGGACGGAGATAAAGCAAAATGACCTGGGAGCTGCCACCCTGAAACCCTCCCAGCATGCAGCCACCCACTTGCATCACACTAGCACCACACTTAAGCCACCATTTGGGACAAATCACAGCCAAGATGTGCATTTCCTGAGGTCCCAAGCACCACACAGATCACAGTACTCGATGACATTGCATAGAGCCAGTTCAGACAAGACATCAGCAATATAGTGAACTCGGATTTCCATGCCGGAACCACTGCAGCTGAATCCAATGCCTTGTGCAAACAGAGCTGCTGCCCGGAGGAAGCCCTTGGGAAGCAGCAGCACCCAACCCAAAACCCAACCAGGATTGCCAGAATGCTGTAACGAGACACTTCAGAAAAAAAGCCGACCCCCTGCAGCCACACGTGGCAGCAGCTCTGTGTCTGCAGAGGTCACAGGGCCGGGGCCAGACCCCTGTCACCCTCCTCATCCATATGCATTGTTGGCAGCCAGCAGAGCTAAATGTCAGTGGTGCCAGCACGTGCAAGAAGCTGGAGGAGACTCTCACTTTGCAGGACAAAAGCAGGCATTGTGGGTACAGGGGAGCACAGAGTGGTTGGATACAGCAGGCAGAAGGAATCACTCCATGGGTGGGTGCAGCTGTAAGCACTCAGTTGCTCCAAGAGGTGGTCACAAGGTAGCAAGGCTGGTGAGGCCAATGCATGCTTCCAGAGAAGGGCTGTTTTCAGCCTTGTGTGTGCCCCCACCCTGGCATTGCTGCTCTCACCATCACCACTCACACACACAGGGGTATCTCCATCCTTCATCCCTTAAACATCTTTGAAAGATCTGGTAGTGACAGAAAAATTCTGCCTGAAGGTCATGGGCATTTTGAGCCAAACTGCAGGAGAGCGTCCTGGATGGAGAAGGATCTGCAGAAACATCTTCCCTCCCCAGAGCAAGCTGGCCCATGCTCCTAGCCTTCCCCTCCAGCTGTGCTTGGATGGGTCACTCGTGTGACTCTGGGAATCAGAGCAGGACACCAAGCAGACCTTGTCCCCTTTATCAAAGCAGACAGCACCACCTTCTCCATTGCTAGTTGAAGGACATGGAAACCTCAGTCTGTGGCACGCAAGCCACCGGGACTAGGGAACACAGGATGAACAGTTGCCTCTTCACACTGAAGAGAGATGCTCCTTCATGCAGAAGGCTGAGCACAGTACGACAAGGCACCAGCACAGAGAGACCATGACCTCAAGAAGGGTCTAGCAGACACAGTAGTATAAACACAGCTCATCCTTTCTCCCCAGAAAGGCCTCCCCTATATCCAAAGATGGACTTTTGAAGGCTGTCTCTGCATATCCTTGTATCAAGCTGCTCCAGTTCCCAGCCAATGTTGCCTCAAGCCAATCTCAACCTGTATGCAGGCAAGAGCTGCCAATCTCACCGCCCAAGCCAACAGCAACGTCTTGAAATCACACTTGGGGAGGCCTTACGGGTGCCCAGCGACACGCCAGGCGGTGTGTGTTTTACAATCCATGTGTTGAAGAGCCCTGAGCAAAGGCTGTAGCAGATGCAGAGCGTTCAGCAGATTCCTTCCCCTGGCTGCATTACAGCGGGAGGCAGGGAGCAGTCACAGCCCTCTGCCCCCCGCCTCCCCAGCCCCCAGCAGGCATTTGGCATCCAGCACCATGAGCTCCCGGGGCAGGCGTGCTCGTTGCCACAAACATCCTCCCTCAAAGCAGGACGCCTTCTCCCATGGGGCAAACATTAGTGGGACAACTGGAAACGTTCAACTTGATTATAATGCTTTAAGAAAAGGTCACGGTGAAATTTCAGTGCTTTACCTTGAGCTCTGTTTGTTCTCTGCAGGATGAGATGGGAAGAGTCAGCTTGCCCTGGCTCGTGGCATTCGCACAGCTCTGATTGCATTTCACGGGCCGGCAGCAGGCTGCTGAGCCGCAGCAAACCCCCCAGCCCTGTGGACTGAGATAAGTCTCCGCGGACGTGTTTCTGGGGGCATATGCTGGACCACCATAACATAGCCAGAATGTGTTTTAACTCCAAAAGATGGTCCAGCCTTACCTGATTTTGCACCGTGCTTGCACTTCTGCTGCAAGAACAGGCCAAACACACTCAAAAAGCCTGGAAAAGCTGCCAGCAATTCCTAGACAGCATTTCCCATGGAATTCGGAAGCTTTTCCAGCACACCATTTGGCTTCACCTTTTTGGGCCTCAGTAGGAGCCGTGGCCAAATCTGCAATGAGACAGTGGCACTCAAGCATCATCCAGACCACAGGTGACCCTTGGCCACCACAACCACCTCACCAGCATCCTCATCTGCTCCTAGAGGGAGGGCAAGGCAAGAATTACCAGTATTGAAGGGCTGTCACAGCTTTGGCCAGCACTATGAACAGGACAAAGCCTCAAGGCCTCGCCAAGTAGCATTAAGCTCAGGAGTATCCCAGCTTCCCCAGCCTTGCACTCTAGCATGTTTTGCTTTGGGACTCTGCAACAAGCTTTGCTCTCCATCAACATCAAGTTTGCTCTCCAAGCTGATGTGCACAAGGGCAACCCACTGAAAGGTCCACAGCTGGTGCAGAAGGTGGTCAGTGCTCCCTAAAATATATTGGCATAGCAGAGGAGCAGCCTACAATCCCTCCTCCTCTGCTCACTGGAGTGGGAGCATCAATGACCTGCACCAAACAGTTTGCTATCATTTGGGCAAGAATAAAACCAAGGTTGGTTTTTGTTTGTGGCCAATTGAAGGATGGTCTGCTCTGAGCAACATTCCTGCTGCAATAATTAAATCTGTTGTCCAACAACTTGCTGCTGGGAGAGTTCTCTAAAGGTCTCCTCCAAGCAGAGCCAGGAGACAAGTGCTTAGCAGAGATGGAGCCCTCCACACCCACTGAGGTCCTGGTGAGTGAAGGGAGGGGGAGAAGTCACAATGAGCTGTCTTCAGGTGGGACAACTTCCCTGGAAAGGGCAGCCAGCAGAAGCGGTTTGTGGGAGACTTTAAAACAGCCAGTTCCAGCAAAGCACACTGAAAGCCCAAAATGCTAAGTGCTTCTGCAGGACCTGGATATGCCTGGGAAGAACTCAGTCTCCTTCCCTAGGAGCAGCTGCACAATCCAGCCTGGAAAGCCTTCCCCAAAGGGAAAACTGTTCAAGATGCTACCGCAGTGCAAATGCTTCTTTCTTGACGCCTGCCAATGCGGTTGGAGTGCAGGGCTGGTGTGACAGTCCTCCAGAAGCTGAGATGTGTCTGCTGGGTCCTCTCAGCAGCATCTTTCCACTGAAAGTCAACCTCAGTGAAGGTGATGCCTGCCTCAAACCAGGGGAGTTCAGAGTCAGTGCCTCAGCTTGTCGGAGGGACCACGGCAGACCCAGGAGGTGGCAGACCCTTGTGTCCGCAGCACTTGCTCTTACTTTTCCGGAGCATGCAGACGCACCTGCCCACGGAGCCAGGATGTTGTATTCCCACCACTCCAGCACTGCCACTCGCAACAACTCCCAGCTGCTGCCAAAAGGTATTTTTAGCTGCATTATTTATTTGAACACCTGCCTGGGACTTCAAGGCAGAGTACAGAGCCTGAGCAGTGGAGGGAAGAGCAGCACTGGGAGATCTGGACCATTTCCACTGGAAGATTCGAGAGCAGAGACATGAGCACAATGGAGCAAAACTTGGGCTACACCAGGGTGGCATGGCTGGGATCACACAACTGCATCACAAACAACACCAGGTTATCTCAGTTGCTGGGAATAATCAAGTGCCAGTGCAGACTGGGAAGATGTTCTCACCACCCTCGATGAGAGACTGCCTTTTGGGAAATTGGGTTCATTAGGTATCCAACTGCACATGGTTTCAAGATGTTCTGGTCCTGTGTCTGCAGCAGGAGTGCCCAGGTCTCACTGCTGTACGTCATCTTTTCCAAGTAATCCCATTTTGGGGAGAAAGCTCAGTAGAACTGCTTTCAAAGCACCTTTCCTATGCACAAAACCAATTCCACCCCAAAACCAGACCATTCTCCTATTTCAGAGAGCCAGCGCCAAAGAAAGAAACACCAAGTAAGCAGAAGGCAAGAGAAAGAGAGATGCTGAGGAGTAGGACAGACATACTTCACTTCCTAAAGATGGAAATGCTCTCAGCAGCAGAGTGGCCCACAGGGTAATTGTGAGGCACACAGAAAGCAATGCAACACCCCTGGGTTAGTTTTGCACCCCTTTCCTGCCACCCCATTTACCCACGTGAACAAAATTCGCTGCCTCCCTCCCTCCCCTTCTGATGAAATAATCCTCCCCTTCTCTCTGAAATCAGCCAGGAAAAGGAGGGGGGAGGGGGGAAATAAGAAAGAAAAGAGCATCTAAAAATAAAGGCCAGGCCAGAGTATGTGCCTCTTGGTTGGGCTCCTGTGCTCACAGATCTGCTTATTTTGGCCTATCTCTCCCCAGCGATAAGGCAGCTAACAGCCCGTTATCAGCCAGTCAGTGAAAATGTGCTCCAGCCTGATTAGGGCTCAGTCTTTGCCAAGGTTATAAACAGCCGTTATCGTTCTCCCAAACAGAATAATCCGGACAGTATCAGCTCAGAAACATATGGGCCACACAGCGAAGATAGCCGCTGACGGACACTTCATTTTAATTGTAACGAGTGGTTAGCAGCAGCCTCCAGACAACAGACACAACTGCCCAATTGGCAGTGGGTTCTCATCTCCTCCTGCAGCCCTCCTCCCTCCTGCTCGCTGCCAGTTTTCTCCTCTCCCTGCCACCTTCCTCCCCTGTGCTTCATGGACCTCTTGGTGAGCATCCCTATGATGCTGGGAGAGCTCTGACAAGTCCTGGTGGGGCTCTGTGTTACCAGCAGGTGGTTTTGGCCAGGCTAGTGTGAGTGGGGGGCAAGAGGGTGCCCACCTCTCCATGGGGGATGGAGGCAGAGCAACGGGTTGCCACCAAAGCGCAGCACCTCCATGGGTCGCCCCTCCACATAGCATCTTGGCGTCTCCTCACTGCGTGCCTGTGTGCCAGCTCGGCAGCAGGCAGAGCTCAGGAGGAGGGGCCACGCACCCTCATTTCATATTCTCCTGGTGTCCCTTCTGTGTCATACTTCTTTTTATTCCACTCCCTTTCCCCCCTCCCTCTTCCCAAAAGGGGTGGTTCAGCTCAGAGAGTCTTAAACACATTTGCATTCCCGAGACTAGCTTAGGCATAAATTCATCTCAATGTAGGGGCCTTTTTTTTCCCTCCTCCCCATCCTCCTCCGTCTTGCTTCCAAACCCAGAATGAATTCAGCAAGAACCCTTGCGATTCTAGCACGGCTGCATCGCACAGCGCGGGCTTGCGACAGATCCGAGGGCTTTACTTCTCTTCCGACTCAGGCCATGCAATGCTGCTTCCTGGTTTTGTTACAAACAGTCCGTAGGGATAAGGCTCTTAGTCCCCATTAGCTGCACTAACCTTCTTCCCACTCTCCTCTCCAGCCAGCCGCGGCTCCCAGAAATCCCACCTGGGCTCCGCCCCCACTGTAGGCAAAACACAGGAGAAAAAGGGGAACCCCCCGCCAAGAGAAAACAATAGCAAAAAGACAACATGTCGAGGCAGGCTAAAAACCTGAAGAAGATCCAGGACTGAGCTTTGAGTCACAGATGCTTTCTCAGATAATCTGTATTCCTATCTCAGTGCCAGCAGAGCTGTGATCAGAATATCCAAGGTCTCATAAAACATTCAGGGCTTATTGACTTCCTTGCCTTCACTGTCATTTCATGGTGCTTCTGCCTGCTCCTATACAGCCTCCAAAGCACTCACTGACCCTTCCAAGTTACCACTGCAGATACCAAAGTTGAAGGCCTCTACTTCTGTGGCTCTGCTGGTCCAGCAGAGAAGAGCGGTGGAAGAAGGCTATCCTGAGCTGAGGGAGATATTCCTAGCCCCCAGGCCCAGTGAGAGGAATTTCACAACAGCCTTTACCCCAGCAGACATCCCCACCCAAGAATGAACTCTTAAACGCTCACCACAGCCACTGCAGTGCAAAACCCACTTAGATGCTCACTGCAGCCACCATGGTGAGCAGGCAAAGCTCTGCATGTGGCAGATAGAAGAGCAGATTTATGAGTTACTTTAATTTGAATCACATAATCAGGTGAAATTATCCCCAAGCTGGAAAAAGGAAACTTACAGGAGAGCCCCCTCAAGAGCAGGGTTTCCCCCAGATCATACGTGGGATGAGCTCTCCCAGGGCTGTCTCCAGCAGCATTACAGCCTGATTTTGCTGCATAAGCAGCCTTGAGCAAATATGCCAACCAGAGAATTCAGCCTCTGCAAATTTATGACTGCTGTTACTCGGCCACAGTCGTAAGGAGAAGGCAGAAGGTAGGGACATGCACTCAGCTCTTTGGAACACACCATCTCACCACCACATACTGGTTTTAGGCAAAGAATATCACCAGGTGAACAGTGAACACAGTGTAAGTCGTGCATAAATGTACAAATTCACATACTGGAGGTCTTCGCAGGCGAGCTAGGCGGTGATGCCAGTGAGCAGCACACACAGCCAAGCACAACGGAACCATCGCACCCACCTAGGCATCCTGTTCACTGTATTTCCACATCGCCTCCAAGCCTTGCGGACGTGCCAAGGCTCCATACCACGAAGTGCTGAGGAATACAGGAACTAAATGTGTATGCAAATAGAACCCTGCACGGAAACACCTCAGTTTATCTAGATGTTTGTGCTCACACGCATGCACTTGTTTGTTTACATACCGAACGTGCATACGCGGCACGTGCCTAGACGCCCCCACAAGCCATACCTAGACACACTCTATCTACAGACACACATCTATCTGCACACGGATACAGACTATTGATACATACACAACGTACACAAACATTCCACATGCCCTGCTGGGTGACAGCTCGAATTTTCAGTAATACCATAATGTTATTTTTTAGATCAGTTAAGGTATAAAATGTGCATGCTCTCAGTCTTTAATATTAATAAGTCCTGTAACTAGCAGTTCCTTGTAGCTCCGAATTCTTGAGCACAACTAGAAAGGGCACTTATCCTGAAAAATCTAATAAATTTACAGTTTTATATACTTCCTTCAATTGTAAAAGTCTTGTTCAATAAACTTTAAAATGCCACTATAGAGCAATAACACAGACAGTATAAACCCAGCCCTGGGAAAGCTGTGCAACCAGAAATTGTTCCCCTTTCTGCTACAGCAATAAAGTTTTATATGTTTGAACTGACTGTAAAAAGGTTTGAATGTTGGCAACTGGGGAATAATCTGTCTTCTTTATAGTTATTATCATATTTCCCACAAGACCCTTTGGTCTGTGTCAATCCTTCTCGTATATGACACCTTTGTACTGTCAGCGAAAGCAAGAATACTTAACTTTTTGCGTGTGCGCGCGGCTGTGACTGGAGGTCCTCTGCTCTGCTTTGCTTCAGACTACAGCACCCGGGAATAAATTACCTGGGATGTGCTGCCATGGAAGCCTTTTACCAAATCAAGCTGATTTGGAGCACAAAGCTCAGGAAAAAGAAATGTAAAAGCAATTTGCGGAACAGTTCTCAAGGTGCTAGGGGTATGAACAGCTACCTCTGAATGGGCAGGCTGCCATCGCCACAGCCCCCTGTGACACTGTGGCTGCACCCCTGGGGCAGGCAGTGTGTCCCCCCCCATCACTGGCATCTTCCTGTTGCACTGTCATAGGAAAAAGATTTTTGTTCAAGTTTGGCTTCTCTTGCTTCTCCAACATCATCCAGAGGAGAGGGCAGGTTCAGCACTAGAATCCCCAGGTTAAGAGGTTCAAGCCAGCGCAGCCAGACACCTCCTAGACAAAAACATTTTGGGGATTCTCACGGAATCCCAAAGAAAGCTGATCCAGGCCCCAAAGAAGCAGCATGCAAATACAAAGCCATTCCTCAAATTCATTTCACAAACAGATGATGCTTTACTCAGTTGCAATTTTTAACTAGCTGGGAGCTCACAAACCAAGATAAGGATGAATTTTGTCACAAGACCTACAGCAAGCCCAGATCTTGACACCATCCACCTAGAGCTGATCTCAAGAGGAGATGGTGTGGCGGCAGCTGCTGGGTGCAAGGATGCAGGAGAACCCATTCCTCAGCCTTCAGCAACCCAACACAATATGATCCTCGAGCATGGGCCATCATTCAGGTGGCAAAGCTGAGGCTCAATCAGAGATTGAGATGTCAGAAGTAGTGATGTTAAAACACATTTGGAAAATGAAAAATGAGGAGTCACCAGGACCAGATAATACCTGCTTTAGAGTTCTGCAGGGACTCAGAAATAAAATGATTGCATATTTTCATTAGCAGCTCAATCTCTCATTACACTAGAGGACACAAAGTGTCATACCCTATTTTTAAAAAATGGAGTGAGATGAGCCACAGACTCACCGACTTGTGAGTCTCACTTCAGTACCAGCTAAGATGATAAATAGATAGGATAAAGCCTGGAGATGGACATGATACCACCAAGATTAACTAGCAGTGCCTGTAAGGAAGAAGAAAACCTACCTTGGTGATGTATTACATTTGCTGCACACCCAGCAACAGAAGGCAGTTGGTGTTGGAGTCCTCCAAAAGTTTCATCAAATTTCATCAAATTTCACCCTTCTCCCAGCAAAAGCAAGGCTAAAGGTTAGTTACGAGGTGGAAGAGAGAAGAAATAAATGGTTTTGCTCAGCAAGGCCATGACTGTAGAACGCTTGCCCACTACTGCTTAATAAGTTTACTCCCAAGAGAAGAGCATGAGCCAGCAGTACCTTTGAAGAGAACATGAGCAACAAGGTTAGCAAGGCCTCACAAAGGCTGAGACATTCTTCCATGGATGTGTGAACAAAGCTCCATGAGCTGGAGATAAGGTGGTGGGCAAAAGTCAGAGAGGGTAAAACGCACAGGGAAGTAATTTAATTACTCACACGCAGTGACTACGACAAACTTTGCACATCCAGGCCGGACGTCCAGTGAAGCGTGAAGGGAAGGGGCCGTGAGAGCTGCCAGGGCTGCACAACGCCTTGCATCCAGGCTGGCCCCTGCCCCGAGGCGTCTCACCCCCTGCAAGCCCATCACCCTTGTACAAACAACGAAGAGAGACTTTTTACCTGGGCCTGTAGTGCTAGGACAAGGAGTAAGGGTTTTAAACTGAGGGAGAGGAGATTTACATTAGATAAATGAGGGGAATGTTTTCTGGTGAGGGTGGTGAGACACTGGAAGAGGCTGCCCAGAGAAGTTGTGGATGCACCATCACTGGAAGTGTTCAAGGCCAAGGCAGACGGGCTTTAAGCATCCTGATCTTGTGAAAGATTTCCCTGCCCATAGCCTGGGGATGCACTAGATAACCTTTGATGGCTCCTTCTCCAACACAAAGCACTGAGATTCTGTGGTACTGCAGGCAGGAGATAACACTGCCCATAGGGTCTCCTTGGGAGGGAGCTACAGAAGGGGTCTGTAAGGAGAAAGGAAAGAAACAAGCACCAAACGCTCATTAGCCTTCAAATTACAATTTGATAGTTAAATGGATGACTGGAAAAGCCACTGATGTGAACCAGAAGACGTCTGCCCTCCCCAGGGGCAGCCACAGAGCTGGAAGAGCACCAACTGTCAGGGCTTCTCCCCACTCATCTAGTTCCTCCAGGCACAAGAAACGATGTTTGAAGCACAAACTGAGCACCATAACCATGGGCTTTCAGTTCTGGACTCCAGCTTTGCACTCTACACAATCAGACAAATGAATATGAAGCCTCTCAACTTCCCAGTACCCCTGACACTGACAAAACAGAAAGGCCTGATCAAAGACTACCTCTCTCTTCTCCTGCCCTGTGCTCCCCACCTTGCCAGTTGAGACACCAAGACACCCATACACACCCTCAGCAGGACCCCAAACCACAGCCACCTCAAGGAAGCCATTGGGCTGCTGCTTGCCAATGGCTTCATCCTCGTGGACCTCCCAAGCAGCACAGGTGCCTTTGCTAATGAGCCATGAATGAATCTCTAGGTGCTCGCCGTGAAGATGCTCCACCCTGGGCTTGTGGCAAGAGCTGCTGCGAGAAAGGGGGAGTCTGCAGGGACCCAGGCAGTGCTCCCCTTGCTCCATGGGGCCCAGCTCTTCCCACCTCATCTCAGCATCCCAGGCCAGAACATGCCAGATGTCAGGGCCACAGGGAGTGGGGACCATGCCCCTCCATTCTGCCCTATCTGGCCAGCAGAGTGGAGAGGGTTAAGTCCAGCCAGCAAGGCGCATCTCTGTTGCAAGAGTCCATTACCTCCCGCCACATTACCTCATTCATTTCTTATATGCGGATGGTTTATTCTCCCATGAGCACCCTCTCTGGCAGACATGGCTAGTGTAAAGTCCCCTCCCTCCCCTGTATTTCTCTATCCATCACATTTAACACTCTGACAGTAACAGTCTATAATGTTTCTATTCTACAAAACCGCTCTGTCAACTCTGGGCTTCCAGAGCAGCAACTGAGGAAAATAAATAACATCAACGCCAGGCCCGACAGTATCACAGCTTGCTTTCTGCTGGGGGTTTATTTTATTTTTTGTGGGTTTGTTAGTGGTTTGTTATTGTTGGGTTTTTTGGTTTGGGTTTTTTGTTTGGGTTTTTTTTGAGGAAGGGAAAGGGGAAAAAGAGAGCAAGAGAGAAAGGAGGACAAAAAAGGCAGTTTCCTTCCTGCCCAAATGAAGTGCTATGAGACTCCTGGAGCACAATGCTTCCGATTCAGTCCACTGCTCCCATCCCCAGGGACACGGTGGCTTAGGAGAGAAGGATGCAGGAGACTGTACCCCAGCTTCCTCTCAACACCTCCACCAGCCAAGGGTGAGTGCAGGCAGCTGCTTGCACCCAAAGCAGAAATGGGCTGGGCAGTGCTTGCAGAGGATAATTTGGGAAAGCAGAGGGCAGGCAGCATGAGAGAAATAAGCTGCAGCTCTCAGAGATGGAGGATTCAATCTGCCATCACCTACCATAACCCCCACAGACCCTACAGCAGCAGCAAGCAAAACCTCACCTGCTCCATACCAGCCCCTGGTCAGAAATCACTAATCCACTTAAATAATCCACTCCAGCTTGTGATTTACCAGCCTCAACAGCATTTCCCATCCCCTTTCACTCCTGTGAAATTCCCTGGAGCCAAAATCAAGTGTGTGGTCACAGCTCCAAGGTTTGCCTGCTCCTTTCTGCAGCAACATGGGCAACCCCAGCAGCCGGGAAAAGGGGAACCATTCCCAAGTATATAATAATAATATGAATAATAAAAGGAAACCCAAGCAGCTACCTGGCACTTTAGAAACTGAAAATTAAGCAGAAAAAAAAAAATCCACCTTTTTCAGTATTTTTGCTTGTCTTTTTTTTCCTTGACAGGAGCATGTTGGTATTTAAGTCACTGTCTGTGAGCTTACCTGCTCTCTGCATGAGCTGTGCAGGCACGACAGACACCTGTTCAGGTAGTGGCTTTCATTGAGGAAAAAAACATATGGAAGAAATAAATCCATGCACAAGAACTTTTCCAATCAATCGGAGAAAGACAGAGCCCTTGACAGCCCCACAGACTCGGGGGCTGTGCTCACTCACAGCTTACAGAAGACAGCAGGGATGCACCTGCCCATGGCAGAAAGATGAGGAGGAAACACATGTGAGGGCCAAAGGGGATGCTTGGAGGAGAGGGAGGTTTGGAGGACTCAAAACATAAGGAGCAGGTAACCATCCTCACAGCCATGCAGTTAGTTATTTGCTTCTCCAGTCCCTTTGTTTCAAGCTGCTCCGAAATCAAGCTGACACCCTCCAGCTTGACACTAGACAAGGCCAATACCACCTCTGGACAGGGATGTGCATGGAGGCTACATCATGCTTGATGACTCCAAGACATCAAAAAGAAGGTGGGGAGGGAAAAAAAAAAAAAAAAAAAAAAAAAAAGAGAGAGAATATAAAAGGAAAAAAAGGGGAAAAAAAGAGCAAACAGAAAACGGTTTCTTCTTTTGTTTACATACCTGCCAAGGGCTGATGCTGGCTGCTGTCAGTCATTTGTATGAGCTGATGGTTTTCTAGCCGAAAGCAACACAAGCAATAGCAAGGCAAGCAATAAAGGGACAGATCCTGCTCCAAGACCATCACACCACCACCCTCAGTTCACCCTGCAAACTCTGCTCTGGGTGGAAAACATACCAACCAACCAAGCAGATAGGCTTCAGGTTCAGGAAATGAATTGTGTGCTTTCACTCCTTGCAAGGCAAGAGCATCACCTCCGCAGGAGGGACCCCTAAGCAAAGCCAGAACCAAGCTCTACTGAGCATTCAAATTTTGGAGAACTTGGCCAGAGATGGACAATGTTTGCACTCAAGCATCCTCTCCAAGATTCCCCTGGAGAGGGGTGGTTCATGCAGCACCCAGCACGGTTCAGGTTCACTGTTCTTTGCACCACAAGCTGGGCTTCACAGCCCCCGAAACCACCCAGAAAACCCTGAGCCAGAAAGAATGCTAATGGGCTTTGGGCTACTCTCTGGAACAGGCTCAAAAGATTAGGAGTACAGGAGCAACTATCTTTGCCACAGCCTGCCAGTCCTCCGCTGGGAAAGGCCTTTATTCCACTGCGAAAAGAAACATCCCACTTGCAAAAGCAAGAATAAAGCTTCCCGCAGAGGCCTGACAGCATAATGTGCATGCAGGCCCACGTGTGCACACACAGAGCCACGCTCGCACGGGGAGCGCGCAGCAGAAATACAAAGAATTAGGGAGCAATGAAAGATGCAAACCAAACTCCGAGCTCAGATGTGGAAAAAAAACCCACAAGTGCCTTTTTTTTCCCCTTCCCCCTTTTTGTCAAGCTGTATTATTTTCCATTCACAACTATCCCTCTCAATAGCTATATACGTGCCCAGATAAAATTTGTGTTTAGCTAAGCCCTGTCAGTGGGAAGTGTGTTATTTACTGCCTGATCGCTGTCGTTACTCGATTTATAAAGCTCCCTCCCTCTGCCCAGCTCCAAAGCAGAAGCTGGGTGCTGGGACCGATCGCAGCATGACCAGCGAGCATCCTTCGCAGAGAAGCATTTGCAAGGGGTTCACAGGCTGAGATTTGTTTCTGCAACCCAATCATGTTTATATAATTAAACTGTTTTCTATTTGTGTCAGGAATTGCTGACAAACAGTTCACCAAGCTACAGAGTAAAAGCGATGAGCTTGGCAGCAGGAGGTGCTCAGCAACTTCTTTTATTTACCCTCCAAACTCTAGGGCCACGCAGTGCATGCAACTATTCAGTGGCTGTCTGTAGTCATGCCGAGTTTGGCTGCTGTGTGGTACATCTAAGACATCCAGGCTTTCTCTTGCCAAAATTCAAAGCCAGAGACTCACTTGCAGAACCAGCAGCATCTTCTGCTGGTGCCCACAGAAGAGTTTTCTCAGGACCAGAAACAGTGGAAGGAATCCATCCTTGCTAGCTTCAAGAAACCTAAGATTTGAGATGTTTTTTGCAGGACAGAAGGGAACTGAGAAAGTAGAAAATCTTTCAGTTACAAGCAGCCTTCCCAGGCACCCCAGGGAGTAGTCAGTGTGCGCACCAGAGGGCAGCACTGCCAAAGCCACCCACCACCCTGTGATCTCCAATCCCAGAAGCGAAAATGCTCAGCTCCTATCAAGACATTTCTCACCAGGCATTCGATTTACATGGAAGAAAATAAAATCACCAGCTCTGTGATTCTTTTCCTTTACAGAAAGCTTGGTGCCACTTACCAGAGTCAGAAGCAGCCATTTACCAAATCAAACTTAAGCCTTCTTTGCAGCTGCTTGAGGAGATCCTCCAACTCTGCAAAAGCTTTGCCTAGGCACAGACAGCTGGTTGCAAGGGCCTGTGCTGCCCTGGCACTACTTATCACAGCACACCTGGCTGGCAACCAGTGGATGGTCCCCAAGCTCAGGTGCTTCTGGGCTCCTAAAAACCCAGGTGCTACTATGAGAAAAGGTAAAGAGGGTGATGATGGTAAGCCATGCAGGAGAGGCCTAGTGTGCAAGCAATGCATCACTGCATAGCTGCAAGCATCACTGTATCACTGCAAGCACTTCTACCTTGCTCTAAGTATCACTGTGAGCATCCTTCCTGCAAGAGGTCAAGGGGCCAGCTCAGCTGTGGGCCCACGGGCTGCAGCCTCATCCTGCACAGTCTCCTCTTGCCATGTTCCTGCCTACAGCCCACCTCTGGAGGTGCTAACAGCTAATGAAACCCACGGCTTGCCGATAACAGGAGATCAGGCAAAGCAGCGGCAGCAACAGCCAGGCTGCCGAGCGGGTTGGGATGCATGTAATCAGAAGGGTTATCTAATGCTAGTTTCATTCTAATTGAGTCACTACCATATGTCACCCTGCAATAACAACGCAAGCAGCATGCAACTGAATACATATTTAATTCACATAATGGGTACAACAGTAGAAGTAATCAAGGCAGTTTGCCATAAGCCATAAAGAAGTGCAGCGCGCTCCTATCAGGGAGCGGCCCGCACTGGGGGAGAAGGGGACGGCAGGAGCAACGCACCCTGCCAAAGCTGCCGAGGAGAGGGGGGAGCCCCTCAAAACGTGGCCTGGCATGGACCAAAGGCGAGGCGGCCGTTCAACACGAATGGCAATCGATGGTGGAATATTGTCGACGGATCGTTAGCCTCTTCAATATAATTAACAGTAATGGATTTATCGGCGGAAGCTTAATGATTCGAATGTTAAATACCGGCCTGGAATTGCGGCATGCGGTCCAGCCAAGGCATGGCCACTCTGGTTCCAGTTTCTAAAAGCACTGCCCCCCCCCCCCCCCAAAAGAAGAAACTCAACTTGCAGCCAGAAAAAGGTCCAACTCCAGAGGCGGGGCCAGGCAGTGGTAGCCATCCCTGCTCCCAGCTCACCCTTGTCTTCCAGCGGCACCTGATGGCCCTGCTCACCACCTTCATTTCCTCCCGCAATGAGAAGATTAATATGATTGAGGACCGCTCATCAATATCTTTGGACAGACCAACCCGAGTTTTCATTAAAGCCATATTAATGCTTTTGGGTACACAGCTGTGGACAGGTTAGGCTTCAAAAATAAAGCACACAGAGGAGAAAAGAGGAGAGGAGCAACATCCGCTCACAACTGGGAATTAAGAGAGCTGGTTTGTTCTCTTGTTAGTGGCCTTTCCCACCAACATGTTTTGATGTATATTTCATGAGGATAAACAAGCATTCATTTCACTTTGGGAAGGTGCTTGCTGTAATGTATTGGCAGCCTCACCAGCAATGAGGGGACATTAATTTCAATTCTGGTGTTTAAACACTTTGTTGAGTCCCAATCATTCATCCCTAGCTCAGCACAGCCCCAGCATGGGGAAGTGATGGCCAAGCAGAACCCCAACCTCACCCCTCTGCAAAACCTGCTGGAGTTTATTTACTATTTAAATGACTTAAGAAGGAGCAGATGTTAGGAAAGAGGTGGCTCTACTTGGCTGCTTGCCTTGGGATGCAGCCTTCAGCGATCCTATGTATCTCCAGAGAAAGGCTCCCAACCTACACTGGGAAATAGTTCCTCGAGAACAGGCTCTCATGAGTGTTTGCAGCTACAATGAACCACAGGACATAGTGGAGATGGAAGGAGGATATCTGTGCTGGAAGCCCCTTGGGTCTTTCCAGACTTCAGTCCATCATGTCCATCACATTAAATAACAGCAATACTTTCCCCAGGGTTGTGCTGCAGAGCAATCTCTTAAAGACTGGGGATTCTCAGTCCAGTACCAAAAGCCAGACCTCACTTCAAAAACATGCTGCCTAGTCCACACAGCTTGCCTCAGAGGGCCAGGAGACCAGATGTGCTGGTGAGGACCCATCACACATATCTCTTCCCAAACCAAATGCTATTCTGGCTAACACATGCAGCCAGCTCCCAGATTCAAATGTTTGAGCAGATTTGCTCACTGGTAGCCTGCACCCCTCTATGTGGTTTTGCAGATGCACAGGCTGTACATGCCTGTTTACCTACACATCATTCCCCAGGGAACAGCAGGTAAGGATGAAAGTGTCTCTGGTTTCTCCATCTCTGGCCATTGGCTCCTAGTGTGCATGGCTGGATAAACTGAGCTGGCAGAAACTGTGCAGTGAAAGGAGCAAAGAAGGCCAGGGATGGAGAGTGGGGATGCCTTAGAGTGGAAAAATGGGAAGCAAACACAGTCTGGAAAAGGGCGCGAGGTCCTGTTGCACAGTGAAGAGCAGGACAAGATGAAGAAAGAGTGGCTGGAAAGACATCAATTTTACTACTCTCAGGTCTGTAAGAGGGGATGCTCCTTGAGGAAAGGCTTGTTACAACTCATCTGTGAGTTAAGAGACATGGAAACATCAAAACAGTAAAATCATGCCTTTATGAAACAGTGACCTGTTGCTTATGTGAATGTCAAGGGCTTTGTCTAACCCACCTCTCCCTAAACACACTCATCACTACCCAAAAGGAAGGAGGAAGCTCCAGCACAGTCCCCCTGCTTGTAAAAAATGGAGTCAAAAGACTAACAAATACCCACTTGAAGAGCTGAGGCAAGTGAGGGCTGGGAGGAAGACACCACACAACCAGATGCCCATTCGTTTTGCTCCCACTTTTATTCTCCTGCTTCTCTGATCACCAAATATGCAAGACCTCTTGCACATAAGGTAGATCTAGAAGTTACAGTCC
The DNA here is from genome assembly GCA_013400475.1 of Tricholaema leucomelas. Taxonomy (NCBI): domain Eukaryota; kingdom Metazoa; phylum Chordata; class Aves; order Piciformes; family Lybiidae; genus Tricholaema lacrymosa; species Tricholaema leucomelas. Next base: position 220,673 of record WAAF01000418.1, read on the forward strand.
CTGACAACATATCAACAGCTCTCTGGAAACACTGCAGAGACACTGTGGTTGCTTTCTGTCATAAAGCAGGCACAAAGGGATGCAGGCACATGCACATACCTAGCTGCACATGAATGCAGGCAATGCCATAAAAACATTTCTCCTTTCACTTTCTTTTGTGTGATCCATCTTGTGGGAATGCTGTAGAGGCAGCAGCACTGGCTCCCTTCTCATCTACATTATCTCCTTGGTAAAAAGTTGCTTTAAGAAGAAAACACATTAATGCCTTGAAGGGAGCTTACAACGGGAGAACTGCCACGAGAACTGACAAGGCTGCCAAGTGCTCAGGGACAGAAAACACCTTCTAGGGGATTATCCCAATAAACGGGTTTTCATCAACCTCAGGTGCTTCAGGAGGCAGGATTGTCCCTTGATATTGAATGACTAATCCAGCCTCAGCTGAAGTCCCTTCCTTGCCCTTCATCAGGGGCTAATGAAGGTCTATATCCCTCTCTAAAATTCTCCCTGGGTTTCTGTCTGAACTTCTCCCAAGTCAGATGTTCCCAGTAGCATTGCAATGGACACAACTGACGTGTCTGCAGCCCTTTGGGAACACAAGTGGACTTCATGACACTGGTTGGACAAAACACGTATTTCTTTGTGGTAGCAGAGTTAAAACCTGCCTAATTTCCAGTTTCAGCTCCTCATGAGCACACAGCATCAAACATGGTCTCTACTCCAAAGAGATCCTTGGCTAACCAAGCTGACCAGAGACACCATGAAGCGAAGGACCATGTCAGATCTCTGTCATCTCAACTATACTGCTGCACCTCACCCTTAACATCTAGCAAAGCCACCCCAGCTCCTGAAGTTTCCCTGTTCTGTCAGGGCCATTGGAAAAGAAAGATCCATGGTCTGAAGTTGTATGGAAAATCCCAGAGCCTTCCTTCCACATTCAATAATCCTGTTAAACTGAACTCTGGCTGGATTAATCTCTTTCCCCAGACAAATGGGTGATTATTCAGGCATCACATTGGGATTTTTAGGGTTTGTGTGTGTTTCTACTGATCTTCTCCTGGCTTCTTTTGTAAATGGCTTTTACCGCTCCCCCGACGGCATGCATGATTCAATTCAGTCTCTCCATTAACGCTGCAGATACAAATACCTGCTCCCCAGGGTGACCCGCAACAAACATCGGTGGAGCTTTGGGGAATCTTTCCCTCCTTTGCCACCAGTCTGGTGGTTAGAAAAAACTACAGCTACTCTTATTTGTCCTCAAAGCCCTCTCCTCTCTAAAGCTTGCTGAGACAAGCTCTGCAGATACTCAATCCATAAGGCCTAAGGCCACAGCATCCAGAAATCTGCCTCTTAACCGAGCCCAGTAAATGCAACATGTGCCTCAGGCAGCCTTGGATAAGGATGGTCCTGTTGGAATCAAATGAACTTGGCACATGGACACCCAGGTGTGAACACAGAACATGACTGGGAAACACTTAGGTGGTGGGGTGGTTGTGGTACCTCCAGCATGGGTGAACACATGGAGACTCACCAGAAAAGGTAAGAAGGAACTTCAAAATGACCCCAAAGAGGCTGCTCAGGTTTCTTGCCTGGGTAACAGGAGGTAACCACTTGTGACACCAGGGGACTGGCCCTAGGTCCCATGCAGACGTGTCTCCAGCAAGGTTGGCCCTTGGGTTTTTTCAATAACCAGGAGTAGATCCCTACTTGGCATAAAGAAATGTCACCACAGAGCTCCTTTGCTCCCTGGAGCACCCTGACAACAGAGCCTCCATCTACCAGGGCAGCACCTGAGATTCCCAGCACCCGGCGTTCTGCGTGCGCTTGTATGCTGTGCGTGCGTCTGCGTAAGCACGCGGAGTGCCGGCGGTCAGACACGCGCATCTTGTAACGGCACGGAGCCACCTTCTTGTGGTCTCTTTACAGACCTGCTTTCAAGGCTCTTCACTCCCAACCCCAAGTAATGCCATCACATAAAAGCCAACAAGCCCGTTTGCACTGCCTAGATGTTTTCATAGAATCATAGAATGGTTTAGGTTGGAAGGGACCTCAAGGATCATCCAGCTCCAACCCCCTGCCATAGGCAGGGACACCTCCCACTAGAGCAGGCTGCTCAAGGCCTCATCTAGCCTGGCTTTAAACGCCTCCAGGGAGGAAGCAGCCACAACCTCCCTGGGCAACCCATTCCAGTGTCTTACCACCCTCACTGTAAAGAACTTCCTCCTAACATCCAGTCTGAATCTCCCCTCTGCCAGGTTAAACCCATTCCCCCTCGTCCGGACATTACCAGACCTTGTCAATAGTCCCTCCCCAGCCTTCCTGTAGGCTCCCTTCAGATACTGGAAAGCCACTCTAAGGTCTCCTCAAAGCCTTCTCTTCTCCAGGCTGAAGAGCCCCAACTCTCTCAGCCTGTCCTCATAGCAGAGCTGCTGCAGCCCTCTGAGCATCTTCGTGGCTCTCCTCTGGACCCGCTCCAGCAGTTCCATGTCCTTCTTGTGTTGGGGGTTCCAGAACTGCACACAGTACTCCAGGTGGGGTCTGACAAGAGCAGAGTAAAGGCATGTCCTCAGCTATGTTGCTATACTTCACTGACTACAGTAAGTTGAAACTAATTTATACTCTGGCTAGCCCTGCCAAGATGAGCCTGCTAGGAGGAGCCCAGTAGACTGTGGAGCTATAGGACTTCTCACCAACCCCCAGCCTGTCCTGTCTGCCCAAGCCACGGGTATGCAAAGGAGCACACTGTCATCCCCTGGATGCCAGCCTGGCCCTTCAGCTGCTAGCAAAGATGAAGGAAGAAAGCAGACAGTATCTCAGCTCTGCAGCTGGAAGAGCTCACTGGCACTCGCAGCACTGCCAGCTTCCTCTTGGATATACTCACATTTTTGGTCATTTCCCCACTCAAAGCTCCAAGAGTCCTGGGAGAGATAAGAGTAGCAGCACTTTGTATCAGAAAGCACAACAGACAGCATCACTGAATCTCAGGAAAGATCACAGTATCACAGTATCACAGTATCACCAAGGTTGGAAGAGACCTCACAGATCATCAAGTCCAATCCTTTACCACAGAGCTCAAGGCTAGACCATGGCACCAAGTGCCACGTCCAATCCTGCCTTGAACAGCTCCAGGGACGGCGACTCCACCACCTCCCTGGGCAGCCCATTCCAGTGGCCAATGACTCTCTCAGTGAAGAACTTTCTCCTCACCTCAAGCCTAAACTTCCCCCGGCGCAGCCTGAGGCTGTGCCCTCTCGTTCTGGCGCTGGCCACCTGAGAGAAGAGAGCAACCTCCCCCTGGCTACAACCACCCCTCAGGTAGTTGTAGACAGCAATAAGGTCACCCCTGAGCCTCCTCTTCTCCAGGCTAAACAATCCCAGCTCCCTCAGCCTTTCCTCGTAGGGCTGCGCTCGAGGCCTCTCCCCAGCCTCGTCGCCCTTCTCTGGATACGCTCAAGCATCTCAATGTCCCTTCTAAACTGGGGGGCCCAGAACTGAACACAGTACTCAAGGTGTGGTCTAACCAGTGCAGAGTACAGGGGCAGAATGACCTCCCTGCTCCTGCTGACCACACCATTCCTGATGCAGGCCAGGATGCCACTGGCTCTCTTGGCCACCTGGGCACACTGCTGGCTCATGTTCAGGTGGGTGGCTCATGTTCAGGCCTCAACGATGAGGCTTCCTCCACAGCTTAAGACATCCTTAGAAAACAAAGTCAGTACTTCCTGCTTCCCTGGGGTGCCTGGTTTGTGGCACTCAGGATATATGAGATGCTTCTTGACACTGCTAGGGACAGCAGATGCTCTGCCAATTCCTGCCCAGATCAGGGACAGCAGTGGAGGACTGGCGAGATCAGTGCCAAGCCAGAGAGGCAGTGATCCTCAGGAGAGACCAGGAGCAGCAGAGCAAATGGACACTGCAACCCTGAAGAAATCCCTCCCCATCCCCTTTGCAGCAACGGACAGCCCAGGGTGCCAAATGGACCAAAACACCACAAAATCCACATACCTCTGATCTCTGTCCCCTTATCAGGACACAGATAAGCCAGGCAAAATTCCCATTAACCAGCTAATGTGTATTGCAGTGTTTCCCAGGCAAGGCTCCTCATGGCTAAATAACAGTCTTTATCCCTCAATTTCCCTTCATCATTTGTCATCTTCTTTCAAATCAACTCAGTATTTCCTGAATCCTCAAGTACTAACAGGCTCGGAATGAAAAAAAAAAAGGCAGCCAAGGAAAGTGCTTATGACTCACTAGAAAACTGGTTAATATTTCCCACCCCTCTTCTCTCAAACCTCCCCCTTTCCATCCCAGGCCTCCAAACACTTCCCAGACAGCCAGAGACTGACTCAGATGCATCAGTCTGGGAGAGGAAACCCAGGGAGCAAGAACTGCAGAAACATTCCAGTTATAAAAGATCCCCAGGATCATCAAGTCCAACCGTTAAGAAGGCAAATGGATTGCAGCGCTGGGAAGAAAGAAGCACAGAGCATTGGAATTCTTGGCAGATACATTTCATGTTCCCATGTCACACCCCAAATCAGCGACATCCCTGGGTCAAACCAAATCCTGCACCAACTGGTGCCAGGATCTTTCCCAATGGACAAGGTCAGGGAAGTAGGAATCATGCTGGGATAGCTTCTGCAGAGGAAACACAGCGCACATTCCCTCCTGCTGCCAACAGCCCCCTGGAAGGGCAGGAATAGGAGTTTCTGTAGCAAAAAATGGTCTTTGAGGGCACAGAGGAGAAGGAAAGGGGCTGCACTGAGGGCTTGGCAGGTGTGTATGGAAACAGAGACAACAGAGCACAGCAGCGTTTTGTGCCCAGGGGTGTCTTCCCCCTCCACACACATTCACGGGCACTGTGGCAGGTGTTACAGGATGAGTGACCAGGGCCTGGGCCCATTTGGGGCTGAAGGTAACCCCAAACTGCAACACCACACTGCATGGCAGCTCCACTGCGAATGGAAACCTCCAGCTACTGCAGATGGCAACCCAACCCATCACCCAGAAACAGCCATGGTGCTGACCTTCTAAGGGGGCCTCATCTTGCACCCTCCAAAGCAAAACAGAAGGAAATGGGGATATTTTTGTAACCTACTTCAATGCTTACCCCCCGCCCAGGTTCCACTCCCTCCTCCTGTGCCCTAACACATCACTGCATCCTCAGATAAACTGTGGAATGGCAGTTCAGGGGCAATCCAAAAGCAAAGCAGAAGGGCTGCAGAGCAGGAAAACAATGAAAAAAAACCCAAAGATAAAAGAAAAACTGAGGAGAGAGGGAGGTTAAAGAGAGACAGGACTGGGGAAAAAGCAACGGCAGCACAGGGAAAGAGGGGGTGGAATTCCTCTGGAAATCATTAATAGTCCAGGAAGCTTCAGGACTAAACCTGAATACAGACACTTAAGCTCTCAGCTCTGCCATTAACGCTAGGGCCTAAATTATTGATCTTTTGCCTTTATCAGCATAACAGTCACGTCCTGGTATCAAGATCTAACTACACTGCGGTCCCTGTGCTGCAGCCACTGAAATAATTAGGAGAAATTCTCATTAAAGGAGAGTGAAAGGTTCAGAGATGGAGACAGAGAAAAGGGTCTGGGAGGGTGTTTAATGTCTTCCACGGGGTCGAGAGAGCGCTCTGATCAAATCCCCGCGTGGGGCTGGGGGATGACAGCTTATCAAAAGGAGAAGTCCAAAGCTCGGGCTGTGCTGTGCTGTACCGGCACCCGCCCGCAGCCACCGCCACACACTGGCGAGAGGGGGAGTGAAGGGAGGCAGGGGGAAAATGCATGAAAAATAAATAAAAGAGGGGGGGAAATAAAATTAATAATGGAAGGGCTGCTGCAGACTCGTTTGGAGCCTAAAAAATTCAGCCTGGGGAAAGAGAAAGGGCATAGGGAGGGGAGGTTAGTACGAGCACCAGGAGGAAGGAGCCCAGGCTGGTCCCCAAGGCACACGACTACGGCTCTCGCTATCGATTTCACTGCGGACTGCACCGTGCGGGACGCCGAAGGGGAAGTGCAAAGCAAAGGAGCAGAACAGCAACGCAAAACCATGCATGCAGCCAAGGGCACGGAGGGAAAAAGCCAAGAGGACGAGGGCAAGAAGCCTGGCCTGGCAGTGGCACTGCCTGCAGCCAAAAGCACCACGGAAAATACCTAAAAAAAACCCCTATATATCTATATCTATCTATATAAAGGGGAAAGATGTACCCCCCCCACCCAGCCCAAAACATTTCACACAGCCTAGAGGAAAAAAATATCCTGAGCCAATGGGCAGCAGAAGGAAGTCGCTGGAGATTTTGGTGTGATGGAAAGATAAGGCGAGTGATGGGCAGGGATGAACGCAAAAGGGCTGCCCCTCCCCCCCACACACAAAGTTTGCCTATATTTAATGTCAACGCCGTGTAATTTAAAAGAAAAATTCCATTTCACTCAGCTAATCAGAATGGTTAGAGAGACCATTACCACAAACACTGGGAACATCTGAAATTGATTATTTTTTACTTCGTGCAGTTAATGAAATCCTCCAGTGACTGCGGGCGAGTGCGGTGGAGGGGTCTGCGCCAGGCACTGGCAATGGGGGAGGGGGGGTGCCGTGCTGCTGCCGCCACCACCGCCGCCGCCACCACCATCCACCTCTCTGCCCAGGTCTGCAGGGAAGAGGTGTGGGGCTGCCAAAGCCTGGCTGGGCTCCCTGCCCACCATTTTGTGAAGGCTGGAGATATTTAGCATGGGCGGCACATCCCGTAAGGAGCACCACATCATTAAATGTCTTGGGCTGGTGCAGCGGAGAAGAGAAATGCAGGATGTCACTGCCTGATAGGGAGAAGACTCAGAGGTTATTTATTAGCGGACACTTACCACAAACTGCATTTCTCCATTTGCATTCAGTATGCTGCAGCTGGCTTAGCATCAGGAAAAGGCAGGCAGGGTGGAGAGACCAGCACCTTCACTCTTCCACTGCTGTCCGCCTATCCTGTTCCTCACCCATCTCAACCCTCTCGAACCCTCTGGTCCTCATCAGACTCACTGGAGTCACTTATGTTTTGGTTTGGCATGAACTGGTCAGGCCAGCTTTGCAAATGAAGCCAGGAGGTTTCCCACTGAAGCTTCCCATCACCATGTCTCAAAGCAACCAAACCTTGGGCTCTAGTCACCAAGGCCTGAGGTCCATTCACCAAGCTCTGGCTTCTGCCAGATCTCTACAGCGGCCCTTCAGCCACCAGTGCAGGAGACATGCCTTCTTCTGCAGTGCAATCCAGAGCAAATTGCTCAGAGGACAACTGCATGCTCAGCCTGTTGCAGCCAGGCACCAAATCCTTACCTGGAGGAGCATCTTGAGGGCATCCCATTAGATCCCTTCCTCAGAGGAAGGTGAGTGCTGGGGGGCCGCTCTCCTCTCCATCCCACGGCCACAGCTTCTCCCCCACCTCCAAAAAGTGGCCGAGCATAATTACGCAGAAAGCTCCTCTGGAGCTATATCAATAAGACAGACGTCTGTTGTATCATTCTCTCTCAGTAAGGCATTTCTTCTCCCCAATTGCTCATATAGAATCATAGCCTAATAGCATGCTATTAACATAATTGCCAGCACAACTAGTGTTCCGTGTCTCACAGCCATTTGCTTATTTTGCCATAAAGAATATAAAAAGCAGCCCCAAAACCCACAGCTGGGCCGAGTGGCCGAGGGGACCGGTTGCTCAGCTCCGCTGGCGGCCTGGGGACCCGGCCGGGAAAGGAGAGGCACTGACGGCTGGCCCCAGCTGCGGGCTGCAGCACCGGCAGCGCGCTCCGACTGGGCTCCCAAGCAGACATGTGCAGAGATCTAAACGGATTCTGCCAGGCGAAATGAAATTCCCATTATTTTTAATTAATCCTTAATTAAAATATATTACTCCGCAGATTCCGCAAATCTCTCTTAATATGCAAATGCGGCCCATTCAAGGATATTTACATATCATTAATTAAAACGGCACATTCTTTCAGTCTAACAAGCTGGGAGCCGTGGTTGTTGCCACACTGGCAAGAAAGCCTGGCCTGGCACTGCCAAATTCAGCGAGAAAGATGTCAAGTGTCATGGCAGGAGTGGGAAAGTGCAGGGCTGAGCAAGATGAGTTTGGGACATCCAACTCTGCGGCAGAAGGGCACCATGAAGCCTGGCTGGAGTAGTGGATGGAGATGCAAAGCAGCACCCAGGGAGGAAGGAGGTGTTTCAGCAGAGGCAGGCACACAGCCCAGGCTCTGATGGTAGTGGTCAGTGCTCACCCATACACAATATTTGAGGTGAGTTGGTTCGCCATGGCCTTCGTTGTCAGGGACACTTTGCTACCCCACCAAGATTTGTCACCAAGGAATACTGCCGCTCTCCCTGTTGTCTTCAGCTTTAGAGGGTGGCGATCTCCCTGCTTCAAAACTACGGGACACACTGTCTACCACAGTCAAGTTCCCAGCACCACGTTCACTTTGAACTGCATCACATCAAGCAAGGCAAACCACCCCATCAGAATGGTCAGACCCTGTGAGACCAGTAACTGTCACAGCCTTTCACTAGGGTGAAAGCAAAGAGGTGACAATGTCCTGGCTAGAGGGAAGAAAGGCTCCATGGTTCTCCAGGAAAATCTGCACCTCCACCCCCAAGTTGTAAGGGACAGGCTCTTTAGGCAGCACCACAAACCAGCAAGCTCTGTGCCTGCAACACATGCCCAGTGGAGCTACAGACCCTGAGATGCTCATCAAACCACAGTGTGAGCCAGATGAGAACTTAATACCTGCTTCAGTGTGGGTCTAATAGCTGCAGAGAAATTATGGCTTAGTACTCTGGAGAGGCTTATCAGGTAACTGAGGCCGAGTATTAGTCAGGCATGAATCCATCAGCCCCAAGAGCCATCTGTTTTGAACATGCTGTGACAACTCCCCATTACTGCCAACTCACCTGCATCTCAAGTCTCCCATGGGATGATGTCAAAAGGAACATCGAGCACCTAAAGCCCAGCTAGCAGCTCTTTCCCAGAAAATAAAGGCCACTGCCAACCAAGTAGTGTCTACATGTTCATAGCTCCACCATTACCTGAAAGCAAAGGCTGGACAGGCCTCCACAGCTACACCCCAGGGAAGAGCCTTACCTCCCATCAGAACCTGGATACGCAGCTCCTCTAAACTGGGAGGTTTTCAGCTGGCAGGACTGATTTCCATGAGAATGACAGACCCACTCTCGTCGTCTCTGTACTGTCACTACCTTCTTCTAGACAGAACAGACAGCAGAAATTCAGCCAGCAGCTCCTCACACAGGACTGACAGATATTCTCAGCAACAATTAATAAGCCTCTGTCCTTCTCCAGTGCTTTTCAGAAAACTTCAAAGTGCTTGAATGAACTTGTCTTCTCCACATTCCAGAGCAGAAGGAAACGTGTTATCAACCTCTTTGCCCAGATGGGGAAGTCAAGGCACAGTGCAGATTGACCTGTCCCCTGTCACACACCACACAAGCAGCTTTACACACTGATCAAAACAAAAGCCACCCAGCTGGGTGAGAGAACTGGTGTTGAGCATTGCTGGCTATACTGCTGCCCACTGCAGGGGTCTGGGAGGGACACCAGCGAAGAGGCACTTCACTCTTGATTTATCCTTTTTTGCTTCTTCCCTTGGCGACTGCCACCAGGCTTCAGCAACAAGCATGGTTCAGCCAGATATACCTTCAGCCTGGCCTAGCCACCTCGAAACCCCCAGACACCCCTACATCACGCAGGTGTTTGCCACACAACACCTTCCTGCTTTCCCAATAAAAGAAGCTGTTCGGGTCACACAAGACTTTAATCTCCCAGATCTTCAGAGAAGGAGGAGGGGACAGACTTAGCAGCCAGCTGAGAGGACACAATATGAACTACTCAAATCAAGATGACTTGGCTGCATTTCAGTGCCTCCCATGGTGAGAAAAAGTGGCATTATCTACATGCAACAGGTTGGTAGACTGAGTCCATTTTAAGCCACACTTACCCCTTTTTGCTGCATAATTTGTTCTTCAGAGTCTTTGGCGCTAAGGGGATGCTTGCCTTGCTTTTCTCCTGCCTTCTTCCAGGACTGAGCAAGGGAAACATTCCTGCTTTACCATAGACTGCCCCTTCAGCAAGTTTTCAAATCACTTAATTCCTCTCCAGATCTTCAGCAACACACCAGTCCAGGGAGCTCACCAAGGCCCACGCAAGACACAGCAGCTAGCAAGCCAGGTGCTGCTGGAGAGGCTCATCCTGCCTTCACAGCATCTTTGGTCCCATGTCCTTACTAAGAAGCAAGTGAGGTCAGGCAAGAAGGACATTTGGACAGGGCCTGAAATACCCATTCAACCTCTATGCCAACCTGCCAAGGAAGTGGCCAATGCACCAGGAACCACAGACAAAACCCACCAGGACTGTTTCCTTCACCTGCTGGCTGGCAGTTTTGGAAACCCTTCCGGTGACACCCATCACCACAACACAGCCTCAGGAGCTGCCCAGGTCAGTGGCTTTCAGCCTCTTTCCAGAAAAGCCTTAATGCTCCCCAGTCTGGAGCACTGGGACACTGCATAGACAACACACCGCAGGGTGCCAAATGGTTGATGACTTATGCCAATTAATACTCCCCCAGCATCTCTTGCAATGGAGAGATGTCTGAACCTTGGTGGTCTTGGCCCAGGGCCAGCTGAGGTGATTAAATCTTGCCTCCCCCTCCACTCTCCCTTTGCAGTTCCAATTGCATGTGAAATCTCTCCTTGCCTCCCGGTGCATTCAGCTGCATCCTGGCCACTTACGCAGGGTTAAAAGTCACCGCCACAAGCCACAGCTCCAGGCCACAGGTCCAAAGCCTGAGCCTGCCTGCTCACGTGTCCCCACATCCTGCTCTTGCTCCTCCAGTGAGCCTGAAGGAGGAGGAAACAGCCACATCTGGCCTCCCCCTCCTCTGGATCTTCTTCCTTTCACCCAAGATTTGCTGGGGTTGGTGGTGGAGCACGTGCTCTGTTCCCCAGGCTGAGGGATCAACAGGCAGGTTCCTCAGGCAGACAGTGACACTGCTCCACTCCACAGACAGGGGCAGGAGCCTGTCCCCTCTTCTCACGACAAAATCCTCTCTCCGTAAACAAGGCAAAACAAAAACAAATGCCACAGGCCATTACAGCTTTCTGTACAGCAAGTGCCACTTGTTCACACAGGCTGGTGCTCTCCAAGCTAAGTCTCTCAGCAGCATGCACCAGTGGACCCAACATGTCAAACTCAGAGTGTTAGAGGGTCCTGGCTTCCCAGCATCCTAGAGAGGCTGGTCCCCGTCTGCCTTGCCTCCAGCTCTGCTCCTCTGTCCCCAGCAGGTACTGGGGAACTCTTGGGCACAACCTCTAGTCACCCACATTTGGGGAGATAGCAGGAACAGTCACGAGTGAAGGGGCTTGTTTTTGCCTCCCCCCTACTGACACATGTTCTGCCCACATTAATACTCCCTACAGCTGAAGCAGCTGACACAGTGAGGAAGCCCACCCAGGAGAGGTAATTACATCACAAAACTATTTTAAAATCAATGAACGCCAAGATGGATGGGGTAAGGAGTGTGGTAGCAACAGCCTGCTGTCACTCTGGGTATCCTGCTACAGTCTGGCCACCTCAAAGGGTTGGACAACCCTAGATCCAAAGGGCAGGGCACTCCTAAGCCTTCTGCACCAGGGGCTGGGCAAACAGAGTGGAAAAAAAACAAAAAGGGCCCCAAAAAGCATGGCCTCAGAGCTGGTGGAGGACTGCTGGCATGACTTTTGGTGACCCAGCTCTTCGGATGGGCAGCAGCTTGCTCCAAGTTCACCAGCTCACAGAGATGAGGGATCATAGAATCACAGAATCATTCAAGTTGGAAGAGACCCTCGGGAACATCAAGTCCAAACACGGATCCTGCTCTACAAAGTTCACCCTTAAACCACATCCCCAGGCATCACACCTAAATGACCTTCAAACACATCCAGGGATGGTGACTCAACTACCTCCCTTGCCAGTCTACTCCAATGTCTGACTACTCTTTCTGCAAAAAAGTTTCCCAACATCCAGTCTAAACCTACTCTTGAGGCCATTCCCTCTCATTCCATCACTAATTACCTGTGAGAAGAGTCCGGCACCAATATCTCCACAACATCCTTTCAGGTAGCTGTATATAGCAATGAGGTCTCCCCTCAGCCTCCTCTTTTGCACACTAACCATCCCCAGCTCCTTCAGTCACTCCTCGTAAGATTTATTCTCCATGCCCCTCCCCAGCTTCATTGCTCTCCTCTGCACTGGCTCCAGCATCTCCACATCGCTCTTGTACTGAAGTGTCCAAAACTGAACACAATACTTGAGGTGTGGCCTCACCAGTGCTGAGTACAGGAGGACAATCACCTCCCAACTCCTGCTGGACACAGCATTTCTAATACCAGCCAGGATGCCATTGGCTTTCCTGAGCACCTGGGCACACTGCTGGCTCATATTCAGCGCTTGTCGACCAGAACGCAGAGGTGCCTCTCTGCCAGACAGCTTTCATTTAAAACAACCTGCAAAACTCATCCCAGCTTGAAGGCACAACCCAGAAGGTGTATTAGGAGTGCAGAAAACACGCACTTTCACACCCACCAGTGTCTCCCATGTGGCCAGACAGCATGGGCAGGACTGAGCAAGGGCAAAGGGTGCCAAGCAGAGACAAAACAAAAAAAAAAAAAAAAAAAAAAGACATTCCTCCTCCCACCTGAACAGAAGCAGAGTCAGGGCTGTGGGCAAAGTCACCACCTTTGATACAATAACACACCCAGCCTCAAAGAGCAACCTCAGCTGCAAAGGACACAGCTTAAAAGGAAAAATAGGTGGGAAAAGGAGAAGCCCTAGAACCAAAAGAATCCCTACAACACACGACCTCCCTCTCCCCTTCTCCTTTTGTGTCTTGTTCTCTCTCTCCTTTCCCCGGCCGGGTTTAATTTGACACCTTGAGCTTTGGTAACGAGGTGGGGAGGGAAGAGCCACAGTGGAATTCATTAGGCTGAGCACTGCAGGCCCTGCTCTCGGCGCGCTAATGACATTGGAGGATAGGGAAACGAGACAGCAGCCACGCCGGATGAAATAAACATGAGCACTGTCAGCCCTGACAGTGAAAGGGACAAAATAAGGCAGGTAGAGACCTTTCCTCAGCCACACGATGCAAAGCGACAGCTTCCGAAGTCCCTCACAGATCCCCTCTGCCCAGGAAAGGGAAGAGCGGCCAAGAAGGAGATGGAAAAGAGAAGTGATTAAAACCACCCTTCCCCAGGCATTCACCCTCCTTCAGTTTGCTTCCATGGCAGGAAGAACTCATGCCACCTCCTTCCAGATGGACAGCACAATCCTGAACTCTGCAAAACTGCTACCAGGGGTTTTGGAGATGCCATCTTTGCCTGGAGCACACCTCTGCCTTTCCTGACGAGCACAGGGAAGCAGGGTGGGACAGGTATTGCACAAATCTCCCAGGCTCATCACACCACCCAACAAGCAAGAGAGGACCAAGCTTTGCTGTACCATAAGGCTCATGTGCAGCACAGAGACATATCTGAACGCACAGAGAGTGCTCCTGGCATGCCATGGTGCTACATGAACCCAGCACCATTCCTGGCACCATTTCTCTCAGTGTTGACAATGCTCTCCAATTCTGGAAACAGCAGGCAGCAAAAAATGATGCTGACCTGCAAGCCTTCATCCCAAGTCCGTGAGTATCCAGGTATGTGAGTCCTATTGAGACAGCAACATTTAAAGGGCAACATGCAAGTTGCAGAGAACAGGAACACTGTGAGTCCTAGGAGAAAACTATCTGTCTACATCATCTCACCACTTTTGATGCTGGACTGCAAGGATACCAGGTCAGGACAGTGCCAGCCTGCTTCCCTTCATAATCTGGGCCTGCAGAACCATCACACAGTGTGTCTAAAACCCAAGAGAATGGTTGCAGAATTGCTGGCCACCAGCAAGGAGCTGGCCAACAGCGGTCCAGTTTAGCCTCCAGCACAGGCCACAGCACACCTTCTCCTCCACCTCCACCTCCAAACACCATTTCTGAGCATCCTCCTCACCCAGCTCCTAGTCCCCTCTCCTGAAAGTACTCTTCAGGAGGATGGGGCTCTTCATTTGAGAAGAGCTACTCCAAGCTGCACAGGTAGCAGGAGAGTCAAGAGAAGCAATAGACCAGGAAGAGCCACACAGGCCTTGAGAAACCAGACCTGGGGGAAGACAAGAACACTGAACTGAACTGACCTGCCCAGTGCTAATTCTGCCAACGAGCTGAGGGCACAGGACAACTTCCTTCTCTGCTTCGCCCTGCCCACCATTTCATCGGCCAGTGCAACAGCCACATCAGACTTTGCACCAATACCTCTGGTGTTCTGCAAGGTAAAATACTTCTCAACCAAAGAATGTCTGGCATCAAAACCAGACTTTTTCTTTCCTCCAAAACGTTGGCCTGTCCCATACCTCGAGCAAGGGAAGATTCTTCTTCCCAGGTGCACAAGCGCAGAGCACAAGAGCGCATCTGCCTGATGCCAGGCACATCACTTGGGTTGACAGACGCTGTCTTTCCATCAGGAATTTGAATTTTCTGCTTTGGTTTGGGGGCAAGTTTTTCTCACTGGGCAAAGCTTACAGAAGGCTCTTTTACAGCATCTTCACTCCAGTGCTTTTAGTGCTCCCAGTTGTTGGCTCTGCTCCCAGGACACAGAACCATGAAAGAGGGAAGGGCACGAGGGGAAAAAGAAAGGCAAATTTCTGGAGCACAACAGCCCCAAGCACTACTCCTGTATTGGACCTTGGCCTGTACAAGTCATACATACACACCTGCCTCAGTTTCCCCATCCATTAAATTGCCAAATCCTCATTTGGCCCCTTTCTCCTCCCATTCTCAGCAAGGGATGGCTCTGACAGATGCACTGCTAGATTTGCTGCATCTTCACCACCCTGATTTCCACCCCAGCAAAGAACCCCACACGTAGATGGGAATATGGGACCCATCATACGGTTTAAATGACCCAGGGCTGTTTCCCAAAGTCCACTCAAAGGCCAGGAACACTTCCAGGCTCAGTTTTTCACTCTTCACTCCATCCTCTGCCTTTATTCTCATCCCCCACTCCCCCAAGCATCCCTTGAAAGCGAATGGCAATTGAGTTTTTAAGTCCCTATTCATCAAGAAAATTAATTCCTTATGCATAATTCATTTCTTTTGTCAACTTGCCCCCCCACCACCAAACGCTCCTGAATGTGTCAGGATTGGAAGTGGCAAGGGTAGAATGGGAGCACAAGAGGCTGAGAAGGGGAAGAAACAGCCATGCTACAAGCTGACCACCCCAAGCACTGGCTCCCAAGGTATCCCCATGAGATGTCTGAGAAGAGAAATCAGCACAAAGTTTGAGTTCTCAATAACCAACCAGTGAGCTTGATGGTGGGATAGAGGAGAAACGTGGGCTTAAAGTTCATGCTAGCTCTATGGTGCTGCCTGTGCCACCTGGAGATAGCTGAGCTGAGGATGGTCTTACTGTAGTATCTTAGGTGACAACTGACAGAGGTCTAGGGCTGGCATGAAGCAGGAGCAACAGGGTGCCCAGAAGACCAAAGGCAGAGTGAGCCTTCTAAGGGTGTGAAATCACAGTGCTCTGGTCTTCAAATCCAAGGGATGGCAGCCTTTAGTCGGGCTTTCTGTCATACAATCATAGAATGGTTTAGGTTGGAAGGGACCTCAAGGATCATCCAGCTCCAACCCCCTGCCATAGGCAGGGACACCTCTCACTAGAGCAGGCTGCTCAAGGCCTCATCTAGCCTGGCTTTAAACGCCTCCAGGGAGGAAGCAGCCACAACCTCCCTGGGCAACCCACTCCAGTGTCTTACCACCCTCACTGTAAAGAACTTCCTCCTAACATCCAGTCTAAATCTCCCCTCTGCCAGCTTAAACCCATTCCCCCTCGTCCTGACATTACCAGACCTTGTCAATAGTCCCTCCCCAGCCTTCCTGTAGGCTCCCTTCAGATACTGGAAGGCCACTCTAAGGTCTCCTCAAAGCCTTCTCTTCTCCAGGCTGAAGAGCCCCAACTCTCTCAGCCTGTCCTCATAGCAGAGCTGCTGCAGCCCTCTGAGCATCTTCGTGGCTCTCCTCTGGACCCGCTCCAGCAGTTCCATGTCCTTCTTGTATTGGGGGCTCCAGAACTGCACACAGTACTCCAGGTGGGGTCTGAGGAGAGCAGAGTAAAGGGGGAGAATCACCTTCCTTGCCCTGCTGCCCACACTGCTCTTGATGCAGCCCAGCACAGGGTTGCTGTCTGGGCTGCATGTGCACACTGCTGGCTCATGTTGAGCTTTTCGTCAACCCAGACCCCCAGGTCCTTCTCCTCAGGGCTGCTCTCAGCCATTCCCCACCAAGCCTGTATCTGTGCCTGGGATTGCACCGACCCAGGTGCAGGACCTTGCACTTGGCCTTGTTAAATGTCATGAGGTTGGCCTGTCCTCCTCATAGCTGGTTATGCCAGCCTTGTGCTGGGCGGGATGGACATGTCCTTCAACTGCTACCCTCTTAGTGTCCAGAGTGAGCTACCCAGCCTTCACCACATGCCTTGTCTGTAAGGAGGCATCACCTGTCTGGGCAATTTACAGAGAGCAGCTCTGGAGCAGCGTCAAAGCCCTGCTGACGGTACAAGCTCTAGAGATACCTTTACCACATGGCAAGCACAAGTCTGGAAGGAGGGCCTGGAGGTAGCACACACCTTGTCAGCTCTTGGAAGGACAACCCAGGAAGAAAAACTCCAGTTGCATGAGGAAGGGTTGTCTGGAGATGAGCCGTGCCTGCACTCAGAAAGGATCTTAAACCCTGTGGGCCTCCTGGTGTCAGGATGGACCCAGGCCAGCAGCAGCACTCAGACATTTATCTCCCTGCAGCATTCACGGCACAACAGGAACAGAGCAACTCTCCCTGCCAGCTCCATCTTGCTCCTTCCTCCAGCAGGAGATGCCACTTTGCCCTGGCATTGCCACAGCCCAGCTCAGACACAAGCACATCGTTGCTGAAACTCGGGCTGTTAGCTCTGGGGCTGCGTGTGACGTCGCCCTGGCGAGGCAGCTGCTCCCAGCAGGATCGGGTAGGAGACCAGCTCAGGTTACAGGGCTCGGTTTACTGCTGACCTATCGACATTTACGCTGACACTCAGCCAGTAAACCGCCTTCAGATACCTGACCAAAAAAGACTGTGGCACTTGGCCCACGCTGCTAATCCCCAAAACTTGAGGAGCAGTTCACACGCAGTGCTCACACCCACGTACTGTCACTTCCCACCCTGCAAGCTGGGAAACCCCATATAAACAAAGCTTAATTGCTGCTACTCCGACGCAGCACATGGGCAAAACGCGGCAGAGCCCAACAGCAGCAAAGCCCTAGGATTCCCCAGTGCCTCCGCAGAGCAGACCCACCAGCTGATGTTCAACCAAAGGCAACAAGACCCTCTTCTTACCTGCAAACCTGACATCTGTCACGGCTGAATTTCTCCCTCTGCTAGGGAGGGAAAGGCATTTGTACAGCGGAGTAGAATTCATTTCCTGCTCCTGCACTTGCCACTCTCACTGGCACTAAAGGCAAGGAGGACATTAAGCAATATGCTGAGATGCCACCACCATCTCTGACTTTCCAGAGGGGACACAGCCCTGGCCACATCCCACCCTGGCCCACAGAGCAAAAGGCAGCAGTTCATACTGCTCTCTGTACTAAATTTGGACAGTAAGTAACAGCACCTTGTCACGGGGGGACAGAGAGTGTTTGCAACGCCCCATTTAGCTGCACTGTACTCCAAGCCACAGGCTTCATCAGCATATTTCAGCAGCGCCTTGATGGATGAAGATAGATGGGAGAACATCACCCTTGGTGAAATCACTGTTTTATCAAGGTTAAACTATCCTCATGCTGCACCACCTCCCTTTGTTGCTTCGTTTCCAATCGTGGAATTAGTGACAGACATAACACGTGTTCACACGGACTCAGATCCTCCCTCCCCAGCTGAAGCACCAAGAAGGAGGACAAGCATGGGGAGACCTCTCACATCTCCATGCCTAAGACTTCCCAGCTCTGTCGGCTCTGAGGACACAAGGAAACCCAAAATCCATGTGGAATTCCATGAAGTTGCCTCTGTGTCATGGAGGGCTGGTGAAAGCACAGCAACGTCTCCAGCCAAAGGACCATCAGCCCTTCTCCTTTCACCTTGGCACTCCACGGTTGCTGGCACACTTCCACAAGCTGAAGATGAAAAGATGTGGCCAGCAGAGCACAAGGAAGGAAAGCAGGAGGCAGGTAGGCTTTTTGGAGCCAGATGGCCTTATGGTGAAGGTACCAAGGGAAACAGGATGTAGAAGGGCAGCAGCACAATACATGACCTTTCTCCATTGTGGGCCTGGCTGGATGCAGGCGGGTGAGCCTGGGCAATTCAAGGAAAAGGGCACTGGAGCCAGGGAGGGAGGAGAAAGGCTTTTATCTTCAGGTCAGAAGTTCAACCCCAACCCAGGTCAGCAGCGACAGAAAGCTGTTGCCTTCTGACACCTCTCCAGCAGCCAGCTGGGCAGACTGATGGATGTCCTCACAGCTCCCAGCCCCAGCATTCCCCATATCCCCACCTGGCAGGCTAGGCACGTCTCCTTCAAGCTCCTCCTAAGAGCCATCCCCCTTCAGAGAACACAGCACACAACAGCTGTGCTGGGCCACCAGGCAGAAACAAGTCTCCCTGCATACCCCAAAAGCACACCTAGAAGCTCTACCAAACACCTTCTACAGGGCCTCTCTGCTGAATCAGCTTGTTCTCCTGCCCTGTTTTACCACAAAGGGGAAATGCAGGGCTTTGAGCACCAGCGCTGGTGGAGCGCCTCAAACCACCCCATTTCTCTGAGATCAGACAGCAAGTGCTTGCCACCAAGAAGACTTTGTGCAGGGTCAACAAGGCCTCAATGGCTCTCAGGACAAAATCACCAGAAGAGGAGCCGTTGTGACTCCGAGCACCCATCCTAACACAGGCTCCCCAAGTCACTCTGACAGATTTTGGAGACCTTCCAAGACTGTCGCCCGCTGCGGCTGCAGGCGAGGCCCCAGCAGAGGAAAGCACCTGTTATCCCCGCAGCCTGCAGCCAGGCACTCCCTTGGAGGAACATGATCCTGGTGGGCTGGGAATATGTAAGGGCAGATGCCCAAGGTGGGCAGCATGCAGGTTTTAAACAGTCTGCAGGACCCCTCTTCCGCAGCCCCAGGACCCTAAATACCTTTTAAAACCTCTGTAGCCCCTTTACAGCACTATGCCTCCACAGGGCACTATTAAGTTACAAGAGTATCTCTGGGCCTGGGGCCAGCTGCCGTGTTGTGTGGTCCCCATTAAATACAGATGGGTCTGACTGCCTCCCGTAGGGAGTCCTGCTCCAGCCGTGGCTCTGCAGGAAAAAGTCAGCTTTGGCCACTAGGCTTTCTACCTAGCCTGTCACTCGCTGCTACCCAGGCCCCCTTTCAGCCTTGCTTTCCACCCAGGTTCAGTAGTGTTTTGCATTAAAAAAAACAAGACAGAACGGCTAAGATGATTTGCAATAGCACTGGCTTTACACTTGGGGAAATTGAGGCACAGGCAACCCTGAAAGGCTTGCTCAGGCTCATGAAACACAGCTGCACCCTCTTCTTCCCTGACTCCTCCCACACCTCCTTTGGGCCAGCTCCAGACACAGCCAGCCCAGTGGGTGAGGTCTAGAGGGGCTGCCAGTCCTGCCCTCCCTCCTCCTCCTCCAGCAGGATCCCTTCCTTTGCCCTTTCACCGGCAGGGGAAAGCATGCCTAATATGCAGCTGAGCAGCCAAGTGACCCTGGCAGGCAGCAACCCAGGAGGCAGTCACTTACTATGTCCTGCCACACTATCTTCTGCCTCCAAAGTCACCCTGGCTGCCACAGAAAGATGACACTCTTAGAGGGGCATGGGTACCTGCACACACACAGATACCCACAGACTTCCTGGGAGAGGTGGTTGGTGTCATCCCCCAGCTCCTTCAGGGCTGCTTCACCACGCCAACAGCACCCAGGAGCCAGCAGGAGCAATGTAAGCCTTGCCCTGTCTCACCTCATCCCTTGCCCACTGCTGCCAGACCATTCCTGGCACAAGCAGCTTTCAAGTTTGCAGACACCATCAGAAGCAGCCCCCTGGAGAAGGAGCTTGAG
Organism: Tricholaema leucomelas; assembly: GCA_013400475.1. NCBI lineage: Eukaryota > Metazoa > Chordata > Aves > Piciformes > Lybiidae > Tricholaema lacrymosa > Tricholaema leucomelas. The sequence continues at coordinate 240,873 of WAAF01000418.1, forward strand.
CTGAGATGCTCACAGGGAAGTTTCCTGCGAGCTCAGCATGCAGCAGCTGGCTCACACTCCAAAGCACTGTGGTTTATAGCCCTTATAAAAACATTTATATAGAAACTGGCTGTTCCTATGCATATAAGGCAAATGCCTTCAGACTTGGGCAGGCCCCAACACCGTGTTCCAGCTCAGGGAATAGCCCAGCTTCTCAGTGAGCAAAGTACATCCAAAGCTGGGCAGAAACCAGCCAGCATCTCATAAAATGTCTCCAAGAGCTATATATGGATCCTGGAGCCCAGTCCCAGTTCACTCTGGGAGAACAGGTCAGAGGAGCTGTGCAGACCAGAGCTTCTGAGTCACAGCTACAGAAACATATCACCAAAAAAATGAAGAAAAGGTTTATAACAATGAAAAGGTGGTGGAGATTTCCTTCAGCCCATCCCCAGCACAGTGAGGTAAATGAGAGCATGGGTTAGACAGATGCAGTTTGTGCCAGATCCTCAAAGAAAACAAAAGCAAGACTTTCTGCAGCATAAATATGTCATTAAAAAGCACATCTCTTGGTAACAGCACTGCAGCAGAAGACATTCACAACAGCCCTGACCTGGCTCCATGTGAGACATCTAGGCTGGAAAACTGTCAGTGCCTGAATCCTTCAGTTTTGCAAGGGCAATCCATGCCCAGTACACAGCACCAGTTCCCTTTCATCAATTTCATACTAGTTGCCCCTGAATCAGCTTGCATATCTCACTGAGGGGAGCAGGAACATCTTCTCTCCACTGCTACTTCATATGATACCACCAAAGGGATGCCTTCCTCATTTTTACCAGGTTACAAACAAAGGCCCCACTCCCATAACGATCCTGGTCCAGAACCATCTCATGGCAAACATGCCCACTTCTTCAAGTAATGACCAGTTTGTTCCAGACTTGTACAGCTTTGGTCATGATTACAGATCATAATCATCCCAGTCTTCTCCATCAGCCCAGATCTGAGCTGTCTTCTGCCACAGAGACACAGCACCTCAAGCACAGGCAGCTAAGCATCTGTTGAAAGCAAGGACACTCCGCAAAGCTTTGCTGTTCATGGGCACAATCTACTTCCAGGACCAAGGGACAGGTAGACATCAGGTCCTGGAGACAATTAAGAGAAATAAATCTGGTTGCTTTAACCCCCACACTGGAGGAGGCACAATTTTCCCTGGCGCTAATGGAGGTGCTTTTCCTTACATATACATCAGCTGTGACGATGTCCAGACAGAACATTATTTACAGGTTCTATTAATTACAGCGCTTCTATGGCACTTCCCCTCTTCCAAGTGCTTTATAAACAGCATTAATTCCTGGGCACCTTATCTACTTTCCAAAAACCTCCCTGAGGAGCTGGCAGAGCCCCACAGCCTGGAGCAGCCTTGGAGCAAACAGTCCCCACCCAGCCTTGTGGTCCCTGGCGCCTTTGCTCAAGACCATTGTTCAGAGCTGGAACGGGAGCCCAGCTAATTTACGAGTCATCAAAAGAGCCAGGACTCCTCAGAGAAGTCTGTCCCTGGCCAGTCTCCTACAGGCTAGGACTTACTGCTGTCCTCCCATCCCTGAGGGCTGCTGGCACTCCCGCTTCAGCATCTCTGCCTTGCCTCTCTCTCCAGATGGAGAATTTCTCCCACCATTAAAATTAACGAAGTGGGTTTGCAGGGATGAGCTTGCTTACAGAGTCCCTCCTGGTTCTGGAGTTCGGCGCTACTTTCAAATTGAGTTGCAATCCTGCAAGTGCAAAGTTATACCAAGCATCATTTACTTTACTGCTGAGCAGTGAGGAGCAGGGACAGGAGAAGCAGGGTGCTCCCCTCCTGGCATGCCGTAAAGTGCCCTGCACAGAGACACTGCCTGCAGTTCTCCTCTGCTCCGGTCCGGCAGCACTCCCTGTGCCAAGAGCTACAGCCTGGAAAATGGCACTTGTGCTAAAGTGCCTGCATTAATCAAATCTTCCTTCACACCAGCAGAGAGAGAGAGAAAGGCGGAGAGATCCCACCAGCTCCCTGAACCCAGTCTTCAGTCCAGGCTGAGAAGCATGTTCCAACGCTTTGCCAGCAGCCTCCATGCAAATCTGATGGAGGTCACAAGAGCAGAGAAGAGCAGCAACAGTCTGTCTTGCAGCTCTCACCAGTCTTCTTCTCCAAGAAGAAAGAAGAAATTACACTTTCCAAATTGCATTTAGCAACATGGGCAAAAAGGACCTATGGCAAAAGTGGAACATAGGATTCCCAGCAAAATCCCCAGCTTTGACCCAAGAGACTGACTGTAACTTTCTAACTGGATCCTGTCCCTGGGAGCACCGATTCATCACCCACAGCATGCTACGGAGACAAGATCAGCAATAGGAATATCATGTGTTGGACACCCAGGGACAAAGAACCCACGAGAGTGAGCACCAGACTCAGGGTTACACCTAATAATCCAAATACAGGTCAAACCTCATCCTCTTAGCCACAATCAGCTGGAGTACAAACAGGCTAACCACATCAGCACCAACCTTCTACTGGGAGACCCAGCACCAGACTGGCCTCTCACACCCCAAATCAGCAGAGGAAGTGGTGGGCAGACACAAACAGACTGACCCCTTCTCCAACAGTGGAACAGACTATTCCTAACAAATATTCTTCTAACCTGTTCTTGGACACCCACCACAGACATGAGCTTACTATCTCCCTAGATGGATTTGTATCTGCACACACAACCTCAAGAGAAGGTTGCTTGAACATTTTGTTTCTTGCTATTTCTCACCTGGCTTACATTTACTCCTTCAGTCTCTGAAGCAGAACTGTTTGCTGTCCTCGGGGCTAAGGAGAGCAAGGATCATCTCATTTTAGCCTGCCTAAGAGCCTAACTCCTATACACTCCCAACTGGGAGACTGTAAGGCAAAGTCTTCTCCAAGCTTATGCAGCTGTCTGTGGCACTGGAAAAAATATAGATCACCCAAGTGAGTGCTCTGCCAGGGAAATCTGAGGAAGAGAGCATTGAACACAAGCAGTAAAAACAGGAAAGTGGGGGAGGGATTCTACTGCCTCCCATTTTAATAACCTTAAAGCTGCAAGGGCAGGAAGAGCTCTTCAACCCAAGCTGGGTGCAGCAGCATCACGACCTTCACCAGTTTTCCGCTCATCGGAGAGGAAACAAGCACAACACGCTCCAGTTTCTTCCACTCTCCTGCCTTTTTCTGCTCCCCACAGACCCTCCGGACAACCAGACAAGGCAAATGTAATGCTCAAAGGGAAAGCCAGCCAGAGCACAACCTGCCAAGATCTAGTGAAATCTGCTGGGTATGCCTTAGCTCAGACCTGTCCCTTCCCAGCTTCACGAGTACAGCAGGAACCAGTACCATGGCCACCAGAAATGAGCTGTGAATCTTAATGAAAGCCTGTCACCCTGCATGAGCTGGACACTCAGCACTTTGGCATTCCTGCAGCAGAAGTGGAAAGATGCCCAAGAGGTATGTTGGGACCTCACCCTCCCAAAATCAATAACTGGTTTCAATCCTACTCCCTACCATCCCATTAAAAGGTCTGAGGCAGCACCACAGAGCAGGGCAAGATATGTTCCAGGCTTCAGTTACAAAGCAACCTGGTGTCCAATCTGCAGCAACAGCAGCAAGCAGTGCTCGGCAGCTCATCCTCTCCAAAGCCATTGCATCCCAGCTCCACAGCAAGCCAAGCAGGACAGCCACAGGCTTCCCCCCAGGGAGATGCACCATGACACCTTCACTCAACACTCAGAGGTGAGGAGGAGAGTCTATCCAAAGCCACTTTTCAACCAGCCCTAATAAGTTAATGCAGAAATCTTCCCAAAGAGTCTGGCGATAGGAGACACTGGTCTCCACTGTATCAAGATCTGTTATGTTGTAATATAATAGATGTAAATTAAAACAGAAAATCTATCATGCCTCTAATGTAGCCTGATAGCTGAGCGTGTGGATCTGTACGAGCAGAAGCACAGAGAGGAAGGGTGATATATGGTGAAGCTGGATGGAGGGTGAAAAGCGTGGCGAGACGAGCCGGAGAATGGCGCAGCCCGCTCTACGCTCCTCAGACCCAAGGGCAAGAGAGGAATAAATGTTGATTAGTGTTGATTTTGTCCGACGAACGCTTGTCGAGTGACAGTTGGACTAAGCTGCTCTGAAAGAGAAGCATTAATCTTGGTCTGGTTTAAGTAGAGTATATTAATTTGTGTCATTTTTACTAAGTCGTACTGAGAAAGGCTTCTTACTGCTTTGCATCTGACTGCTTTGGTGGTTTAGCCTACTTTTTTTTTCCCCCTGCCTTTTTCCCTCCTTCCCCCTTTTAAACAGATACGGCGGCAGCAGCAACATATTCAAATAGCTCAGCAGGAGAGCGGGGGACCAAACGCTTCGCTCCTGGATTAAGAAAATAAACTCCCAGGGTGTTGGCATAGCAACAGCATTTCAGATGAACTGCTACATATTCTGTGATTAATAAATTAACATTTTTTTCATATGGTTGTTCCTCCTTTTCTTTCCCTCCTTCCAATGGCAGGAAGGAGAGCAGGAGGAGGAGGAGTAGGCAGCAGGCAGGGTAGGCCAGCACCGTTGTCCCCATAAGCTGGGGCTTTGCCTGCAGCAGGGGGGCAGGGTCTCCTTTCCTCTCCGTGCGCCCAGCCGCAGCACAGAGCTTTCTGCACTCTACAGAGGTGCAAGGACGCAATGATCCACATGTCAGAGCCAAGCAGAAATGGGCCTTGGGTAGACAGAGATGGAGACGTGGTTCTGGCAAGAAGGCAGGCAGGGTGAAAGCAGCCCCACTTCAGGCAGAGATGGAAATGCTGTTGGTGCTATGATGAGGCTGGCTTTAAGCCCTCTTCCAAGGGCTGAAGAAAGTGAGCATACTCTCTGTGGAGGAATGAAGCACTCTTACAGCAGCAGGCGGCAGCATGGGCAGGCTTTGCCTGCAGTGCCTATCTCGGCTCGGTTACACTGTTCTTGCCCTTGGTGGGACCAAGGGCTTCACGAGGAGGTCTACACTCCTTGCTGGTGTATTTGCTCTTTTGTGGCCACTTTCTCCTCTCCATTGCCTGCCTTCTTTTTTCCCTTTTACTTACTTTTATGGAAAGGGACTAGAGGGAGAAGCCAAAGAAAATATCATGAATTAAGAGCAAAAGACTGCTAAGTTCCCCAGAGCAAACTGCATGCGTAGAGTTAATTTTCCGTGGCTGGAGCAGGTAACAAGAGCTCCCTCACATTTCACAGCGTTTCTGAACATAACTGGGCAATCCCATCCTCATATGAGCAAGAAACCAGAGCCTCCCTAAGGAGCATCAATGAGTGACTGATCCAAATTCAAACACTTTCTTCCTCCTGCCAGCTCTGGCAAAGTGACCGGTACTGAACCGTATCTGCCCTCAGGCCCTTGCTGCGCTGCACCACTAAGAGCCTGAACACAAGAGAGAGGAAACCAGCAAATTCAGGACTCATTTTACACCCCCTCAAAACAGCCCAGGGTATATGCTGAGATGGGGGGAGCTTTGCAGGACAGCAGGCTCCTACACTGGGGTAAAGGCTGCTGAGGCAAGCTGTGCCCCATATTCAAACACTCAGACCAGCCAGCCTCTGTGCCATAGGATCACCATGCATACCAGGCTTAGTTTACCTGCTGCTCACACTGAATTAAAGAGGTTTTGGTTGTTACAGTTGTTTTCCAAGCACCTTTTGCACCTGCAACAATGCCCCAAACACACCCTTCAACAATGCTGCTTGTGCCCTCTTTGGCACTGTAGCAATCCTGACCTCTTCCAGCTCCACCACCCAAAGATGCTTTGCTTCAGGCACCGACCAAAGCTGAAATATTTCCCCTTCTTACCAAAATCTGCATTTGTCTCAGTTTTGTTAAAGCATGAAATCATTTTGACGAGGCTTGAGTTACATCCACCACAAGCTGCACGTGCACACAGGCACGCCATAGGCACACACTCCGCACATCTCTGAGAATGAAGATTCTGAAGAGCAACAAAAATTTTTAAAGCATTTCAGTTGTTTGAGACCCCAAGTCTGCTTTTCCAATCTGGCTAGGAACAAGGCTGCTCAGCTTCTCCCAAGAGCAATCCAGGGAAACTACCAAAAGGGTTTAAACTTAAACAAGCCAAACCCAGCAGTTCGACGCTCACTGCCCTGCAAGCAGCTGCAGGCATGCAGCACAAAAACAAGATGAGCCCCAGCTGCTATAAATGGGTAAAGCTTCTCCACCACCATCAGGAATACCCTCATTTAAAAATCACTGCTGATCCCTCCCCAGTATGTTCCCCCCAACCTCCTTCACAGCATCACCTTTCTGACCATGCAAAGCCCCATCAAAAGCTGCGCCATCACTCCAGGTCCCATGTTGTCTACACCACAGTAGTGTACAGCAGGGTCATCAACCATGCCTCGATGGCACCCCCTCACCCATCCAACCTTCTGATGACAATCCTAAAGAAATGGAAACCTTTAAAACTGGAACCACTGGGGAGAGGGAAGCAGAGCACGTCCCCACAGCACTTTTCTCTGCTCATTATTGCTGCTGCTGGAGATGGCAGGGGAGCAGCACCGCACTGTGTCCTCTCCTTAACGTTATCTTACACTCTGAAGCACAAAGGACTACTTAGGAAATCCTCGCTGGTGTAATGTGGTTTCTCAATGACTATTCTTATGGATCCTGGAGGATAAGCCGTATCAAAGTGTTTCCACAGCTGCATACAGAGAGCTGGGGGTAACCTAAGCCTTTTATTTAACAGCCAGCCTCCAGCCCAGCACTGGTAGTTTCTAGGGGGAAGATGGAAGCAAATAATTACCCCTGGTGACATGGAATGCTTAGCATCAAACTTCAGAGGTGTCTTTGGATATTGGCATAATCTTTGTCTTGTTTGAAAACGTTTATTAAACACACCAGTCTGCAAGTGAGGATTGTCTCCCAAATCCAAAATATGCAAAGCCTGGGATTTATTTACACACCTGAAGGCAGGAACGTTCCTCATTCATCCCAAACACTGTTTGCAAGGGCCCATGTGGAGTCACTGCAGCATCAACACTACAGCTCCTTCATTCCTCCATTGGGTTGGTCTCTTTTCCCAGACAACCAGCAATAGAACAAGTGGACACAGTCTCAAGTTGTGCTGGGGGAAGTATAGGCTGGATGTTAGGAGGAAGTTCTCCACAGAGAGAGTGATTGGCATTGGAATGGGCTGCCCAGGGAGGTGGTGGAGTCACCGTCCCTGGAGGTGTTCAAGAAAAGACTGGATGAGGCACTTAGTGACACGGTCTAGCTGACTGGCTAGGGCTGGGTGCTAGGTTGGACTGGATGATCTTGGAGGTCTCTTCCAACCTGGTTGATTCTATGATTCCATCCAACCCAAGAGATTTTAGAATAAATCAGTCCGTCAAAACTCTGTGTCCAAGTGTCAGCGCCTTTGCTCATAAGTAAAAGGCAAGACCTCAGCAGGCAAAGTGGACACACACATCACAACTCATTTTCCCAGGACTGAATTCAGGGATTCAGGGTCAGCACAGCAAGAGGTGAGGCCCGATTTCCAGGAGAAAGAAAATGAGGCACTGCTTGGTCATAAGAGACTAGTACCACAACTTAGGCACTTTTCCAGCAGCCTAAAATGGTACATAAGAGATCCTGTTGTCCCCTACACCTGCTACTGTGTGCAGAGGCTTCGTTGCTCCAGCAAGGAACTTTGCCTGCTTCAGGCACTGCCGCACCAGCCTTCTAAATGATTAGTCCTCAAACTGGTCTGCTGGACCATCTGGTTCTCAGCATCATCATCAGGGATAGCATCATGTATGAGATCCCCACTAAAAAAAAGTGCTCAACCAGCCAAGAATGGGATGGGGAATTCCTAAAAGAAATGAAAAAAAGGGGGAAAAATAAAGAAAACAAACCAACAGAACAGCCTTCTGGAATGTGTCCGTGATGATCTGCTCCAGGTTATTCTGCTCTCCCTTATTTCCTCAGCTTGGAATGAATCTTGCAACGAAGAGAGCTCAAAATGCAAAAGGAACTACATAAAACAGAGCCAACCACACAGACGCTGCAAAATACCTCCAGCCCCTTACAGCTTTTGCCCCCTGTAGTATAATCCCCAGCAATTCTATTTAGACCCTGCCCTTGCTTTTCAATTCATCCTTCGTCCACCCTGAATTTCACCACCCAGATCCTAGCTCAGGGACAGCTCTGTGTTGCCCATTCAGCAGTTCTGCACCATCTGACCCAGACCCACACTCCTCCTCCACAAAGCAGCAAAGTGGCAGGACTTGTTCCCTGTACTTGGCAAAGGGGGGGTTCTTTTTTTGAAAAATACTACTTTAACCATCCCCAAAACCAAGGAGAATGTCTGAATTCAAACTCAGAAGGAGGATCCCAGATAGAGGGCCAACAAGGCAATCATTCATTCCATGCTGCTCAAAACTCTCAATCCAGAAGTTCAGTCTTGGACCACATTCACTCACATAGCTGCTTTAGGGGCACCTCCAATTTCTCAGGCTCACCATCAAGCTACCCTCATCGTGCCTGCACAGCTCCATTAATGCACACCAAGAGTCTGGCTTTCCACCAGCTGCAGCCAGACCTCAGGGGAAAAGCCTGTGAAAGGTTCTGCTGCCGCTATGACTTTTGCGTTTACGAAAGACCCCATGGAACTCTAGGATGCTGTGCAAAGAAATGGCACAAAGAGGCAACTAACAAGCTTCTACTCACCATCTTGGAGTGGCTCATTCATTTATTTTCTTATATTTCTCTCCATCCAGGTGTTTCCTACCATGTGCTAGCACCTAACATCCCCCTGGAGAATGGCTGCTGGTGGGTCTCCTGGTCTGCCATGGAAATTACCAAGGGTCCACCACGAAGGGAGCATTTCTCTCTGTGACTCCCCAGCTCCAATCCCATACATCTGGACTTCCTGAAACTCCATTTATCTCACCAGAATCGTTGCATTAATAAGATGTCTAGAGACACATGCCATACCCAGCTAGAAAAAGGAACTAAGATCTCTCCTGCTCTATCAAGTGTGGCCTCTGCAGCCCAGAAAGCCCACTGCTACCCTTTTTGCCAAACCACACTGCAAATAACACATCTAATTTGCTCTCTGCTGTGCTCCTTAGGTCTTTTGCAACATTACTGATTTCCAAGAGCTTTCCTCCCACTGAACCTTTCCGGTTTGGATCGTGAGGGTAGTATTTTGCAATTCCTTCCTCGCACATTCATGAAGTGTTGCTGTTTGCCACTAAAAAGCCACTTGCTGGGCTCTACCCCAAAGGCAGCTGCGTTTCAGTGGTTGGGAAGCTAATAACATACATTACCATACCGGTAGGCAGGCAGAGACGCACAGTGATGGTTGTATCTTCCCCACACAACCAATGCACAATGTGGACAGAGTTGGAGCTGGAGGGCAGTGAGGGAGATGACTGTGCCTGGGCACAAGCAGCGGCGTGCCGCCAGCCCCCGGCTCCTGATCGATAGGCCATCTGTAATAGAAGATCAATTGCTTCCATTTTGCGAGGTGGTGTGACGGGGATTGAATCAACGCCGAGACCGTAAGAGCAGCTATAAGTTATGCCTCTTTCCTTCCCCCCTTTTTCTTCCTTTTTAGAAACAAACCCATAAAAGAGTACTTTTTTTCTTTCCTCTTCCCTGCCCCCTCCCCTTCCCCTCCAAGATTTTCAATTAGGTGAGTGGAAGGACGAATGGCGCAAATACATTTTGCTCGAGTTCTAAGTGCTTTTGAAACCCCCTGTCAAAGCATTTAGTAACGCAAGATTTAAGAGGCCCAATTCATTTTTCCCCAACAAGGAGCCAAAAGTAGATGCAGGAGAAGGTTAAAAGCTAAGTGTTTAATTAATATTAAATTTATATGATTCTTTATCACTGAAAGCATTGTAAAATTGAAAAAGCAGTTAATTTTATGGTCACTGTGTATTCCTCTGCTTTGATCTTTGATCCATGGAATGAAATTGCGGAGTGTTAAGATTCTCCTACTTTATTATACCTGTCTCACAGCAGGGATGCTGGATGAAGTGAGCTCATCTGAGGCCCAGCACAAACCAGGCAGGGCGGTACCCAGGCGTGAAGCGCACAGGCTTCCTGGGGCTCGGGGGTGCACAGTTTGCGATCCCACTCCAAGGGGAACTTTGTGCCATTTGGCCAAGGATGGCAAGAAACTCTTCTGTACGCAACTGCTGCTGTGCTGCCGAGTCCTGGCCTCCCCTGTGCCTATCCGCCAGTGAGACAAAGAGCTATTATGCAGAAAGGATTGCACTGGCAAGAAGAGAAGGGGGGGGAATAATTTCTGCAAGGGGTTTTACATTTTTTTTTTTAATATACTTTTAAGTCCCATTGGGAGCCTCATTATAATTTAGTTATTAGCAGGGGGAAAGAAAACCAAATAAGCAGAAGAAATTTAACATCTTAAAAAAAGAGGGGGGGGGGGAAAATCAATAGAATGAAAGTTCTCCAAGCTTCAAAGCATCTGCAAAATCTCAATTCAAACATTTTGGGCAGCCCCACTGGCAGTGAGCTGCCTTAAGGTCAGTTCCTCATGACAGATGCATCATCGCTCCCAGCTGAAACAGACAGCATCCCCTGGACCACAGGCACCCATGCTGTCCAGATGAACACTCAGGATGGGAGCTTATCTCCACACTGGGCAGGACCATTTGTACCCACTCCTCTCAACTGTCCACTTGGAAGCCCTTTGTAAGGCTATGTACATCTTCCCCTGCCCCTTCAGTGCAGGGCCTCCTTCCCAGAAAGAGGCATTGTGCATGTATTTGCATAATAAGCAAGTGAGAGTTTAAATGGGAATTTAATCTTATTAAAGTCCTAGGTTTAGGGCAGGTACAGAAGTCACACATGCGAAGAGGCACAAAGTAATGAAACGGTGCAGCTCTCAGGATACAGATGGGAAAACTGGGAAGTCATTAAGGACAGACAAGAATTAGGCTTGGTATCAAGAAATCAGATCTAATAACTGGCACTGCTTCGTAAGTGATGAGAATTAATACTGTTAACTCTTTGTCTTCTCTGCAACTTCCCACTGCTGTCAGAGGAGAACAGTCACCTTCTCCCCACATCAAAGTTTTCAGTACAGCAGCATCAGAAGTTGCTCCAAGTCATGCAGCAGTGATAGAGCAGAACCTGGAAGAGAAACCACGTCTCTCCTCTCATAGGATGCCAGAAGGAGGCTTTACTGCTACGAAGCAGAAAAGATGCCAGATACATAAGGAAGAAGTCTACAACGCCAGGGAGTCTGAAATGGGTTAACGACCACTCTGCTATTGTTAGCTGGTCATCCACACTCCTGTCCACAACATGGGAAGTGCAAGTTCTTCACCATGAGGGTGGTGAGACACTGGAACAGGCTGCCCAGGGAGGTGGTGGAGGCCCCACCCCTGGAAGTTTTTAAAGGCAGGTTGGAGGAGGCTCTGAGCAACCTGATAGACCCTGACGTGCCCCTGCCCATGGCAGTGGGGGTGAAACTAAATGATCCTTGAGGTTGCTTCCCGCCCTGACAATTCTGATTCTAAGACACAGATCTGCATTTTTCCACACAAGACAGGCCCAGGAGTCCAATCAGAGATGCCAGCCACCAAATCACCCCCTCCAGCTAGCACTTAACTTTGAGCTCATATCTAGCTTGTTTTCTTAAGACTCAGGCTACTCTCAAACCCAGCCAAGGCAGGAGGGTCAAAATTCAAAACACTCAGCCCTGGCCTCGAACCAAGCAACCAGCTTTACAACCATGCTTGTGCAAAGCATATCGACCCAAAAAACCTGAGAAGTATCTGCAATTATCCACAGAGAGATATCTACAGACAGACTGCTCTCCCTACTGTTTAGGAAAGAGAATCAACTAACAAGGAGCCCACTTTCTGCTAATACTCATAGCTAAGGCAGTGCTTTCAAGATCTGCTTGACTGAAGTCCCTCATCACTTCTGGTCCTCACCTACAAACTAGAAGTCATGGATGCTCAAGTACAGCTCTGTATGTGTCTCAGAAAGAGCTGCCATTATATGCAATGGTCAGGGGACCATACAGCACACGAGGCCTAGTCCTGCTCCACCAACTGCTCTGCCTCCTTTCAAGTAGCACAAAACAGCAAGTCCACCACAGCTTTGGCCGCACACAGCACAGCCTCACCGACTGTGTTTTATACATATGCGTGCAGATATCGACAGATGGAGAGAGAAAATTACTGTGCCCATAAATTGAAGCTTTGGTCACGTCAGTTCAAGAAGCAGAAAATGTAGAGCCAAAACTCCAGCTTGTGTCAGTCAGGCTGACGAGTGCAGGCACCAAAAAAACACACCCCTTAGGATGGGGAGGCGAGACACAAGCACACGCGTGCACACATGCAGAGACCCCACTTCTTGCCATCTATTCCCAACAACTGTTTGTCTGAGGCCACATGCAACTGGATTTGTCAAGCCCCCTTTTAACAACTTCTTGTCACAGTCCATTACCAAATTGCATATAGTTATATATTCCACTAATTAGGCTTCTAAAATATCATTAACATGTCTCTTGATCATTAGCATAACGTATGAGGCGTCCTCGTTAGGCACAACTCGAGTTTGTTAGCGTGGTAATGAAAGGCACGGGGCTGGTACTGCAGGAGCAGTGCAGAGAGAGCAGGCTGCAAACATCAAAAGCATCGGTGCCAGGCTTGAACAAGACAAAAAAAACAAGATCGGTGAGAGGCAAGGGACCAATTTCTGGGAAACTGGGGTGATGTGGAAGGTGGAACAAGTACTTCCAGGCAGATGGATACATCACATACACCACATGTCTTCCTCACACTAACATTCCCATGATCTGGATACAAGTCAGGGAAAAGTCCTGATCACAGGCCTGCTAACATCGTCATTGGGGCCTCGATAAAATGGGGATGACAGCCGGGTTCACTCAAGACTTCAGTGCTGAGCCTCACGGCACAGCTGTGTCCCCAGTCAAACTCCTCCCAGCTGGATGACCCGAGGGCACCTCACACTGACTTGGGCCAGCCCTCCTGAGCACATGGCCACTCACACCCAAAACTCAGCGTAAGATACACACACACACCTCCCTCTGAAGCTAAGAGTGAGCGCTCCCTCTCCCGAGGGTCAAGACAAAACTGGTCTGATGCGAGGCCAGGCACCACCCTCACCCAGCCAGCTCAGACTACTCAACATTGAGCAACCACCCCAGTTAAAACCGATGATGGAAAACCACCACCACCCACCAGGCACGGCACAGTGGGAGAGGGTGTGAGACAGCAGCACAGGATGGTGCAATGACATGGGACCTCAGTCAGAAACTCAAGAGAAAGCCCTAAAAGGTCTGAAACTACCCAAAAGCGACTCCAAACAGCAATATCTGCATATGTGCTTCAATGCATCCAGGGCTGGGGAATGAAGGATGTGAATTAATAGCTGAAGGTTTGACCAGGACAGATGCTTCCATGTCCAAGCCAGCTCATGTATCAGTGGTTACCACTGTTGCTATAAATAAGCAAGGGCTTTTTTTTTTCCTTTGAGCGAATAACTCAATAAGTCACCGCATGAAAGATATTGTAAATAGCTCCAGCAGAGTGCAAGGCAGGGCTGCTTCCAATTAGCTTTCACTTACACTCCCCCTGCCTGCGCCAAGTTTGCTGAGTTTGTTCCCAACTCGCTTGCTGTCTGGCGAGATGTGGGGAGCAAACCCCACTGCAAGCCAGGCCACTGCTCCTCCACATTAGAAATAATGTTCTCGTTAAAGCTGTGAGGATGTCAAAGCAAGTGAAAACAGCCCACAGCTTTCTTTGTCCAGATGTTAATGCAAAGGTGGGGAGGGGTTGGGCAAGGAAACAACCAAGAGCTTTTCTTCAGCTGCTGAGAGTGAACACCACCACCACCGCCGCAGCAACAGCTTGGAAAGCTGAGGCAGCACACAACTTTTTATTAGAACAAAGACATAAAACAAGCTTGGTGAAGGCAGCCCAGGGGCTCTATGCATGCAGCCAAAGAGACACTCCCCCGCCACGTCCCTAAGAAACGGGCAGGACACATCCTTTTGGTGACACCACTGCCAAAACAAAGAGAAGATGGATGAATTTCTGACTGTTCGTCAAAAAATTCCTCTTCCATGAGATAAAGGCTTTCAAGACTCTTCTCAAGTTTCCACTCATTCATGTGCACAACCTTTGTGTCCCGCACATGCGTGCACCTTTGCGCAGCAGCTGGTCATGATACTAGAGGAGCATCACAGCCAGGAAACTATCATCAGGAAGATAAAATACAGAACAGGAGAGCACGGGACCAGTTGGTAGCCTACAGGAACAGGAATGCTGGCAAAGGGGCTTAATTCCCCATCGCTGATATCTGGAAAAAGCCCTAGGAAACTCAGAGAGTGTCTATACCTCCTCTCACCTCTTGGCATCAGGATGGTGCTACAGGTGCCTACCCTGAGCCGAGACAGGGAAGGGAACACAGAAGTCACCCCATCATCAGCCTAGCCAAATATCCGCTACCACCCTCACCCCAGGCATTTCAGAAGTCAGCAACACCCCAGAGCAGGACTGGGAGGTCTCCCTAAGCAAGCAGATGTATTCGTTCACAGTCGAGCAGCCTCCCTTCCCTGCTGCCCCAACCATAACATTGCACTGAAATACAGACACTGGAAAGCATCCACTCTTTTGGGGAGAGGGGCAGTCACTGCTTTTGTTTGCTTCCTGCATTTCAGGCCAAAAGCAACAGCCACAAAAAAGAACAGCCACTAACGCTTGATACAGCTTTGTGATTTGAAAGGGGTCAGGAAAAAGTTTCAGGAAAGGGAAGGGAAACAACCTTCTTTTAAACCCTCAAACACAGCAAGAGTCAGCTCTTGCAGGCTCCATCTTCCCACTCCCTCCTGCACTCCCAAATGGCGGCAGTGCTCTGTTAAAATAGCCACAGAGGAACCTCTCCCCTCCCCATGCAGGAGGGCACTGGGTTGATCTCTCCACATCTGGACATGGCTGCAACCTCCAGCTTTCCATGACAAATGCCAGCAGCACAGCAGCCTTCCCGGAAACACGGTCCTCTGACCTCTGTTCTCTCACCCACCCATCTCCCATCCTTCCACTGAACTCCACCACAGCTGGGCTGGGGGAATGGCACTATCTCACAAGGGATGCAGCTCATTCAGAGAGAGCCTTGACAGCTCTTGTAGTTCCAGATGCAGAGCGTAATTGCTTGGCAGACTGAAGAGGGGATCAGAGAGAAGAGGAGAATTCAGACTACAAAGTAGCCAGATTTAACTAACTATAGCAAACAGGCTCAAAAACATCAAATCCATTCAAATCCTGGTGCTGTTTCACTTTTGATCACCCAGAGAACACCAGGAGGGATTACAGGCCCATCAGCATCTGTACTGATGCAGCAGAAAACCTTTCTGGGTTGTCTTCCTCCTTACGCTGCAGGAGTCCACCAGATCTGCCCAGGCTGATGTTGACGTGGCTGGCAAAGGCTGAAACATCAAAACACTGCCTTCCCCAGCCAGTCCAGCACAAACTGCTCCATGCTCTGGCTTCTCCAAGCCGTCTATAGGTCAAACTGGACAGTCACTGATGTCACATCACATCCCCTCCATATGCAAGTCTAACACTCCTTCCTCTGTGTCCCAGCTTTCCTGGAGCTCACACAACCACATCAGTGGGGATTGTTTCTTCCAAAATGTTAACAATTTTAACACTGACATGTGCTGAGAACCACAACAATGCTCCTGTGGAACAGGAGACCTCATCCTGACAGGGTCCACAATCAACCATCCCATCCACTTGGGACAGTTTTACCAACTATCTTCACATCCAGACCACAGCCGCTCAAAGCAACATGAAGCTCCCCATGCTCTGTACCATCTTGGCTGTAAGGAGTGTAATAGAAAGCAGAGCTAGTAGCTAAGACGCAAGTCACAACTCAGGGCAGTCACAACACCAACAAGCTGAAGGGCTCACACTAGTGGCATCACTTGCTCTCAGCAGGAGAAACAAGCAGAGCTTCTCTCAGTAAGATGCAAACAGCTTTTCCTCTGCACGTTGCCACCACCAAACCCTACTTATGCAGCAAGCCTACCGATTTTTTTTCCCTCCTGGCTGGGTGAGGGTGTAGACCCCATCCTCCCCCTGCTCTGAGGGTGATCACATTTGATAAGGCCTGATGCATGTAGCAAGATATGAGCCTCCCTGCTGCCTGCAATCAGCTTAGTTTGTTTATTTTCATTTGAGCAAAACTTCAGCTAGGCTTAGGGGAGGTTGGGAGACAAACCCCGGAAAGCCAAGCCGCATGTTGGTCTCCATAGGGACTGAAACTGGGGATGGGAGGAGGGGCCAGCTCTCTTTACCAAAGAGCTTGCAATAGCAAACAGATGTTGAGGACCCAAACACCAAAAAGCACGGGCTGCAGTGGGCTGCCCTGACTCCTTGCTCCTGATAGAATCCATTTTAATTAAAATATTTCAGTCTGAGCACCAGGCAAGGGGTAGGGGGAACAGCAAAAGGTCTGGAGGTGATGTGCTTGTTACTTCCGTGCAGGCAGCAGGGTTTGGAGCAGGGCTGGCAGGGGGGCCAGGGTGTGTAAGGTCAGGCCCAGGACCCCATCGCATATCCCAGCCCAGGTTCCCTCCCACCATCAGAGCTTGACATAAATTCTGCTGACCTCGAGTGAAAAATTGCCTCATTTCAGTACCGAAAAAATAACATTACATCATGTAGGCTGTGTCAAGTTCTATCAATGCCCCCTTCCCACCCACCCCCAAAGTGAGGGGGGTGTAACCCAACACTAAGAAAACACCAGCCTGGAGAAGAAAAGGAGCCTTTGTCGTGGACCTTCAGCTCCCCACTCCCGCCCAAGGTGAAGAAAGATCTCTGAAAATGTTAGGCTGGGAGGTACAGATTCCAGACGTGTCCCCCCATTGGCCTCTCTACTTCCCCATTCCCACCTTCAGGACCCCTGCTTCCCCTTACTTAAAAACTTCTGCTATTAGTCAGACCCTGAGCTCCCTTCTCCCCTTGACAAAGGGGAGACCCACAGCAAAAAGGGTGCCAAGGGACCTGAAAGTCCAATTCTAGGATCAAGTACAGCCTGACTTCAAGCTTGGATAGTCAGTAGTGTCCTCTAGGTAAGGATTCATCCTGTCTTTCTTCCCAAGGGCACCTATCTCCCTTGCAGGAGAGGATGGGGAGCAGAGGACATACAGACACCTATAACCTACTCCAAGAACAAATAGGAGAAGGCAAACATAGGAGTCAGAGTGGCCTTGCCAGGCCATGACCACCCCAGCCAGCTTGCATGCCCTGCCAGAAGAGCATCAGAGAGGGTCTGTCCATCCTGCAGGAACAGGCATCAGTCAGCAAAGAGAGGGAAGGAAATCAGGGCCTGTGGGGTCTGATACCTAGCAGTAGCAACACGTGGCATTGGAGTCCTGGAGGCATGAGTTCAGGGAGGCCAGGCACAGGCTGCAGGGCAATTCTGCAGCAGGGGAGGCAGGAAACAGGCCCTAACCCACTTTATTTACTGGGAGAGAAGAGCTGCACAAGCCTGAGGCCCTACAGGCTCCTGGAATATGAAGAGAGTGCAAATGGATCAGGTCCCACTAGACCATGTGCAGGGGAAGGCTGCAGGTTGCTTTCCACCTCCCCAGTGGGATCATGCTTTCCTTCCCTGCAAGATGGGGCATGCACCCCAGCAAAACGTGCTCTCCTTCAACCCTGCCCTGCTTAAACTGTGCCTGCCAGCAGCACCTCAGCTTGCTGAGCAAACCCATAGCAGAGGGAAAAGTAGCTGCTGTGGCCGGGCGGTGGGGCACCAGGCCGTGCATGGGCCGAGGGGAGCAGCAGAGAACACCCAGCTGGCCCCAGGCCCCGGGCTCCCCAGTGTATTTTCTCATTAACGTGTAATACGGTTTTATTGTCTCAAACACTGTCTGCTTTCGATCAGCTCCTTCATCCCAGACACTGCCACGCAGGGCGGCCGAGGGGGCCAGATGGTTCATGTTGCAGGAGTCTTCCCGCTCTTCCTCGCCCACCCCCGAACTCCCTACAAATTCCTGGAATGCTTGCGCCCCCGAAAGCCAGCCCGGGGCAGGCATCGGCCTCCAGAGCAGGGGCTGGGGGCCCTCCTTGGCCTCCCCTTCTCACCATCAGCAGCTTCTGAAAAGCGGCAGCTCCTGGCTGATGTCTCTCCCATGGAGGTACCATCAAGAGGTTTGCACCCAGAACTGGAGATCTGTAGTGCCCCTCCTCCTTTGCCTGTGTCACAGGGGTTGCCATACAGACCCCAGAACCCTGCATCCAAGCCCCAAAGGCATGACCAGTACCAGGGTTGCAAGCTGCAGGGAGGACATGTGCCCGTAATCCCCACCACGTGTCCAAGGCCACCAGGCCTCCACCACACTCGGAGCCCCAGCTTTCACCCACGCCTCCCACTGTTAATCCCTGTGCCAGCAGCTGGACACAAGAGGTTCACTGTGCTTGTCCCAAAATCCAGAGGCCAATCCAACCCTTGACTGAATCAAAGGGAAGGCATCCGCTGACTCCAAGCAGCCTGCCTCTTGCCCCGTGCCAACTGTGCAGACAGGCAGCTCGACTGGTGACTCTAGCCCACCCTGAAACATAGCCCAGAGGTCCAGAAAGGCTCACGTTTTCTCCTGCCCTCCTCTCAGCACCCTCACAAGCACCTTCCTTCAAAGGGGAGGGAGCCCACCAGCCCTGTGAAGGAGCCCTGCTGAGCATAAACCAGCAGCAGAGGGATAAAATAAGGGATGTCAAAAGTG
Source organism: Tricholaema leucomelas (assembly GCA_013400475.1). Classification (NCBI taxonomy): domain Eukaryota; kingdom Metazoa; phylum Chordata; class Aves; order Piciformes; family Lybiidae; genus Tricholaema lacrymosa; species Tricholaema leucomelas. The sequence continues at coordinate 259,668 of WAAF01000418.1, forward strand.
ATCGCTCAGCCTGGAAGGCAGCCAGGGACTAGTGTTCACACCCTTAAACTTGGGAAAAGTGCCACGGGAGCACAGATAATCCCATCTGGGAAAAATCTGAGTCCAGTGGAAAAGATGGCACCTTCTGTAAGGTACTCAAGCATCACATGGCGCAGCTAGGTCATGGGTCATCCCAAACCAGGCACTGGCTGTAAGGTTCCATAGTCCCTCTGATTCTGCAGACTTTGTCCTGTCTCTCAGAAGCTCTGTACAAACTGCATTTTCCTCCCATTCCCAGTCCACAGCAGCTGCTGCCCAGGAACAGCCTCCACCACAGAAGGGCTATAGGGGCAGGCTAAGAGCCTGCCACATCCCAAGGCCAGCAGCTACACTGTTCAGGGTCTGGCTGCCAGAACACCGTATGGGCTTCTCGGAGACACACAGAGCAGACAGGTATCCGCTCCCAGTTTGAATTTTCATGATGACACCAGACAGCCCCACTGCCAAGTTCCTACAGCTCTTCTAGAGAGAAGGGGTGCCAGAACCTGAGAGGCACCTCCAAAGGAAAATCTCACTTACACACACAGAAAGGAAGACATAATCATCTTTCTCCATTGTTTTTTGACCCCACACCACTCAGCCATCTTAGCAAGCCCTGTGTCAAACCTGCCTCCATGGAGAGAAATGGCAGGGCACACAGTTAAAATCCTGCCGAAGCTCTGAACAATGTAGAAAGCTAAATTAGGAGGTGGCAGATTTATAGTTGTCTTCTCCAAATACCTTCAACCTCCAACACCTTGCCCACGAGCACTGTGATGGAAGAAGCCATTCTTGCTATGTCATGGTCAGATGTTTAAAGGGTTTGAGATGTTTGGTTTACCACCCAAGAAGCCCGTGTGCAGAAGAAAAGCCGCTACAGGCCAGAACTGAGAGGTCCAGAGAATCCTCAGACCTCAAGCATCTAGGAAGGTTAGGTTGGATATTAGGAAAAATGTCTCTACTGAAACAGTGGTCAGGTATCAGAAGAGGCTCCCAGGGAGCTGGTGGAGTCGCCATCTCCAGAGGTGTTCAAGAAACGCATGGACTTGGTACTTTGGGACATGGTTTAATGGCCATGGTGACATTGGCTTGACGACTGGACTCAATGTCAGAGGTCTTTTCAACTGAAACAATTCTATGATTCCAAGCAGGGGATGTGTCCTGGCTCCACGCCAATACAGTGGAACAAGAGGGTTGGAAATAAGCGATGGTGGGGGCAAGCAAGCCATTTGGTGATTCTGCACTCTGTGGCAGAGAAAAATATCAGCTGCCATCTTTTGGGATTCCCAAAATTCAACTCCGGCTCCATCCAGCAAGGTAAAAAAAACTACAGCAGGGAAAGAGCAAGGGAGCTGAAACCTGATCCCCTGAAAGGCTGGACTCGGCGTCTGGCTTTTCTTACCGGCTCAGCCGACCTGTACGTGCCAGCCTGGGAAGGCGTAATGGTTCCACCGGCAGAACTTCATTAACTTTTTATACACTCGGCCGCTAATTTATAATCATTAGCGGACAAACAGCCAACAATTACACAAGCAGCACGTTAAGAGAGGGAAAGAGCTTCAAGGAGCAGTGATGGAAACATGCTGATGGGAGAGAGGGAGCAGGGATGGCACGAGCACGTCCCCTGTCCAGGGCGGGCATGTGACAGGGGTGACCTCTCCCAGGATTTATTGGCAGTGTTTCATCAGCTGTAATTAAGGCACTGGGCAGCAGAAAAGCAAAAGGCACAGGTGACCCTGGGGAGGGGAGAAATCTCAAATCTCTCTCTGTGTGGAGAGCAAGAGGGAAGAGGAGCGTCCACACTTCATGTTTCCAACTTCTTAGGCAGGCAAGGACCCTACTTGCAGAAGAATGAGAAACCACACACAAAATGAGCATAAAATTCATCCCGATTTAAGGAAATCTTCAGACACAGGCCACGTAATTCCACTGCCTTTCCATGCACCAGGCTTTCCTTCTGCTGGAGACAGCTCTGAGTGGGAGATAGATGGTATTGCAATGCACAGCTTCAGCACCCCGGGTGAGCAACACCTGCAGATATTCTAGGGGTGGATATGTGAAAGCGGGGAAAGGTTTCCAACACCTCTGAGATCAGTGGCCTCTGTTCCTCAGAGGACAACTCAGTACTAACTCCGCCACTGCTTCTCTCCTACCCAATATCCCACCCAGTCCCTGCCAGTAAAGGGGTGTGATTTGCATCACCCAGCCAGACCTTCCCTGCAGGATGGAAGGCTACAGGCAGAGGACAACAGGCAGGCTTCCCTCTGCCACAACCTGAGCTGCTTGAATCGATCAAAGAGTCTTAAGATCTGCAGAGACAGATGTCCCTGTCGTGCAAGCAGGCCAACAAGGAAGCAGAGTGACCTGACCATCATCACTCAACAACATGTCATGCCCAGAAACCAAACTTACACCTCTCCTGGCTCCCACGCAAGGGCTAAGCCTGTTCTCCTGCCCCACACCAGGCAGGCCAGCCAGTCCTTTTCTAAGACATAAGCTTCCTGCTAAACGAGTCTAATAAACACCACGCATGCCTTGCAAAGCCTCCACTCAGGCATCTGCGTGGCCAGCACAGTTCAATTAAGCACCTACTGCCAGATCCTCTCTGACCAGGAGAGAGGAAAAGTCCTCTCTCCAAAACTCCACGCAGCAACGGAGGAAGGAGCGGCACCCCTTGAGGGCGACAAACGGAGTGGGTGGCTGAGCACGACCCACCCAGCTGCCCTCTAAAGCAGGAGGGGATGGATGCATCAGGCAAGGCAGGCTGGGCGCAGGACCCGCCGTGCAAGCCGCGGCTTGCCAAGCATGCTGAGGGCAGGTAAGCAGAACCCCGCTCCCAGCGCACAATCCCGGGCATGCTCACAGCTGGAAGAGCGCCGCAGCCTCCAGCTTCAGCCGCTCCCTCTCTGCTCCCCGCGGCAGAGGCGTGTGGAAGGGCTCCCAAGCAGCTTCTGCTCACAGCGGGGCCTTTCCACTTGCAAAAAGCAAAGCGCAGGTCTAAGACATGCTGACTCTTATCACATCGAGAGACCAAACTGTTCATATCAGAAGGACGAATGCCTCGGATTTTCGGGGACTGAACCCAAATTTCTGGTACGACAAGTTCCTTCCCTTTACAGCAGCTTAATAACCACCCAGAATCCACATAGGAAAAAAAAAAACAAAAAAACCCCAAAAAAACCAAAACAAAACCCCACACCAAATCTCTCCACCCAGAAGTGCAGTTCCTATGACAATCCAGGGGATCGGGAGTAAGGCTAATTTGTATACAAATTCCAACCACTCATCCTGCCTGAGATAGCCCCACAATTCCATCCGCCCGGATACAGCTACAAGACCATGGTGCCCATCTACACTGGGGCAAGCTCTTAAGAAAGCTTCTCCTAACAAATACAACACATGTTACTTACTTTATTTTCCTGTGGCAGCTTAATAGCTACAGGAACGTGGAACTCTCCATCCATGCATCTTAGAAAACCAGGAGGAGAAAGATCACATACAGTAAGCCAGACAGTCCATGTGGCATAACCACCGGAGATCAAATGATGGAAGGAGAAAGGGAAGCTGCTCTTGCAAATTTCACTTTGGCATTCCTGCCTTTGAGTAACTCTCAAACAGAACTGCCCAGATACCTGCTCTTTCAAGAGTTTGGGTTCTTTGTTTTGGGCTTTGTGGTGGGTTTTTGTTTTGGGTTTGTTTTCTTTTTTTTTTTTTTGTAACAGCATCAATTGAGAGCTGGATCTGTCCTTCAGGTATTTGTAATATTAAACTAAGGTCATCTTTCAGAGAAATACTTTTAATAAAGCAAAAGTTGGTTACTGAAACATGTTGGGAAATGAGCTGCACAAATCGGTATGATGTTTCTGTCAACCCAAATACATATTAGTATTTCTTTTCCTCCTCAAGACCTTTTAATGTGGGGGGAGAGGTCTACAAACTGGAAGATACCAGTGTTTCTCAAGCCCACAGACAGTAACTGCATGACATCCAGAGTGGGGGAGAGGAAGGACAGTGCATCTCCTACCAGACCCAGGTCAGCATCCAGTTCAGGGACTCTGCAGTGGCAGTATGGGCAGGACACAGGCACTGAACCTTGCACAGGAAGGCCTCTGTGAGCCCTGTGCTTCTCACTCCCTTGCCCACACCACAGAACACAGAAAAGCAGATGGAGGACAGGAAAACCTCACAATGAGGTGGCACCAAGCTGGTAGGAAGCACCAGCACCTGGGAACCCTTTCAATGCAGGGAACTAAAAGCAGCCAGCCTACAACGGGGAGAGAGATAATATAGCTGCCTACTAAGCTCGGGTCAGTTTGTGAGCCACATATCCCAGTATCTGTGGAAGAAATGCAAAGATATCTGGGCCCGTCCAGCAGAGGGTAGGAACTAAGTGCAGGGACTGCCAGTACTCCTGAAGTAGGGCTCTCACCACCCCAAATGAGGAGCAGCAGCCTTTTAAAGTAACAACGTGGTGAGCTGGGCACCATCCTTAGCATCACTGAAGTATGAGCAACAGCACCTTGTGCCTTGGGGATTCTCCTCAGGGTCTCTGCACAGAGCCAGGGCTGGTGCCCACCCTGCACTCTCCTCTCCATCTTTTGGCACACCATTATCCAAAGACTTCAGTAAACAAGGCAAGACCAGCAACAGCACGACCTGACACCTCCCCACGAATGGGTCAGCCTCATCCTTCTCTGGCTTTCCAGAGAACCACAGGATGGGGTAAGTAGGAGGTGGCTGGTGGAAAGCACACACCACCCCACCCCCCCGCCAACCTCACACAAACCTCATCCAAAGCATGCCTTGAGGTGGGGAGGGGAGATGCACAGCCACCATCTGTGTGTAATCCCCCTCCCCACAGCCTCCTTTCCCTTTTCCTCCCCCTAAACTCACTCTTGGCCCCATCTTCCTGAACAATCTCGCCGCGGGCTGCTTTTGTAAGCCTCCGGCCCCAAAAGAAAAATGATGGGTTTGAACTCTTAACCCCGCCCCAGAAAAAGGCTGGAATTAAAAGGGGTTTATGACTAAGTATGCAGATGGGAATACTGTAATAACAACAGGCGAAATGTTTGCCCAGCAGTTCTGGGCTGGTTTGGGAGGGAGGGAGAGAGGGGACGGGGCGGCTTCTGGCCGGAGGATGACGGCACGGAGAAAGAATTTGGCGGCTGGGAGGGAAGGGAGGTTGCTGATAAATGCTGGGGCAGAGGCAGGGAGTGGGGCCAGGACGTGAATGCGGCAGGGCTGGCTCGTCAGGGGGGCTGACTGCAGGACTCTGGCCGGCTGACAAAGGCACCACCACAGAGAAGGCAAGCAGAGGTACAGGGAGATGGCTGTAGAGCTCAGCTGCAGTGTCTCAATGAGGCTGTGTCACACGACAGACACCACCACATCGAGGCAGACAGCAGTGTTCCCCTATAGCTCAAGCCCCTTCTGGTGGAGGCTCATGCACAGATTCCTGCCATTGGGGAAATCCACAATTGCAAACAAGCAGATAATTTTTACCGGCCCTTGGACTCCAGCTCTGCTGAAAAGGTCCTAAGTCACCCGGGAGGCCCGTTTCAGAACATCACCTTCCCCTTTTAGCAATAGGCTGCACCGAGGCCTTGCAAATGGGAGGCTCAAGATCAAGAAGACCCAAACCTCATCCATCATCCCAGGTGGGGGCAGCCCAATCCTGCTCAAGCCTGCTCCCATTCTCCAGTCATCTGGGAAGACATAGAACTCCCCTCTCTGGAGACCTTGACAGTTCACTGTCACGAAACAAGAAGCCACCCCAAGCCTGCTCAGCAGAGCCTAAAACCATCTCCCTGCTACTGTACCAGGCCTGGCTGTCCAGGAGCACTCAGTCCTCAGTGAGGTTTGCTCTGTAGCTCTTGAGGTATTCAAGTCCCTGATTGTACCAAACCATCTCCTTCCTGTACTCTAGAACTCTCCACGAGGTACCTGCAAACTTAAGACACAGACCACTTGACCAAGATGGCTCGGGGCTTCCAGAATGCCACTATACACCCAACTCTTGCAAGTCACCTGAGCCCAGAGGAGGGAACATTCACATGTGGCACATGGAAACAAGCCACAAAACCACAGGTTTCTCCAAGCCCGCGGAGGGGCCACAATGTGGAACTCTAAGTGATGCTCCTGCTGCAAGCACAGGGACCTTTCCCCCACGCTCGCTGGGTGCAGCCCAGCCTGATGCAACAGCAGCCCTTTGCCAACCCAAGCACCTGGCAAGGGTACAAAGTTGGGCTGGGAACATGCCCCAGCCGCTTCCCTGCAGCAGCAAGGAGGGAAAGATGCATGCAAAAAAAAAATACTTCATGGCACAACTGGAAGCCAGGAATTCCAGGCAGCTGCCCAGCAAACTGGGCATGGCATTTCCAAGTGTGTCTCACACCCACCTTTGCTCAACAGGGACCTGACTTTGCAGCATATGGAGTTCTGACTCGACTTTGTTCGCCTCCTGCTGACTTACCTCATTTAGCAGAGACAGCAGAGTGCTGGAAGTTGCCTGTGGACAGCAAAAGGTCTCTCTCACTGCCATAGTCCTCCTCTGAGTCTGACTGGTTGCATTTATGAATAAAAACACAGCAGCCCTACAGCAACCAGAGAAGAGGAGAGTGAACCCCCCCCAAACTACCTCCTGCAGCACCCAGTACTGCTGCTACCAGTAACACGGCACAGGGGACAATACAAAGCCACCAATCTTGCTCCTTTTAAACAAGAACTGTAGTTTGCCTCTCAAACAGAGCAAATGTCTCTGTAAAGAGATGTAGAGACCATCTGCAGGGCCACGAAAGACGGTTGCTAGCAATGGGCACATTGCAAAGGGTGACAGGGGAGACCTGGGCTCCAGTCCCTGCCAGCAGCACTTTGCAGCAGCCTGCGGCAGACACAAGCTGCACAAGTGCACAGCTCCCTTCACGGCCGCTGCTCGGCGGTGAGAGCCGACACGCCAGGAAGCACTCGGATCAGGTAATGGAGGGTGTAGGAGACTCGTGAAATGATTCCTGTGAGTCAGACGAACTGGCCAGGGCCCAGATCAGCAAGCTCTGCAAAATCGGCAAACAAAAGAGGGCAAACCCTGGACCTCCCCAGCCCCTTCCTGCCGCCCCCAAGATGACCCCTGCAAGCAGCGCCAGGAGCAGGCTCGGTGAGAGTGGCCAGAGCCCAGTGAAATGCTGCAGCCAGGGCTGGGGACAGATACTTGACCCAGATCCCGGCTCATTCCCAGGACTTGCCAAGCAATTTGGTTTCTTCTCTGCCAGCAGAGGAGATAACATTTGCTCTTGCTCAGTTAAGCCATGACCGATCTCTCTTCACATGCAAAACAAACTCAAGAGATCCTCCTCTCACCCAAAGCTTCCAGGGCACTTCCCAAGATTTAAGGATCAAACGTAAACACTTTCTGACAGCAGCATTACCCCTCACTGTCCAATTGCACGAGTCAGGCACAGAGCTGCTCTATGCAAGGTATATTCTCATCTCCTTGCCAAAAGGGTGGTCCCAAGCAGGCAAAACCCCCAGGCCTGCTGCACACCACATCCCTGGAACCTGCTCCAGAGACTTAAGAGGCAACACATTCTAGGAGACCTGCCACCCTGCCAGACTTGCACCAGGAGGTTCCCCTTAGGAGACCAAGAAGAGGATCCTTGCTTGCCACAGAGAGACACAGTGCATTCAGTCACAGAAGATCCAGGACTGAAGCAGAGCCCTGCTCTCTGCAGGATCACAGCACCTCGAGGAGCAGCCCCAAGTGAAGGTCATCATGCATTTCATGGAGACCTCTCCCAGGAGGCTTGAGATCCTTACCCTCCAACCTCTGCCGCGCTTGGTGCTACAGCCAGCCTGGCTGCCACAACACCTCTGCCATGAGGTGCTGCCATCCTTTCCTTGTCTGGAACTTTCCAGACTTCGCTGTTACCATTATTTTTCATTTAAAAAAGGAAAGCAGGTAAATGGTGGGGAGGACATCTGGAAGAGGGATAAATACCCATCAGGAGTCATCCCAGTTCTGACAGCTGAATGAGTTAGACAAGTGCTAACAAACAAACAGGCTAAATTGCTCCTTTCCCTTCCTGAAAGGCTGAACCAAGTCTCTTGAGCACACCAATGTCAGCTCGGTAAACAGCCCCTTCCCAGGTTTTGGTAGTAGTGAGAAGCCTGACCCATGCAGCTGCCCAACTAAACCAGCCTGCATATGCTGCCTGTTGGCAGGGGGAGGCCTCTGACATTAAACCTCACTCTCCCACACCCTCCGTGGGGTACCACCTACTGCCCCCAAGAGTAGCTGTCAAGCCAGGTGAGATGCAAGAGCAAGCAAGCCAAAACCAGACCAAGCTACCTTCCTCTGCAATATGGAAGACCAAGCCAGGACAATGCAGCCTTTAAAAACAGCTGGGGGCCAGGACTGAACCCAAAGCCTGTGGTCCAGCAGAGAGGTGATGCAGGCAAACCAGTAGCCTCCATCCCTGTAATCTGTAGCAGCCTATAGCCCCTTCCTTCCCCTCTCCCGGCAGGAGGAACACCCAGTGCAACGCTGAGGCTAACTCCATCCAGTCCTTCTTCCCCATGTCTACTGTCACTAAAAAATTATCTGGTTTCTGCCAAAAAAATAAGCTACACCTCCTCTCCACCCTTCAATGGGAAAGCTGCTCTTCTTTCTCAGGAGAGAGAAAGAGAGAGAAGAATTTAAACACGAGTCCTCTGTCTATCCAGCTCCACTCCTCTTCGGACTCTCACACAGCCCCGTCCCGTCAGCCTGTCTGTGGCATTTGATTCCTGTCTGTCACTAAGCGATGAGGACAAAGGGTGAGGAGTCAGGAAAAGGTCTGAGCTACTTTGTTCATCGTCTGGATACGAACTCTGGATGAACTCCGTGGGGAAAGAGAAAAGCTGCATGGAACGGGACGCAGGGTGCATAGCACTCTCTCTCCTCTGGAAAGTAAAAGGAAAAAAAAGAAAAGAGACTTGAACAAGGGGCAGAGGTGGGAGGGAAAAGGGAGAGGAGAGCATTCCCCATCCCCATGGCGGCAGGCAGTCCTGAGAGCTCCCTGCTCCGAGGAGACAGAAGGATATTCAAACTGCCTTCCCAGGAGGCATGTTCAATAAAGCAGGATGCCAACGCGGCCTTTTCTCAAACAAATCTGTTAGCAGTGGGCCAGGGGCCAGCCACAAGGGCTGGCTTTTTAAAGCAACCAAATGGGAATTTCCTAATAAAATACAGTTTAAAGAAAGCCTCACCGTGGCACGGTTAAAGGGAAGCTTGCTGGCAGCAGCATGAAGCATCTTACACACAGACCTCTCTGGAACCATGGGAAGAGGAAATGCAGCTTAGGAACAGGAGCTTTGGGATGCAACCAGAACACTGAAGAACCTGTGTGCTCTCCTAGCACCCACCTGCATGATCTGGGGGAGATGAATGCCCACAGTACAATTACATACTGGGGTGGAGATTTGCAACCATGATTTCTGCTGCCCTGAACAAAGCAGGATGCTCACCCTGCACTGCCACAGAGATTATTTCCCTTGTGCTGACCTCAAGGATCTGGAAAAGCCACCACAGGGCATGATAGTCTTATTTGCTTCACTCTGCTTTCCAGTTTGCAACTGCAAAGGCCTGTGGTAGGCTTGCAAAAGTTAACTGAATCAGCCCCTCCTTGGCACCACAAACTTGATCCTAAATGGCTCTCGCTAAGCAGCAAGATGCCCACACTGGGATCAGACGCAGCCTCCCTTGAAGATCACCAGCAAAGTCTACATGCAATGACTGCCAGGCCACACAGGAAAACGACTGCAATTGCACACACAGCTTTGCAGCTTTCACAAGAGACCTGCTGAGCGCTGAAGGTGAAGTATGCGCTGGACAAACCACTCCACCACCCTGAACAGCATCACCCACTAAACACAGGAAGACATCCCCCGAGGCCAACTGGTACACAATTCTGACCGCCACCAAAACCTCTGCCTGAAGCGCGATACAACGGTCACACTGGAGGCTGCTCACCACCAACCTCTCTAGCACATCTCAGCAGGGTGGGTGACCTTACTCTCCAGGATAGGAAATCTTACCTAAATCAGAAATTAATTGAGTTACAAAGCATAGGAGAGCATATGAAAACAGTCCACCAGAACATGCCAGAGGTTATCCAGATTCCTTGTCTACCAGCCACCAGCACATGGAAAAACAATGCCGTACGAGGAAGCTTTGCCTGGGACACAACCACAACAGCCCTGCATGCTGCAGCAGTTCAGCTACAGATGGCACTGCTGAAACCACCCCAGCTGGGCACATTTTCTCCTTCAAGGTAAGAGAAACTTCCCTTGTCTAGTGCAAAGCACAGGAGACTGAGAGCTGCAGAGACAGTCTTGGGAACTAGTGATCCCAGCTCCAGCCTGGCCTCTGCTTGGAGTGACGATTACACACCACCAGGACTCTCGGAAGTAGAAGGGATCAAAGGCCCACAGCTACACAGTGCCTCAACCCTCCCAAAATACACCTGCTGTGCATCAAGATTATGCATATGGGGAAAAAAAGGGAGAAGGAAGCACATTTCTGCATGGGAACAACCCTCTCGTGAAGGCCAGGAAGACAAGGTCCTTCTTTTCAAACACCAGCCACTGACATGTCCCCGAGCACCACCTTAGGAGGTAACTCAAGCATCTCAGAGGCACTGCCCAAGACCTCCAACATAGCAACTTTTGATCTCCTCCAAGCATGGCCAGGCCCCTAGCAACTGCCTTTAAAGTACACTGTAGAGCATGCCAGGACAAATCAACTCCACAGATAACCTCAGCCCGTTTGGAGGAGTTTGTTCTACTGCTCACTGCAGTTTGAAATGCTCCTCTGGTGGTGGGAGGGACCTGTTCCCAGCAGCCCAGCCAAGGCAGCCTGGCTTGAGGTGACAAGCTCCAAAAAGAGAGAGTAGACAGAAGGAGGTGAAAAAAAAGACAATAAGCAATCACATGGATTGGCCTGACCAACTGCAGAAGGTGAGTGCTCGGGGCTGCTGGACTCAGGGCTCTTAAGAGAACAGAAAGAGAAATAGAGGAAAAGAGAGGAGGCTGGGGAAAAAGAAGGTTAAAGAAAACAAATCTGCTTTATTATTGCCTGAAACCCAAGGAGGCTGATTAAAGCAAACAACCCCCTTGCCTTTTCCAAAGGGTTGTCTCGTCTGCTTCCTAAATCTGATTCCCATTTGTCTCTGTATGTTTCTCATTTGTTCTTTATTTAGGTCTCCTCAACACTCCACGTCGAGCCTAAGAAAGCTCGAGCTGTAGAGATGGGCTTCCCCCAGGGGCCTGCAAGGGCAACCATGCTGATCAGGGTCAAACTCAACACTAGCATCTGCACAATGGGAGAAGATGTGTCAAGAGGAAGACAGTGGGCTGCTGACTACATGCAATGGGCAAGAGGCTGAGAATACTTGGACAGAGCTTCCCAAGGAAGGAGAGCATCACTACTCAAGGGTGCTGGCTGCCTCTAGGGTAGCAGACCTGATATTCCCAAAATGGTGAAGCAAAGGCAATGAAAACAAAATAAAGCAAGAGGGTCCAGGAAGAGGACACATGGCATAACCAGAAACCCCTACAGAGGCAGTTTCCCTCTTCTTCAGCAAACAGCCTTCTGATTAAACAGCTTAAATACTACTCTAGCAAAGCTTCTTTCAAACAGAAACCCCAGGCACCTCTCCTAGCTGCACAGCTCCAGCTCCTTTCTCCACTGCAGCCTACAGGCGATGAAGCAGGTCCATCCACAGCCCTAACCCATAGCTGCGCTCCTTGGCACAAAGGATTGAAATGCTCCACTAGCTGTGTCCACAGCTCCCAACTGGGTGTTGGGGCTGGAACCACCATGGTGTCACAGCCCACCAGCACCCACCTTCTGCCCTGGCTGTTAACCCCCCCAGGAGCAAGCCAGTCAGGCGCACTGCCTTTGCAAGAGGCCATGGCCAAATACAGCGATAGAAGGGAGATAAAAAGCCGTCCTTCCACTCATGTGGACTTTGCCACCTGCCTGGGAAGCATGGAAAGACCAGCTACTTCCCCTGACACCGCCCTTCACTGTGCCTCATTTCCTCCCATATTGCTTGTGCTTTGAAATCACAGTAAACAATCCCTATTTGCCCTTGAGATAGTGTCCCTAAAACCTTCAGCCATGCCATCATTCTACTGCATGTGTCATCCTACCCTTGACAGCCTGTGGGTCAGAATCCCACAGCTTTCTTATCTGGATGCAGAAGAGCCATTTCTAAGGAGAAATCCCACCCCAGGCTGCACCCTTCCCAGACAAATGCTGCAAAACCCTCTGCCACAGAAACCAACCAAACACCTGCTGCCCAGACCTGGCTGCCCAATCCATCCATTGGCAAGAAGAAACCAAGCAGGGTCTGATGTGGGACAGCCCCACATCAGAACAGCATGCTGATGGTTGCACAGGTACCACCATGCTACATAACGCCATGTTCGCCCTCCCACTTGCTGCCTAGGTGGAAGGCACAATACCCACCAGCTGCACTCCCTGCTCCCTCCTGCCCATGGGGAAAGCAGAGACCCCTGACCTTCTCGCAGCATCCCCCAGCCCCTCTGCAGCTTAAGCGGCCCAGGTGCGCAAATGTTACCCAATGCCCTCGCCAGGCAGAGAGTAAATTCCACTGAACGGGGAAATGCCAGCTGCAGGCAGACCCCAAGTTGTGCAAATAGCAGCCAGGACCTTCGGGAGAGGAACAGTCCAGGCCCAGGCACTCCTGCTGCTAATCCTTCCCTGGGCACCCCCTCCAGAAACTCCTGCAGCACAGGACAGATGCGAATTTGACTATTTGAGGGAGGGTAAAAAAAATTAACTGTTTGCTATTGTGCTAAATGACCTTTTCAGCCACTTGGGGACAGAATTGCACCGGGGCTTTGGAGTGAGCTACAGCGACCATTGCTCACTCCCTCCTCCCATGCTCAATGCTTTGTGCCTCCCAGATGCGTTTAAGGAGTTCATACCCCACCAGGTACCTCTGCCTTCCCAGCGACGGAGCCGAGAAACGGTCTCTTTGGAAAAATCTGCATGAAGCAGGGAGGAAGAAGTGATCTGCTAAAAGCTTGCTAAGCAAAGCACTTCAGACTGCTTCATTTCACATCACCAAAAGCATAAATCAGGGAATAGCTCCTTGGGTTTTTCTCCATTAGTGAAGTATACTGCAACTCCCCTACCCACCACCGATACCGATCGACACTTCACATCTGCTGACCAGATCTAACAGCCAGGATCTTCCAGAGGAATAATATATTTGCCAAAAACATCATTCCTGCCACCTGCTCCCCCCCTGCTTGCAACTGCACCAGGAGCAGGGCCGCTGCAGGCTCCTCGCTCTCAGCAGCCACGTGCAGCAGCCAGAAGCTTCACAAAATCCTGTGAAGAGAAGAGGTGACTTTTTGCAAAACAAGGGCAATTAACCCTTCAAAGCGTCACTTCCATCGGGGAGGTACAGCACATCCCATGGCCTTTAAGTTTCCTACACAAGGCCAAACACGCTTCTGGAAAGCACACGCTTCACACAACATGTACCAGAGAGGAAACAGTGTCCTGTGCTATGAAGTCAGAACTGACAGCTGCAACTCCTTCCAACTCATTTCTTTCACCCCATGAACTGTGCCTTTTGCCTAGAGATTTGCAGTAATCATATTATTGCAGTGTTTGCAATAGTATTATTACAAGAATATTCTTGGATATAAACGTGCCCCTCTCAAACACAAAAGATTAAGTTAAAACACTTTCAACTACTAATATTAGAGACTTGGGAGTTGAGAGCCAAATTCAAAGCTTACAACTGGAGATTGACCCATCCAGAGGCCCCAGGTATTGTATCATTCTTAAAGTTTTGCCAGAAAAAACACTGTGCAGAGTGGGGAAAAAAAAGTAAAAAGAAAGGATGTGTGTAAACAAACGTACACCCACCAGCAGCTTGGGTTTTGAAACATGAAGGTTGAAATTAGAAAGGCACATTCTCGAGAGTTATGGGCAGATTTGCTTTCATTTTAGCTCCAGCCTTGTAAATATCAAGTGTTAAAAGGAAACAGTTATGCTGAATCAAGAGAGAAAAATCCCCATGCTGCAGAGACATGTCCAGGACCAGGACCACTGGAGTTGGGAAAGGAGCAGCGACCAGCAACAAGCACTCCACAACGGGAAGGGTATTTCTGCCGGTTAACCTGCCACTGCTAATTCTACTAATCGACATCACTCTAGAATTTGAAAATGTTATCCAACCAGGAGAGAAACTTGACTTTCCTCTTCTGATAACGAGGACAGGCAGCCCAGCCAGGCTGGGCCAAATGTGGTGTTACAAATTGCTGCCTGCAAAACCAAAAATGGGACATGGAAATGAACAGTTTCTGGGCTTGTGCTTAGGTGAGACCAGCATTTAGAGCGGCTCAGCTCACTTGCAAAGGTAGCTCTGCTCGGCTCTCACACAGGCTGAAATAAAATGGCAAAGTTAACATTTTAGATCAGAGTGGCTCCTCACAGCACTGGCTGTTCCAGAGGCTTTTAATTTATTGTTATATTTAAAGTAAGAGGCTGGGGGGGTAGGGGATGGTGGTGGCATGCGTGAAACAGCCTATCAGTTTAGGGCACACAAAAAAGCTATTTTGGGAAAGGCTTCTCCTATAAATAAAAGGCTGGGCAGGGAGAGGATGGTGACAACGTGCTGCTCACCCTAGGTGTCAGAGGGAATTTCTATTATCTGTGCTGGCATCCTCCCCAGAACCCCAAGAAGCAGCAGCAGCACACTGCTCCTCAGCAGGCACAGCAGTCCAGGGAGGTAGCTTCCCCCAGCAGACATCCCCTCCATCCTGCTGCCAGTTCTCCTGCCACCTCAGCTTTGCCACAATAACAGGAGCCGGTAGAGGTGACATTCTGTTCCAGCTTACATTTAAAAAATACACAGGGGCAGGGCTCACAGATACAAGGCTGAGAGATTTAATTCTTTGGTTCTATTTCCCCCACCCTGCCCATTTCTGTTAACATCGATATAGTTACAAACCAGCAATCCCAGCCCAACCAATCCCCAGCACCAGAAGAATGCATCACCTGAGTTCCTCCCCAGCCCTGCTGCCAGCATGACAACATCACACTTAAATGTATTCAGCCCACGGCCTCCTCAGGCCAAGGCTTTCTGTAATTTATCCCTATACCACCCGCCACCTCGTATTATTTAAGTCACTGGGGGATGCAGCCCCTCTGGAGACAGTTTCCAGCAGAAGCTGTTGATTGCCCAGCTTGGAAAAATCATCATTTTTGGTTTCAAATAGGGTTCCCAGCAGATGCTCCCCAAAGGCAACATGGCAAGAGGAAGGATTTCCTGGAAAACCCCTGATGTCAATGCCTCTGGAGCACGCTGGGGAGGTAACAGCCTGCAAAGCACTGTGCAGCACCTACAGACATTTGACACACCCAAAAAGCAGAGGTGTAAGACGGCTCAGGCTCTGCTGGAGGGTACAGTCTTGCACCCAGTACCCACTGGCAGCATTGGGGCACCACATGCAACTCCTGGGCTGGTAGGCCAGGGGCCATACAGTTCACAAAGAGCTTCTCCTGCCATGGGGATCACTTGCCAGTCCAACCAGACTAGGATCATCTCTGAGTGGATGTTCAGGGAAAGCAAAGGACGCAGATTGAGGTTGTTTTATTAGATTATGGAGAGCCCCATGCAAATAGGGCCATATTGATCCGGGCTGCAAACACCTGGCTGGGAATACAAGCAGCCCCTGAGTATACAGAAGCTGCTGGAGATTATTAACCAGATCCATTGCTGTAAATCACATTACCTTTTTCCGAACCCCAGCCCAGCACCAAGTCCCCCTGTGCACTGTACAGTGCACATCCTTGCAGTGCAAAGGAGCATCATTTTTCCCTGCCCAGCACCCAAACGCCTAAACATTCAGACCAAAAGCATGGAGCCCAGCAGGGACATCTTGTCCAGTGGTCTGTGGAGCCAGAATCTGTGACTCAGCTTCCCCTGTCCCCAGCAATTCCCAAAACAAAACAAAGCATGTGTTACCAGAGGGTGACATTAGCTGTATAGGAAAACTGCTTTGGAAATTCAAGGTAGGAATAATAATAAATGTTAAAAGCAGAAAAACCAAAAGAACACAGACACAAAGTCAACCTCTGTTCCAAGTGAGTACCTGGCATTTTACACCAGCTGCAAGCCAACCCCCTAGTGTACTGAGCAAATAAGACAGGCTCTCCTGCCTCCCAAAGCACCACGTACAGGAAGGAAAAATAAAACAGTAGCGAACACTCCACAACTGATTTCCAAGAGATCACAAAACCCTTTGCAGAGTTCCATTAGCAGAGAAGGCAGCAATCTCCTAGATTAAAGGAGCTGGGGAATGAGGTGCTGAACCAAAGGCAGAGGAGGAATTCCGTATTCCTCCCTTCTCCTCGTCAAAATCCCCAGCTCTGATTCAGCAGAAGCACCACCAGCAGCACAGCCCTAGTGTATGTCGCCGCAAACAAACCCGTTTGTGTTTAAACCACCACCCTACTCCTCTAAACAGTTGCTGCACCCAGTAATTTCCTTGTGATGGGGGAAGAAGAAAACAAAAAACACACCACCAAACTGAAAAACACAGCAAACAAGCCATGATGAAATCGTCTCCCGAGTTTCTCCACGTCTTGTTTGCAGCTGCTGCCCTCAAACCCAGGGCCGGCACGCAGCGTGCGCGCCTGCTAAGAGGAATAAATGCAACATTTGAGATCGTTTAGAAAAGCTCTGCTTGCAGACAGCGCTCCGCGGGGGAAATCCCCTCGCAGGTCTCAAACAGGAGAACTTGAACCATTGTCCCCCGGAGAAATTCAGGCCTGAAAGATCTTCTGAGTTGTTCGTTTGGAGCTACAAGACCAAATAACGAGATCTCTTTTCCTCGACTGACCCACACAACTTTGCTGCTAAGACCAGGCAGAGGCAAGGGGAGATGAACAGGAGAGACCCGTGGCAGCAGGGAGGATGCTCTGGTTAGCTGTTATTTATGCCCACATCTGGTTAGTGCTGGTGTATTTCTAGCAGGCATTAACTGAATACAAAAAATTCCTTCTCCCGTGTGCCTCGTCCAAGGCTGTCAGAACAGGCTGTCGGCACGGCACCTTCCCAGCACCCTGCTTCCCCAGACACACACCCGACAGTCACTGCTACTCAAAGCCTAGGGAGGCTGGTGCGGGCAAAGGCTGGGAGACTTGGGAGCATGGGAAAAGGGCAGGAAGACAAGCCTCTCCATCCTCCAGCAGCAAACAAATGGGGCAGGTAGTGCTGGGACACAGCAGACACTCCAAGAGTATCCTCCCAGTCTGCTGCAGTCACAGCAAAATCTATTCAACATCAGGCACCCACAAAAAAAAAAAAAAACAACCAAACAAAACACAACAAAACAAACAAGCCTTGAGGCAAACCCAAACAGGCTTGCTCCTGCACTCCATAAGTCGTGGGGAGTCCCTCAGGAGAAGTTACACTGTACCGAGTCGGTCCTGGTTTCTCTGCTTGCTGGCAGAGCTGCGGGGGAGGAGGTGGAAGAAGAGCCCGCTGGCAGCCCTGTGCTTCCCATCTCCTCCCCTGGAGGATTGCAGGAGGCCAATTTTGATTAAACTAATTAAGCCTACTCTGTTCAAAGAGCTCTAACCACATGCTACCAAGGGAGGGGGAGAATATAAAATTTAAAAGGAAAAGGAGAAATCTCCCTGCAAACATCATCCTCCAGAGTTCTCCATCCCTGGAAAACCCCTGATGGACAACACTACACTGAAAGAGGAGAGCCTGGAAAAAGGACTTGCAGCAGTGACACAGGTCTAACCCTCAACACCCTGCTCCTTCCAGCCATCAAGACCTGCTTGGACATGTCCCCGTTCCCATCAGGATGACTGGTTTCCATCTCCTCCCAATCAGTCCCCAGAGGTGGTCATTCCTCTTGCAGTAACACAGGCCCCCACCACCAAGCCAAAGGCTCCCAAAGGCTGCCTTCCCTTCCAAACCATCCCTATCTTCCAGCCCCTTGCAAATTCCCTTCCCTCCCTTTCCTTGAAAGTGTCAGGTTTCTGGAAGCAATTTAGCCAAGGAGGCTTCTTTGGGCAGTGCTGGCTCGGGGCCCTGCTCTCCCAAAACGTTTCACTTCCCCTCAGGAGCAGCCATGCCAGGAACCTGAAAGACTCTACCCCTGCAGACCCCACAGACCCTGCCTAGATGGAGAGAAGCATCCCTTTTGCCTTCAAAGTCTTCCTACTAGAGGAAAATACAATAATAAATATCAAAGCAAAAGTTTCCTCCCCTTTGAAAGGCAGGAGAGAGAGCAGCCAGGCAAGGACTAGACCTGCAGAGAGCAGAGCAGGGACTCTGATCCCCTGCAAGCATTCGCACGATGAGCTTTTGCAGGAATAGAATGAAGCCTTAGGTGCACAAATCGTGCTGAAATTTGGATTAGGGCATTTAACTCTCCCCTGTGCTTTGGGAAACCTCAGTGGAAATGCAAGGTAAGAAGGACAGGATTTGAAAGTCTAGAGAATAGCCAAGGAAGGTGGGGAAGGAAACCAAGCTGCCCCATCCTGCTCTGCAAGAAGAACATCTCAATGGGCCTTGGGATTGACAGTGTGCCCCACTAGTCTGTCCTGCACCCCAAAACCACTGTATCACTGCCACCTCTAATCCCCCTGTGCTGCTCTTGGTGGGACTTTAGTTGGGAGTGGGGAGAAGAGAAAGGAGGGAGGAAGAAAGAAACCCTATATCGTAATTGCTATATTAAAGAGAAATAGCAGGCAAGAATAATAAGAGAGGTGTCAGGAGTGAAATACAGTAACAGACATTTAAAAAAGAGAGAGACTACAGTTCTGCGATGGGGGTGTTAATTGAACACAGAGCTGAAGAGAACAAAGGGGTGTTAAGGAAGAAAAGAAGGGGAAAAAAACCCTACCTCCTCCGAAGATCTGAGTTAAGTTTGGTGAAAATGATGCACAGGGAAAGGTAGCTAAGAGGCACCTTATATAGCTATTATGTTCTAAAATTGAAAAAAAAAAAAAAAAAGAAAAAGCAAACCCATTCTTCAACAACATTTGCACAGCTAATCAGTGCTGTCTATAAATATTCCACTCCATAAATCCCCCCATGTACATTTGCCTTTTAAACCTGAACTCCTTCAGCACAGAGGAGAGGGGTGTGTGTGTTAAAGAAAATTAAATTCGGGGTATTTCAAATACAAAGTCAGGGTCTTTTTAAGGAGCAGAATTCGCCAGATGCCTTCACCTCCCCCAAAACAGCAGAGAAAGTGAAAGGATGGGAAAAGCTCTTAAGGAGGAGGAATCAGATTAAATGGTCATATATCCTGCGCTCAGCCTCTCCCCGCCGGTCCCCGCCGAACGAGATGGGAGTTGGGAAAGGCTCACAGCTGAAATAGATACTGCTGCGTTTTGACAGCAGATATTTTCCAGTTTGCCATCCAAGGACCCCACGTCTGCATATGCCTTGCCTGATTCTTCTGCTTAGCTATTCTGCTCATGCAGAGAATAGCTTAAAAAAAAAAAAAGAGAGAAAAAAACAAGGGGGAAGCCATAAAGACAGAGCCCTTACCCCTGCCTCCAAACTTTTTGTAAATCAGCAATGCAATTTCCGATTTCAATCCCTATTGACGGAGAAATCAATTGTATTTAGGACAACAATGCCTCCCATTTCCATAATTATTATTCCAAAAAGCCAGCCAGCCATTTGAAGGCAGTCCTGCCCCTTCCCTCGCAACAAAGCGACCAAGAGCAAGTGAAAATGCACCAAATGAACGCCGACAACTTATACGTATATTCAAGCAGCAATTTCCTCCCCCCCTCCATGTGCTCCCGCTCAGATTAAACCTCTCAACTTTTGTTACTTCTAAACACCTATCACCACAAAAGAAAACCTCCAGGTTGTAGACAACAGACGACCCACCGAGCTTTTTTTTGTGTGTGTGTTATTAGAATTATTTTTTAAAGTGTTTATAAATGCTTTACAGTAAATGAAGAGCTCAAGTGCAAAAGGGAACTCTGGGCAACACAAGATGAGCTCCTGTCCTAAGAACTTTATGGACACTTTGGGTTTGCTCAAGACAACGTTAAGGCTATGAAATATTAGCCATAATGTTGCAAGAGATGGTGGTAAAATCTCCGTTAGGCTCTGGAGTCACTTAAATCAGGCAGCAGGGTAACTGAACGCACATTTCTGCACATCGTAATGCCTGGGGGGAAGATGTACACACGCACTTCCAAACACCCACCAGTGACCACAAACAATCACCAGGATTTCAAAACTCGACACATGCAAAAATCTGGGAAGCAAAACTAGGAGTGGGAAGAGAGAAGTTGGCTCAACTTTCACATTGCTGCCCGCAAGGAAGGAGGAAACCACCAGAAGCAGATGATACCCTCAGCTCCTAAAAAAAAAAAAACCCAAGGCTAACTTCTTCCTAGCTTTGAGCCCACAGAGCAGTAATTAAAAATAAATAAATAAACCAAAACAAAACCATCTGGCCATTTGCTTCCTTACGAAGTGTGACTTTTGAGGATGCAGAAGGGGAGGAGGTCTTTGAATTTGCAAAGTAAAATAATTCACCATAAACATATCCAGGGCTAGATAAACAACACTCTAAAAGCCAGCTCGAACAGCCTCTTTGGGAACCTCTACACAGCAGCCCCACAGCCAAGTAACACAGGCACAACAGCAACAAAAGGTAAGACATCCCCAGCTGACACCTGAAAATCCTTTTTTTCCAAGCAGCATGTTTCACCCTACACCATCCCTCTTAATTTTCTCAGGAGACAGGAATTATCCCACTCAGTCACTGTGGATAAGTACAGCTCCCCATCCTGCTAGGACCCCCACAGCACCCCTGAGGTCACCTGGCTTTTCCACCACGTTTTGGTCCTAACAGACTCCTCATCCCCTAAACTCTGCACCTGCACCAGTAGCAAAGTCAAGCTGGGATTAATCAGTTACCCTTACAAAATGCGCCCCGGCACGGGCAAGGTAAGCAGCAGCAAACTCGTGGAGAAAAGGCAGACAAACATTTCCTTTGGCTCACACTAAATAAAATGGTAAAGAAAAGAGGGAAAGGAATTTGGTGGCTCTTCTTGTTTTGGGGTGATACACGCTATAAAACCTGTGAAATTTCTCTCCAGGCAGCCTCCCTCACGTTACATGATAAAAACTGTACAGAGATTCCTATACCAACCCCACTGCTTGATATTAATGGGAAGTCCACAAGGAAGAACTCCTCTGGAAGGTCAGACCGGGCCACACAGCCGTGAGGACTTCAGAGAGCCAAATGCCATCGGTCAGTGCTTTGTCTGGGCTACATGCTGCACAAACAACGTTTAACAAAGGGCCCCCTTAGTCATTTTAGATATATTGCAAGAGTCGTGTAATTGTATTTTCAATCAGCTGCTCACACTAGGAGGTTTTATATATATAAGAAAAGAAAACAACAAACAGATTCAGGTTTCTGAAAGCTGTTCCCCTTTTATGTGTAACTATCAATGTATATCAACTGGGTGTGCAATCATATTTATTGTCACTTTCATTCATGTCATGCCCTTGCTTATATGGTTTAGATATGAATTATTGACTGTTACAGTCCTTGTTGTAAAAGGGGAGGTGGGGAAAGAAGTCAAGTACTTTGCAGCCTGCTGAAACGAGGCAGCTAGACCGGCATGCAAAAACCCACCGGTCAACTCTGTCTCAGAAGGTCAACAGCAGAGACAACTCAACTCAGCTCCCCTCACTAAATTTCCTACATATCCCCCCCCCATTTTCTTTAATAATAATAATGAAAAAAAAATCCCATATGTAAGCGGTGAGTGTTGCTAAATGTCCTTCCCTGAGCATCTGCTGTTTAAGATCACCCTTGATTGATGACTGCTATTTTTTAATTGTTGCTTTTAAAATTTAAATGCCCCCCTGGGATGTGTTATAAGTGTGTTAGTACATGGTAGGAGGTCTGGAAAGTGGGAAACAGCAGAACCAAGGCTCTCATGCCATTAGCTTCTTTAGAAGCCTGAGAACACCCCATGCCATAAAACAACAGTACCCTAAAGTAACTAACAATCTAATATATTGCTTTCACTAAAGGCAACTGACAACTGTCTCTTACATGAGGTAGCCTGGGTGATTGGCAGACAAGAGCATTTTAACCCTTTCTTTAAAAAAAGGCAAGAAACCCTTCTGTTTACCTGAGCAGAAACAGCAGTAAAACTGTACAATTTCCCTTTGTCAAGGCTCCCCCTCCCCACTCTGCACTTCAGGATTTATTATTTTTTTAAGCAGTGCCATGACTTAAAGGAAAAACTGGAGCAAGAGAGGAATTGCAAAGGGCTTGATTTCTGATTCTCTCCAGAAAAAGCAATAAATAAAACGAGGCCATACAATAGAAATTAAACCATAATATTTTCCCTTCCAGACACAAACCACACCATGCAAGTACACTGCCAGAAGCATTAAATACCGGCAAGTTATTTCTTCCCACTTCAATACTGCTACATGAGGAGGGAGGGCCACAAACTTGGTGGAATGAAACCCTCAGAGCAAAAAAGAAAAATACAGAACCAACAGCATCGTTTTCTTACCTGTTTTTTCTTTGATTTCACACAAGACATTAAAAAGGGCTGGCTTCATCCTGTGGCAATTTAAAGCATGTTTCCTGGAGAGAGAAGAGGGGAGGGAGAGATTAGGATGTCACCACGAGGAACAACTTTCCAAACCCACACCCGCTGGCATGTGTGTGCAGAGGTGGGGGGAGATACCTTTAAGCCCCGTCGGCCTCACTGCCTTCCCTGCTAGCACTTGAGCGCCAGTGCCGCAAGCAAGCGCTTATCTAGTGCAGAAGAGATGAATTATGCCAATTTAGGAATGGCTTGAAAATCGCCTTTGCCACCGAACGGCTCCCACCGCCGGTGCGAGCCAGGCAATGCACCGAGCCGAAGCCAGCAGCTTTGGGGAGCCAAGCTCGGTTCAGCTGTCTTGTTCAATACAGAGAGCATTAGGCTCTGTCCACCACCTCCAACGTTAAATCGAGCCATGTGCTTTACTAGTTTCGTACTGCAAGGCCGAGGGGAAATAACCCCACCTTTGCCCCAGCACTGGATACATACTCCGCTTAGAGCTGTCAGTTTCAGGCAATTCCACCGCCCAGCGCGGAGCACACAGGCAAGGATGGAGGGAAACCCATTCCTCTGCTCCACGCTACTTACATTCAGCTTATTTGCAGGTGTTAAAATTTAATTCTTTACAACTGGGACAGTAAGCACATTTAAAAACAGAGAGCGGGCTGCTTCTGGGAAGGGGAGGGCATGCTACTCAATGCCTCTCTCTTCGGCTGCTGCTCTCGCAGAGCTGACCCTTCTTCTGTGGCTTCTGGGGAGAGAGTTTTTGCCGGGGGGGGGGGCAGCTTTAGCCTGCCGGTTTTAAAACACCCTATGTGCTCGTCGAGGCAGAGAAATAGCATGGTTTTATTATTTTCTCTTAAGCCATTCAATTGTTTAGCCAAGGGTCTAGTTGTAGAAAGGGCTGCTGCTATCAGGCGTCCGTTACAGGATTTCTGTTTACCAACCGAAATTACACGCAAAAGACGATGTGAACATCTGGCAAACATTCACACTACTTACCCCACCACCCACAACATGTTAAAAAGATTTATGTCTCTGATGAAGTCTCTCAAAGGTATATACCCTTGCAGAACCACAGCATCCCCTTATCAGCACACCCAGATGGGTGCAGACTTTCGGGTACACACAAATCACGTATATATGTTGTAGGGGCCCTCCTACAAATAACACTGGCACTTTGTATCTCCCCAAAACTTCATTAAAAGAAGAGAGGCAACAAAATAACCACGCAACAGCGGGATGGATGGAGGAAATGCAAAACCAAACATCAGCATGCTTGGCAGCTCAGCATTAGAGATAATAATGTGAAAAAGAAGGAGCACTGTGAGGAAACAGCTGAAACAGTCAAGCAAGGCAAACCCACAGAGCCCTCGCCTAGCTCTGTTCTGCTTTGGTTTTATTGACTTGATTAACTACACTAAATCATCCAGGCAGGAACACGAACAATTCCTGCAACTTTCTGAAGGATGATCCCTTCACTGCCCCAGGTCTGGCTGGAGAGAAAGCGCATGATTTCCTCCTCCTCCTCACACCTACTCTGCCCCGGCAAGAACATAAGAAAATTAATAAGATCAGCCCAGCAACAAGCCTTTTCAGTAAGCAGGAGCTTTGAACAGGCTCTGGAGATGGGAGGACGTAAGCTGAGGTTTAGAGGCTGCTTTTATCCTTCTGGAAGTTCTCACTATGCAAGTTTTAGGGCTGTGCAGTGCATTTTTCTAGGAACAATGCATTCTAGCAATCTGCTCCAGCTCGGGGCATGAATGCCAGGGCGACGAACACCCTATCTAGCAGCTCTGCAGCCCAGAACAAATTTCATAGGGATGCTAGACATTTCAGGGCAACTTTTTTTCCTTTATAAATTATTATTATGCCTTTAACTGTGCCCTGAACTTGGGCGTTATTTTTCACCTCCTTTCCCTTAACTTCTGCTGGCACCTCTGAAGGTGCAGATTAGGTTTACACTCCGCTACGATGGGGAAATTCAGTTACAGGTTTTTACAGCCTTTTTTCTTTTCTTTTTCTTAATTCTGGAGGTTTATAGAAAAGATGATGTGCATCCCCCAAGCCAAAAAAGCCTCGGCCTTATAAACGACACCACTACTACAGGCCCCTAAAAAAGAACATTATTAACGCCCCTATTTTTTTTTTTTCAAAGCGGTACTTTGTCCCGCTTCAGGAGGAGACCAGAGCACATACCGCCTGCTTCACCGACCACCTCCCTCTTCAATTAACCCCCACCCCAAAAAAGGCTGGCAATAGCCAGGCCGCCTGCTCCGGTCGAGCCCGAGTTTGGGACTCCCGGAGGGGAAGGGAATGGCAAGAGCGCGGGCTGTAGGCGCTGCAACCCCCGTAAACCGCCATGAAGTTGGAAGGGTAGGGGGTACAAAAAGGAGGTGAGAAAGGATTAACTTGTCTCCATTTTTTCCCTCCTCCTGCCCGAATTTCTGGAGGGCAGAAGCCCCCGTCCCTGCGAGGTGCGCCCGCGGCCGGGCCCGCTTCCCCACCCGGACAACAAAGGCCGGGCCGGGGCGCGGAGGAAAACTTCCCCGGCACCTGCCCCCTCCCTCCGTCGTTCTCACCTGGCCTGCGCTTCATCCAAACTCTGGTCCGTGATGGTCATGATCTGCTGTAAGATGTCTCCGATGTCCTGCTTCCTGCCTGCCTCCCCCTCCGCCCCGCCTGGTCCATCCTGCATGTGCTGGGACAGGCCCGGGTGCCCCGGCATCCCCACCCCGCTGTGCGTGTGCATCAGCCGCGGCTGGTCATCCATCGCCGGCCGCCGGCCCCCGCTCCGCTGCCGCCGCCTCCTGCCCTGGCTGCCGGGAGCGGCGCGGCTGGGCTGGCCGCCTGGCTCCTCGCTTTCTTTTCTTGCTCGCTTTCTTCTTCTTTCCTCCCCCTCTTCTCCTCCTCCTCCCCAGCCTCTTCCTCTTCGCTTTTTATTTATCCTTCACGCTGGCGCCCGGCTCCGCAGCAGGGAGGAAGAGGAGGAGGAGGGTAAAAAAGGGGGGGGAGGGGGGAAAGGAAGGAAAAAAGAGAGAGAGAGAGAGAGAAAAGAAAGGGGAAAAAATCCCTTTGGCTGCTGGAGGAGGAGGGAGGGAGGAGAGAGGGAGGGAAAAAGGAGGGAGGAGGGAGGGAGAAAGGGGGGGGGGGGGGGGGGGCGGGGGGGGGGGGGGGAGGGGGGGGGGGGTTGGGTGGGGCCGGGGTGGTGTGTCCCGGGGAAGGGAGGGGAAGCGGCGGCGACTCCAAAAGCAGGGCAGCTCAGCCCCGCGCCCGGGGAGGCAGCGGACAGGCCGGCCGGCGTGGGCAGGAGCCAGCGGGGCAGGGTCTGCGCCTGGAGGGCCGGCGGCGGCAGCAATAGCGACGGCCGCAGCGGGGCGGAGCGGTCGCCCGCGATGGCAGCGCTGGAGCCGGAGCGCTGCAGAGACCCCCCGCGCTCTAGAGGACTCCAAACTTTCCCCCCCACCTCAGGCCAGGTTCAGGGGTGGGCTAGCTGCCCACGGCGCTTCGCGGCCGGCAGCGACACCCCCCCCCCAACCCCTCCGCCGGGCCTGCGCGCACCGCTCCCGGCCCTCGCCGCCTGCTTTTGTTCGGCTCCGGACTCCTCAAACTGGCACGGAGGAGCCCAGGGGGCGGGGGGAGGAAGGGGCAGCGGCGCCTCCCCGCCCCCCCAGCTCCATTGGCAGCGGCGGCGGGAAGGCCGGCCCCCGCGGGCCGACCCGCCTCCTCCGCGGCCTCCCGTCAATCTCCGGGTTCAGAGGTGGGCCGGGGGCCGCGCCCCGCCCGCGCCTTAAAGCGGTCTCGGCCGCCAGCGGAGGGAGAGGGGGTGGCATGGTGAGGTGGGCTGCTTGCGCCCCCAGGCCGGCCTCACCGGCCGCCATGCCTAGCTGTGCCTGTCTTGCCCACAGCCTCGGCTCCAGCCTGCCTTCCACCTCCCCTTAGAGCTGTTCTGCTCAGCCCAACCTGTGCTCTCCTCAGGCGCCCCTCGGTCCCCCATTTCTCCTCGGCCCGCCTGCCCTCAGCCCCGCAGCACTCTATGTCCCTTCACCCTCCCTGTGACCCCATGACCAGCGTTCCCTGCACCCCACCGCCCCCAGCACTCCTCAGGCAGCCGCTGTGTCCCCCCATAGCCCCCTGCCGGCACCCTGCCTCCCAACACCACTTTGATACCCCATTTGGATGCAAGGGCTCCCTTTCTGCGGGAACCCCCAAGGAGATGCTTAGCTGCAGCTCCAACCACTGGCATCTCATGCTGCTGTTTCTTCCCTGACCCACATGGTCCCACAAGCGTGACCTCCTCAGACACGTCACAGGGTTGGCTAGCAGTGCTACTTCCCCCGCCTGATTGTCCCCCACCTGCCCAAACAGGTCAGGGGAAGCAAGCACAGGTCCCAGGGCCACCAAGACTGCCGTTCAGACCTACACGTGAAGGTGTCACTCTAGAGGGGAAGGTCTTCCCAAGCCCCTCTCTGCATTCCCTATGACCTGAGTGAGGTGTGCTGTGGCCAGAAAGACGATTGTAGGCAGCAGCTGGTGCGCAGGGCTGGGCCTGTGGCCAGGCTTGCCTGCAAATGTGTATTTTTAAAAGAATAAATGAAAGGTAGTTACGGTGACATGAGACCTTCTTGTGGGGGGTGATCTCATCAGATTGTTCCTTTCTGAGATCTGAGGGTTGCCAACTCCAAGCCTCTCGTAAAACCAGGGAAGATAGGCTCAGTCCCAGTTGCTGACCTCTGCGCAGGTTGGGGTAAGAGCCATCAGGATGACTGCAAAGAGAAAAAAAATCATATATAAGACAATTGCTTTGCCTCCACTCTTTCATGAAACACTTTCCAGTGTTGTAAGCTAAACATGACTTTTCATTTTGAGAATTCCTTTCGAACCATTAAAATGTTTTACAGCGGTTGAAGGCAAAGTGAGATGTTTTGATTTTTGTCACTATGAAACATCTCACCCAACACATTCTTTGTGTTTCTCGATTTGCTAAACTTTATCAAAGGTTTCTGCTTTCTCGCCCAAGACTTATCTACACAGTTTTACTTAAAAAAGAAAAGGAGGGGGGGGGGAGTAAAAAGGAGGAAAATATCCTTTATCTCCACAGGAAACAGAACTTTATCCAAGAAACGAGGAGCCAAGGGGACTCCTCTCCAAAGGCCCAAACTTCCAGACGCTTAGTCATCCCTTCACGTGCTTGCGCACACATCAAGTCTAGACAGGAGATGTCTCAAACTCTGGCAGAACTCTTCCATCTCGAGAGGTCAGTCCAGGGTCTTTAGGGTTTGATTCTGAGTGGCTCCGAGGAGAGGCAGCACAGCAGAGCTGAATGTGTGCAGCAGCAAAGGGAGCGATGGCTGTGGGGGAATAAATAGGCATGTTGGGGACCACAGGATGTGGTGGCCTGCTGACCCCACAGATTCTTATGCATTGCAGATCCTTCCCCTGTTTCCCAGGTCATGATACCATGCTTCATTGTATCAGGTAGGCATAAGAGAGGAGGAGCCGGAAGGCCCTAGGGGAGCTGGCATGTGTAGGCAAATGTGCGGGAGAGGCAATTTGTCTGTGGGGTTGGTGAGTCTGAGCCTGCCCCACAGCATCTCATTCGGCGGATCAGAGCTACTCCAAGAGAAGCATCCCAGCACCAGGCCTTGGGGGAACCACTGGGCCAACACAGAACTGGCCAGAACTCTGCCTCTGCCATCCGCTGGAGTCTGTAAAATCCCTCTTGTCAGAGATAACTAATCCCGGGGCCTTTACAACACTTCTCCTGAAAAGCACATTTCATTCTTCTGTCTCCTCCTGCCTTCCAAGTGCGTGAGATTGCAATAGGTATTACCGAAAATACTCCTCATGGGAGCTGACACTGGACTCCCTTAAAACCCCAACACCATCACCCCTCCTTCCCCAAGACACCAGCAAGCGCTGTGCTCTATTATCTCTACACCCACTAAATCTCTCTGAAATAAAGAATAAACATTTCCACCACACATAGTGTAAGTGTATGTGCCAAGCTGCAGTGCTTCCTCTTCTCTCCTCTGTGGTTGCTATAAAGTGGTTTTGTTTCAACGGTGAAGCAGATGGACAGATTCCAAGTCTGGCGTCCCCACTGCCCCCATGTACATCTAACCCTGTCTTTGGTTTATCGTAGATTCCTGAGGAAAACGTTTATGGGAGCCTCTTGTTTAAAATCTTGGCTCTGTCACAGCATAATTCCTATTATTTACTAAAGCAAAATCAAGCTGTTAATGCACCATTGCTGTGGCAAATAGAGCCCTTGAAAATGGAGGCCAAACACGTTCTGTTCTCTCAGCACAAGGGAAGCGTCTCCTCCTCATTGCTCCTCAACAGGATGAAAGGAGTCTCCTAGCACGTGACTCCTTAAATGTAGTTTTTTTTTGGTGAGGAGAGCCATGGATTTGTTTGCTTTCCTGCCCAAGTCTGGACAATCCAGAGTCCGACAGTGTACAAACTGCCAGAGGGGCTTTACCCGAGACACCTCTGTGGCAGTGCATTTCGCTGTTAGCTGTGATCTTCTGCAATTTTCCTTTAATATAGTCCATGGAAAGAAAACCAAGCCAGACACAAAAAAAAACCCAAGCAGCAAACAACCAGAGCCCTTCCCCTTTCCCAGCAGCTGCAGCCCCCGTAACACAGTGAGCTCAGTACAGAAGGTCTCTGCGGGGTTGAAGCACCGCAAAGTGTCCCTTCTCAAGTGGTTTTCAGAGGAGATTCTTACATTTTCCAGGAAATGTTGTGCTGCTGCTGCTTTGAACTGATTGTTTGTCAATTTAGTCATTAACCTTCTTCCTTACTCCTCTGGCTTTTGATAGGACAGAAAATGTCAAAGAGAAGGGAAATAGGCTTGTAGTGATTTCCCCTGGTGCAGAATCCCAGTTCCCAGATGTGAAGGGAGTTTTCTCATCAATTTTAGCAGAGACACAGATTCACTCATGGTGCCAGATTAAATCAGCATTCCAGGGTTTTGCAGGGTTTGTGTCTTAGACTTTAGCACAAAAATGGGTCTTCTGGAGTCATCTCAATCTGTAGACCTCCAAGCCCTTTGAAAAGGAACTAAATACTTCTGGTCCCTCTTAAAGGAGGTGGAAGAGCTGCCCAGACAGCAGAAATGGAATCCCACTCATCCCATTCCCAGCCTCACGCCCAATCCTTTGCATCACAGCAAATTTACCACAGCCAAGGTGTATTCTGTTACAAAAGGCATGTCTTAATGCATTGCTTATTAACATTCCTTGTTCACAAAGTATTGCAAACAACCTGCACATGGCTAAAACAGTACAGCCACAGGAGAGGGGTTTCAGCTTCACCTCATGCAAAAATTCCTTGCCTCTAAACTTGTTTGTGGCTTATTCAAATGCAAGTAGCAAAATTCTCCACCATCCAAAGTTTACCAAAAAGGGAAATGACTTTTTCCAACAGCTGACATAAACATGTAAGTGCTACCAAACTTATTTACATGTTTGAAATAGATGGCATAATTACAATGAGTTATAGTCAATAGTCAGTCTTTCCCTGGCTTAAATGCTACCTTCTGATACAGCACAACGTATCCTTTAATGGTGCTCACGTGCTCTTCCTTAGAAACTGATGCCATTTCCCCCCTCCACATACAAAACCATCTGTACTTGAAAAGAAAGTGGCATTGTTTAAAATAAATCCTCTGCCCTCTTGGGAATAAATAAGTGGCTTGCCTCGCAGAATGTCCTGCTTCGGGCACTTCTACACTGTAGCAAGCCATATGCAAAATCTTTTTGGACTTGTTTGTTTGGAGCCCAAAACTGAGTTTCATCGAGGAAAGGCAGTTTTTGAAGGCTGACAAAATGCAACAAGGAATTTGAAAACAAGTCAGGTAAAAGCTATCAAAGGAAATGTCAACAAAAGCAGTCATAGAGCCCTCCAATAAAAGCGGATCCATTTCGGACTCAACAGAGAGAAGGTCTTTTTCTGTCTTTCAGCCAATACTGATGTTCCTCAAAGGATGCGAAAGAGCCGTAAAATCCACTTTTATCGAGTGTGCCTCACATTCTGCACAACTCTTTTTAAAAGAGAAAGCCACATCAGAGGGACAAACACATCAGTGCGTTCCATAGCTTCTCTATGAGATCTCTCAAGCCAGGCCTCCAAATGAGACCTCTGCACTGCCAGCAGAGTGGGCTCACTTTTGTGCTACGTCTACTCTCAGGTGATTTATTAAGAAGGTATATCTCTGTTTTTCCTTCCTAGATGAGGAAACAGAGGGACAAGAAGTGCCTTACCTCTGCGAACCCCTGTCAAGAACCGAGGTTCGCACCCAAAGGTGATCACATAGTATCAACCTCGAACAGAGTGAAAGAAATGCCTGCTACCTCTCGTGAACTAGAGACATCTAGAATTACTCTCTTTGTGTTTCAGATGCAGGCTCATGGTTTTGGGGTGTTTTCCACCACGGAATCTGATCTGCCTTCAAGTGGTCTTTATGGAGTATGCTGTCAGGTAAAAGTTGATTTTCCTCTCTTAAGCTTTCCACAGATTTCCAAGGCTGAGAAAGACTGCAAAGGAAGAGGCTCACCTACAGGTTTCCAACTTCAGCCTCTTTAAAGAAGGCTCTACTCAAAGACAGTTGTCATCATCAGCCCTGAATCAAGGGGTAAAGCAAATGCCCTCTGTCCCTTTGCAGCAGTAAAGTTGGTGGGAGGTGCCCCTTGTGCAAATGTCTGCCAAGAAGACTTAGAATCAGAATCATAGAATGGTTTAGGTTGGAAGGGACCTCAAGGATCATCCAGCTCCAACCCCCTGCCATAGGCAGGGACACCTCCCACTAGAGCAGACTGCTCAAGGCCTCAGACAGCCTGGCTTTAAACGCCTCCAGGGAGGAAGCATCCACAACCTCCCTGGGCAACCTGTGCCAGTGTCTTACCACCCTCACTGTAATGAACTTCCTCCTAACATCCAGTCTAAATCTTCCCTCTTCCAGCTTAAACCCATTCCCCCTCGTCCTGACATTACCAGACCTTGTCAATAGTCCCTCCCCAGCCTTTCTGTAGGCTCCCTTCAGATACTGGAAAGCCACTCTAAGGTCTCCTCGAAGCCTTCTCTTCTCCAGGCTGCAGAGCCCCAACTCTCTCAGCCTGTTCTCATAGCAGAGCTGCTGCAGCCCTCTGAGCATCTTCGTGGCTCTCCTCTGGACCCGCTCCAGCAGTTCCAT
>WAAF01000418.1:291673-324729 GCA_013400475.1 Tricholaema leucomelas
CTGAGGAACACCACTTGTCACCGGTCACCAGGTGGACATTGTGCCATTGATCACCACTCTCTGTATGCCACCATCCAGCCAATTCCTTATCCAGTGAGTGCTCCACCCATCCTGTCTGTGCTTTTCCAGTTTGGTGACCAGGATGTCATGTGGGACAGAGTCGAATGCCTTACTCAGGTCCAGGTAGACGACATCAGTTGCCCTTCCCCTGTCCATTGCAGCTGTGACTACATCATAAAAAGCCACCAAATTTGAATCATAGAATCAACCAGGTTGGAAGAGACCTCCAAGATCATCTAGTCCAACCTATCACCCTGCCCTGTCCAATCAACCAGACCATGGCACTAAGTGCCTCATCCAGTCTTTTTTTGAACACCTCAAGGGACAGTGACTCCACCACCTCCCTGGGCAGCCCATTCCAATGGGCTGCTCTCAGAGCTAGAGCCCTACCATTTGATGCACCTCTCAAGCTGGCCATTGTTACAAAGAAGGGAGCAAAGACATCACAGTGGGAGACTCTGGTAGTAAGCAAGCCAACAGCTCCAATTTGCTGACTTTCTCTTTGATAAAATTGCCCCTTTGGCTTGTTCACAGATTCCTCTCGCAAGGGTTCTGACCCAGTGTTCTTGCAAGCTTTCCTATTATCAGCTGTCCTATCCTTTCTACACAACTGCTGAAGTTGGACCTTAGCCTTTCATTTCATTTTCATTTGGCTTCTTCCCCAACTTCCCATATTTGAGCACTTTGCTTATTATCAGTCTGGTCCCTCCTGCACTGTGCCCAGCTCCATTCTACTAATTGGTTTGAGTGTGGACCCAGCGTTCCCTAAAAAAGAGTCACTTCCCCTCACATGCAGTCACTGCCATGCATTCAACACCCTGCCCAGACTCCCAGAGCAGGAGCAACAGTTCCTCTCCAAAAGGTGCAAGTGCCCTTGACTGAACGGGTCTGAGACAGTGATCAATATAATCACTGATATATGATTGTGTCCCATATTGGTTCTTCACAGCCCAGGAAACACGTCCCCTGGCAGGCCCTGAAGGTTGTAGGACAGATAGGCTTCACAACCAGACATCCATTTTCACCAGTGCTCCGAGCAGCAGCTTTCCCAGCAATATTCCTGTATTGCACACTACCTTGAAAAGCTCCGGATTTCAAACAGCCAGCAACCTAAAACTGGGATGCTCACTTTAATTCCTGTGAATGGAAATTATTTGTATACAGTCAGCCAAACCAAAGATGCTTGCACCACCTTTGCTGGTGACCTTGACTTTCAAGAATACAAGCCACCACTAGTTCCTTGTGGCTTCCAGGTCACAAAGAGGTGTCAAAAGCACTTGCCTTTCACTTGTATGGAGGCAGTGCTGCAGAGAGAATAACCACAGAATAACAACAGAAGCAGTTCTCCTGCCCCCAGTCCCAACCCAAGTTCTTCAAGGACTTTACTTTTCCTAGTTGACTGGGCAGAAAACCCACAGAGCTTAATTTCTTGCCATGCTCTCCCAGGAGGAAAAAATCTCACCTAGAATTGCTGTCAAGTCACATATCGTATCTCACCCCAGAAAGATTTAGGCAGGCTAAGCCCGGCAGAAAGAAAAATTATCAAAGGCTGCTTGTTTGATAAGGGCATATATATACTCTAGCAGCACCTGGTTACTGTGGAACACATTAAGCTGGAAGCTGCACTGGGGGAGCAGGCTGTCCTCCCTGGACACTGTTCTCCAGAGGGGAAGCTAATAAGGACAGGTTGTCACTAGCTCTGAATGAGAGCTAAGCCTGCAGAGCAAAAACTGTTCACATTTGCAGCGAGCTCAAAGCCACCTGGCACTGCCGTCACGTTCAATGGCTGACCCACTCACACCATCATCTCAGCACCCGCTGAAGAGGAAAAGCCACAGTCCTGGGAATGGAAACTCGAGTTCACTGGGATGGTGGCTTTGGAAGAAGGTCCTATTGAGCCAAAGGAGGTGATGGTCTTAGACAAGGTGCCTAAGCAGTGTGGACTTTGGATGAGGGCCAGAAGGCATTTGCCAGAGAGTGAAGAAAGGATGAAGGCACCATCTTTTTGGCACTGGTGAAGTCAAAAGGACACGTGAAACACAAAAATCTACTCTAACATGCTGCTTTCCCCTTAGTCCTAGGAAAGACCCTCAAGGAATGTAAAGTAATAAATCTTGTTTGAAGCAGTACCAGTGTGCTTTCAGTAAAGACCTGGCTTTCAAATTTTAGAGTCCCCAGGTGGGTGTTGCATGGAAGCGTGAATTTCAAGGCCCAGGCTGGGAAGACCCCCACTCAGCTCGTGTTGCCCCAGCCTCAAATTTAAAAAAGCTGAAATTCATTCTGTGTTTCAGGCTGCTCAACCCCTTTCTCCAGGTACTTGTTCTTTCCCAGGTTGGGCAGTCTAGTTCCGGAGCAATACAAGAATTAGGACAGAGAGAAAGACATTGGTAGAAATCAAGGGAAAGACAAATCATGACAAGTCCCCATTGCTCCCGTGGAAAGAGCACTGGGTTTCTGTTGGGTGGATGAGGATGATGTGGGAGGATAGAAATTGAAGCAGTGGCCAAGGAGATGCAGACTTCCTTGGGCAGAGTGCAAAAGGAGTAAAGTCGAAGGAAGCCACAGCGTTCTGATTGTGCAGGAAAGAAAATCAGAGTTTTATAATCATCAACTGTCTACTCACCAACTGAAAAGCATGACTGGCCTGCAACCAGCCCAGGAGTGGGCAGCAGATGCAAAAGCAGCAAAGGGACATGTGTTCACCCAGAGGTGCCTTGTACCTTTTTCTCAGAGAACTGCCCCAAGCACACAGGGCACTGTTTGCCATGTTAAACTACCTCCAGGCCAAGCCTCCTATTGCTTTTGCCTCTACTCTTTTCTATTTCCAGCTCTTCCTCCTATTCGGTTGAGACAGAATCCGGTTGAGAAGGGTCAGATTCATGATGTGAACCCCAAGGCTCAGTGTAAACCAGGGAGAGCATTTCCCAGGGCTTGGGCTGGAGAGTGGGGAAATGACAGGCATGTGACTGAAACTTTAGCAACTTGCCAGTGTTGTGACCCAAAAGCAAGGCTGCCAGGGACTGCTCAGAGCTAACAGCAGAAGTAGGGTAGTGCCCAGCTAAACTTAGAAGGGACTTTGCATTTGAGCTAAGAGGCTGGCTCACAAGCTGTCTGTCGCTGTTCCAGATGACAAGAAAGAGGACTTCTTGCATGCGTACCCTGGACACATCTGGCCAGCTGCTGCTCCTAGGCACTGCCATGTGGCTGAAGTCAAAGGCATGAGTCTAGAGGAGAAGCAGAAGCAGTATTTTATGAGAAAGAGCAGCAACCATTCCTTCACAATAGCAGCTTGGACTCTGATGGAGGCTTTGCCATGTCTAGAGTAGAGAGCAGACTGCTGCAGCTAGCACCTTGCTTTACTCCTTCAACCGTGAATTGTAACTTACCAAAGCACATTCAGCCTATGTCTAACCTATATAATGTAGCATCCTCCAAGCCAGTGCTTGGCCAATGAACTGTGGATGTTCTGGAGGCCACAGTGCTGCCATCGGCCCTGGAGCAATACCTAAAGGAGCTCTTGGGAGACTCCACTGTGCTCTGGAAGAAGACAACCTCTGCCAGATCTTCACCACAGACACCCAGGGACCTTCCCTGCACAGTGCACTATTCATCAGCCAGGACCTTCCCTGCACAGTGCACTATTCATCTGCAGGTGAGTGAACCCAAGCAATTGCAGGGGTATCTTCACTAGGATCAAAGGTTTGTCTGCTGTGGTGATGAAACCTGCATTTTGATATCAAGTTATCAAAGTGAGTCCTTTCAATGACCGAGGTAAGCTACAGCAACCTTGTCTGTGTAGATGGGGGTAGGCTTACTCCATTCAGGCCCAGATCCTTCTCTACACCAGAAACACCGAGTGATGCCAGTGATATAAGAATGGTATTGCTCTGGATTTACTCTATGGAGCTGGGATCAGACTGTAGCTTTTACAGAGGACTTCTGCCAAGTTACCAGACCACAACTTAACTCCAACCCCCAAGTGCTGGAATAACCAAATACCATCAACTAAATTGCCTCAGAGAAAACAAATTGTGCATTTTTACAGTCCTGAGCCAGAGCCTTGTTCTCATGTTTCATGATGAAAGGAGTTCTTTAGGGCTGCACAAAACACTTGCATTAAAAGGCAAATATTAATATTTCCTAGGTTGTTGTTTCCCCCTTTGTAACCTCTAGCAGATGAGAGAGAATACATAATGTGGAATCAGAGGAGCCCCTTAAAACAAGAAATCAATATATATATATATATATATAGTGCCCAGCTAATGTAGGGCTAGATGGATCCTTCATAAGGGTAGAAGAAATTATCTTGGCTTAGTGCTGGAAATTAAGCACAAAAAACCTGTGGCAAGACACAGGAATTCCTTCATGATGGACTAAAGGAAAAAAAAAACAAACAACAAAAGTCAGATTTCTGGTCTTCCCATTAGGCTTAGCATTTGTGCAGTGAGCCTCTCCTGCTTGCTTGAGTGTCCTTCTCCTGGCTAAAGAGAGAAGCTGGTGTTTATTGCACATACAGACACGTGCAAATCCCACACATGCTCATCTCAGCCCATCTGAGGCATGGCTTCCCAGGCTGTATCAAGTGTAAAGTGAAGTCACCTGAAGAGTGTCGCTTTAAAAGCCACGGAAGTGCAGAGAGCAGCACCAGCAGCAGTCAATAGCAATTTCCACAGCCAGGTCGATACCATCTGATGGCTGTGTAGCTGTAAAGATTGTTTCACACACATATCAGGAGGTGGGCAGGGGCAGGAAAAGTGGAATTGGTTTTAATGATTGCAGGATTCAAAGTACTCCTGGCTCCCTCTCTTCTCTTCTTTCACAAGGAATACAGGCACAAAGACTTAGAAATCAAATTTCCAGCCCTGTCAGTTCCTATCACACCATCTCCACGGCTTGGACTCCTTCCCAGTTTGCCAGGGAAGCTTCTCCTAATCCACTGAGAAGTGCATTACCGGGAGATGGAGTTGCAGCCTGTGTCCAAACTTCCCCACGGCTTCAGGTCGTTAGCTCCACCAGTTTGGACACAGAGCTACAGCAGAAGTGCAGTGCTTAAGTTTAAACCTAAAGGTTTTCCAGATGAGGGTAATTTGCACTATTTTAGCTCCCCAGACAAGATCATCAGCGTCTCATTTTGCTAGATGCCTGACGGGCAGGGAATAGTAGGCAGGCAGAAGCAGCTGAAGACAAAAAAGAGGGAGGATACCCATTTTGCAGAGAATATGTGTGAATGACTGCAGCCTGAAAAATAATAACACATTGTGTTTCTGTTTCCTCATAAAGTGTTTTTCAGCCAGCGACTCCAGGGGCACCACAAGAACAAATATGTCTTGGTCAATGTTAAGAGCATTGCTGTGGGATGAAGTAGGCCAGATCTGTGGCCTGGGGTTGCTAGGGCTGACCCTGTGATTCCACTCTGCTCTTTGGCTCCTGTAAACGTGCTGAACTACCAGCCACTGCTTCTGTTTCCCTTGCACTGTCTGCCTCCTGCCTGAGGCATGGTCTCTTTCTTACTGTGTTTCACTAGCTGGAGCTCTGATCTCTGCTAGGAAAACCTCTCAGTTGCTCCTGCAGTAAATGAAAGCCAAGACTGTGTCTGCTTTTCAGAAAATAAAGACCATTAGTTTTATTCTTTGTCTTCTAATTCCTTAATTCACTGACATCTAATCACAAACTTCTCCCTCATCATCATTTAAATATGCAAGGTAATATTCCAAGGAGCTGAGCTTCTAGCAGTCTTTCTTCTGACCCTTAGCACCTGGGCATTGGGGTGAGAGCAGGGCTGGGCATCTCAAAGCATCCTGCTCTGAAAACTGGGGCAAAGCAGCCTTTCCGCAGTTGAGCAGGTTGTGCCAGATGGACACAACCTACCTCTTCAGATAATTTCATACAACACAAGGCACTGCTGTCCTGTATTCCCATCAAAGAGTATTTTATTGACCCTCATTTAGGCCTCATATAATGCAAAGCAAACACAACAACTCTTGGCATATGCTACCCACGAGTCTCCCTTTCACCTTGTAGGAGTCCCCACATGAAGCTGTGCATAGGTTTTCCACCAGCCCCTAGGGCATCAACCCCTACTTGATGCAGCTTTTTAAGTGATTATTTCTTTGATAATAAATACACAAACATTGCAGGTCCTAACCAACAGCTTGATCTTTTCAAGGAAGGGATAACACATACATACAGTACCCACAGTGGTTAGAGGCATGCTCCCGAACTCCCAGCCTCTGGAGTCCTCTGAGCAGCTGAAATAGCAGGTAACAGTGGCCAGATCTTGAAGCCTCGAAGCGGAGAATGTGGTAGAGCTTCATTGCAAGGGCTAGAGAAACTTAAGAGGGGCAGGCTGCAATCAGTAGGGCTTGCTGACATTTTAAATCACCAGAAAGTCAGCTGGGGTTCAGCCTCCAAAGCTACTGTTCCTTTGGATTCAACTTCACAAAGAGTGTTTTTCTGGGAAGAAATAGAGGGATAGGAAGGAGGAAAGGGGAGACACATGATTTCAATATTTTTAAATATTTCAGTTTGAAACACTCCTGGTTTGTACTTGTCAGAGGACCTGCCAGCTTTCCCCAAGGGTGCAGCCACAGCCAGCCGTAACCCCTGCAGCTGTGCAGAGGTGGCACCCGCAGTGCCTCATCCAGCAATGTGCCAGGAGACATGGGGAGGCTGACAAACAGGGTAGAAGACAAACAAAGCCCAAGCCATGGAATCACTGAAGCACATTTGCTCAGCAAAGGGAGGCTGACAACCCAGCAGAGCTCTGGCCCTCAGAAGAAGCTGGAAAACAAACTCCTTTTCTCTCCACATGCCGGACATTGACAGTGAGGATGTT
This sequence comes from Tricholaema leucomelas, assembly GCA_013400475.1. Lineage (NCBI taxonomy): Eukaryota > Metazoa > Chordata > Aves > Piciformes > Lybiidae > Tricholaema lacrymosa > Tricholaema leucomelas. The sequence goes on from WAAF01000418.1 coordinate 298,569, forward strand.
TGTGCCCTTCAGCCTGGCGAGCAATGCAGAAGACCTGCAGATGACCTGCAGATGATGAGGACTTGAAATTCATAGCTGATGAGGCCACCTGCATCAACCAAACCTACTCTGGCACTGCTCAGGTGGAAGAGCTGTGGGGATTTGGGGCTGATGTCTACTCTACCTGCAGGAACTACCTACACATGCAAGGAGAAATCCCTGAAGCCCTCTGGTGTCCTCGGCAAGATTGCAGCTTTACTACTTTAGTCCTAAACCCAGCATTGACCACTGCTCCTCTTCATGATAAACCAGAACATCACAAAACTCTTGATGCATTAAAAGTAAAATCCAAAAAGTACGTTATTTTTGTTTATCTTTTGGGTCACATTTTCAGGTTTCTGCAAGAAAAATAAAGTGGAAGATCCTCATAATGGGGCAAGTGCAGAGGCTGGGACTTTAAATAAAATCCCACGTGCTGGGAGATGCTCAAGGCAGTGGCGAGCGTAGCTTTTGCTTTGCCTGTGCTCGACCCTGCAAAGGACTGAAAGGGCTCTGTCTGCTCAGCAGTCAAAGAAAATCTTTGTCGTGACTTGATCTCAGACAGACAGAGAGTGAAAAGAGCTAAGACTGGCATGCTGGTTAGGCTCGCAGGTAAAAGGCGCAGTAAGCAGCAAACCCCAAAATAAATAGTGAGAGTTGACAACGCTGAGTGAGGGAACCTTGACTGGGAAATAAAAGACAGTTCCAAACAGCGAGGGGAGTTAATCACCAGGTCTGGTTACCAAGGGAAATGGCAAATTCATCATCAGTCAGAGGTCGTGCACCGAGACTGGATGCCTTCCAAAAAGAGACACTCCGGTTCAGGATCACAGTTTTGGGTTCAAGAGCATCTCTCAGAGAATAACAACACCCTCTGCCATGGCCTCTGCGGGCAACGCTGGCCTCAGCTGCCAGGAGAGTGCCTCAGGGTTGTGGCGCTGCAGAGCCCCCACCTTGCAAGCCTGGCCTGTCCTCCCAGCCCCATTCCTCCTCTTATACCGAGTCTGGCTTGTGGGGCCTGGCCAGCTGCTGACACTGTGCACTGGCCATGGCCCTTCTCCAGACACCCTGCCTGAGCTGGGCTTTGAGTCCCAACCTCCATCATGCTCAGCCCCAGCATGATGCTGCTGGCCGGCATGGCAAGCTGTGCTGCTGCACTCCCTGTGCCAGAGCCCAGGCTGCCCAGCGCAGCCAGGGAAGCAGAGTAATAATCAATTCTCTTTACTCCTTTTATTCTCTGCTTCTGCTCCTTCCTTCCTTTAGCTGCCATGCAAAACCAAGCCTAAAATACATGCTCTGGCTTCTGTTTACCCTTTCAGGCAGTTTTCCTGATGGCCAAGATGCTGATTTGAACTGACCTCTCTCTCAATGCCACCTTTCCACCAACTCATCTGCCCATCCCTCCTTGGAAGCAGAAACAAAAACCCAAGGGCAAAGCAAAGTGGCATTGGCTTCCCTGACATGCTCCAGCACCTCATTCTCCCAACTGTCACACAGGAGGAAAGCAAAATAGATCAGAGTCTGACTTCCAGCTTTGGCTGTGAACATGGAGTGCAAAATGCCAGTCATGGCACTGCAGTTCTCACATAGAAGTGACTCCCCAGGTCCCAAAGGACAGGGCAGTGCTCTCTTCCCTCCTCCTGCACCAGTCAATATAGCCCATTTAAATGGGTTTGAGAGGAAAGCAGGTGCCTGCAGCTCATGCTGCTTCCCTGACCCTTGTAAATCCAGTCTCTTGAGTGAATGGGTTGTTTGGAGAGAGCCCTCCATTTGTTTGTCTGGGCTCTAGTGATAATAGCTCTAATTTATCTCTGAGCTGGGCAGGCATGTCTAATGTGTTTGAGTATTTAGAAGCATTACAGAGGTTTCATTTGGTCAATTGTTTCTTGAAATCCTTTCCCACACACAGAACAGCTATGCAAAGGTGGAACCACTCCATTGCAGGCCACCCTAGGCGCTGTAGCCTGTGCTGCCAGCCTGGGAAGGGCACACATGCCATGGCTGCTGGATTCCCTGAAGAGGAGGTACGGTCATCCCAAAATCCTTAGTACCCAACCTTCACGATTAAAGACCAAGCAGCCAGCCTTTGAAAGGGGCAATAACAAATGATGAATGGAACATGCCACCACACCTCCTCCTGCTCAGACCTCCCAACTCTGCTTGCATTATCTTCTCCTCCATGTATGCATGCTCTGTCTTAGCTCTGTCTCCATTAGGCGAGGTTCCCTTGGCACCTGCACGGGGCAGTACAGCACGGCTGATGTTGTGCCTAATCTTACATTAACCCATCCCCACACACTGCACCTAACCTTAAGTTAACCCTTCCTGCATGCCGAGGCCCATTCCAGCTACAGACACCCGCAGAAGCCCCTTTAAGCTGGGCGCCAGAAGAAGGGATTGACCCCGAGTCAGCGCTGGGGAATGGTGGGAGCAGGTCACAGGTAGAAGATGCAATCCAGCCCCAGAGTTTCTTGCAGCTGAAGCCCACACGGCCCAACACGCTACCGCAGGTACCTGCCCTGCGTCTGCAGGCCTGCGCGGGCTGCGGCCCGTGACAAAGGCAGGTCACGTGTCCGGGCTCAGGGCGCTTCCGTGGAGGCTTCAGCAGTTCTCTTCATGCCTTTTCAGCTAATTTTAGCTGTGAGCTGAGAGGCTGTTACCGAGGTTCAGCTGACTGGCGGCAATTTATCAGGTCACTCTGTCGGGGTAGGGAGCCTGATCCAACTCAGCTCTGCCTTCTCTGCTCTCCCTTTCCCAAACATAGGAGCGTCGAGAAGCGGACCTCTTCATGGGTGAGAAGCAGACCTGTTCACAGGATCACAGGATGCTAGGGGTTAGAAGGGACCTCCATGGATCATCGAGTCCAACCCCCCTGCCAGAGCAAGACCATAGAATATAGCTCAGGTTGCACAGGAACACAACATGGGTCCTGAAAGTCTCCAGAGAAGGAGACTCCACAACCTCTCTGAGCAGCCTGTTCCTGTGCTCTGTGACCCTTACAGTAAATAAGTTCTTTGTGGAACTTCCTATGCTGTAGTTTATATCCATTGTCCCTTGTCCTATCACAAGACACACCTGAGCAGAGCCTGTCCCCTCCCTATTGACCCCCAGCCCTCAGATATTTATGAACATTGATTAGATCCTCTCTAAGTCTTCTCTTCACCAGACCAAACAGCCCCAGGTCCCTCACCCTCTCCTTATAGGGCAGTGCTCCAGCACCTTAATCATTTTTGTGGCACTTCGTTGGACTCTTTCGAGTAGATTCCTGTCTCTCCTGAACTGGGGAGCTCAGAACTGAATGCAGGTGTTGTACAGCAGCCGTAGCTCCAGATCAATTTGACAGAGCATTAGCATGAGGAAGACCATGCTGCTCCCCCTCTCTGTCCTCCACACCAATCTGCACACCAAGATGCAACCAGTGCTGGGTAGAGCAGGTCAGTCAACACCTATCACCATGCAGCCAGGAGGAAACGATGCTGCAGCTCCCTGGCTGCAATTGTGGGGCTAATTTATGGAGGCCAAATGTAATTACTTACCCTGGCACATGGCCAGGACACAAAGGTTAACACCCTCACTCTCCAAAGAGTGCCAGGGGAGCCTGGGGATGCTGCCACGTCACTTTGTACATTTTGACTTCACATGGTACAAACAGCAAGGTTTAGGAAGGGCCAGCTGGGAGGAACAGGGTTGTCATGGAATTTTTCAGGAAGGAAAACGAAAGGAGTTTGCTTTCTGCTCAGCTGTTTGGGTTTATTAACCTTACTGTGCTGTACCAGGGACCCAGAATTAACAGCCCTGCAGAAAAGCAAGGCCTCCAGATGCATCCTTTTGGCTGCTTTGGAAAGTTTGAGCCTCTCTTGGCTTTGCTAGAGAAATCTGGAGAGGCCTTGAAAAAACATCGCTTCATCTTTGTCCCTGAGCTCTCTGTCCCTGCAACGGCCTTGGCTGTGTCCAAGCCATCATCTCCTGGAGCAGAGGCTGGCACAGAGGCTGTGTCTGTGCCACGCCGGCCAGAGTGCGTGCTTGACTCTGCTGGCTCCCACTGCACTGGCAAAAGTTTCTCATGGCTCTACAGGTTTATTATTATTATGTGGGTTTAAAACAGACTGAAATAGCCCTTGTTAAAAATAAAAGCCACCAAATTTAGTCTTCCTTCCCTCTCCCCGCCCCCCAGCCTCCTGTTTTCTGCAGTATTTTCAACAGGCAGCTGGTTGGGAGGTTTATCCCCAGGGGTTTTGTCTGTAATTTATAAAGCTTTGATGAAAAACACAGAAGAAAGGCAAAGAAAAAGAAAAACAGATCAGCTTCCAGGTGACCTCTCTCTTTCTGCAGCAGCTCTGGTTCGAGGCATTGCAGCAGCCACAGCTTCAGGGACTACATGCAGCATCCTTTGAGGTCACTGCACACCTGCCCTCCACCTCCCCTGGAGTCTCTCTCCACATCCCCCTGGCCCCAAGAGATGCAACAATGAGGGGTACAGTTCCCTTCGTCTACAGTGTACTAGTTCAGAAAAAAAATGTCACCAACCTGCAAATTTTAGCAGTGCTGTGTTGCTGGCAGGTGTCCCTGGAACTTAGTCATCTGGTGGACTTCCCAAAAGCTGTTAGTGCAGGACTGGAGGAGCTGGGCTGCTGTCCTCTCCTGGTTTTGGGGCAAAGCAGGAAAAAAAAGTATTACAAATACATTCCTCCTGACTGCCCCCCTGCTGGGATGAGAGCAAGCACCTGTAGGTGATGTGGGCATCTGTTGTCCACTCATGAAACAAAAAAACAAGGAATATGTTTTATCTTTGGCCTTCACCTGTGAGCCCACACAGGAGAGGGCAGGGTAGAGTGCCAATTCCCATCCCCTCTGTGGGTCTTCCTTCCAGAAAGAGAGGAAGGACAAGCACAGCAAGAAGAGCAGCCACATGACAGCAGTAACCCCCTTGGCAGGTGTAGCAGCTTCAGAGCTAAGGCTGTATTCTGGTTTTAAAGTATAAACAAGAGAGAGGAACTTTCTGGGCATTCTCCTGAATATAGAGTGAATGAGCAAGGCACTGGCTGTCAAAAGAAAATGATGGTAAAGTCTGTAGCATTCACTGGTTTGCTAAGAGGGATAAACCAGCAATGTATAAACAATTTCTCACTCTTTGTTCACTTTGCCTTCTGCCTTCCATCTCCTCCACTGCTCCTCTGTGCATGATTGAATACTGATGAGGTAACATGTGAGATCTTGCTGGGTTTGTGTCTGGAAGGAGAGAAGGTGGCAGCATTGGCCCCTTTTGGGCTTCCTTTGTCCAGCAGGGAGGACTGCATCATAGGACTGCCTACAACTAGCTGAAGGGAGGCTGTAGCCAGGTGGGGTTGGTCTCTTCTGCCAGGCACCCAGCAACAGAACAAGGGGACACAGTCTCAAGTTGTGCCAGGGGAGGTCTAGGCTGGATGTTAGGAGGAAGTTGTTGCCAGAAAGAGTGATTTGCATTGGAATGGGCTGCCCAGGGAGGTGTTTAAGGTTGGACCAGATGACCTTGGAGGTCTCTTCCAACCTGGTTGATTCTATTCTATGACCTCCACAGATCATCAAGTCCAACCCTCCTGCCAGAGCAGGAACATGGAATCTAGCACAGGTCACACAGGAATGCATCCATCCAAGTTTTGAAAGTCTCCAGAGAAGGAGACTCCACAACCTCTCTGGGCAGCCTGTTCCAGTGCTCCATGACCCTCACAGTAAAGAAGTCTCCCCTTGTGATGAGGTGGAACTTTCTGTGGTACAGTTTACATCCATTACCCCTTATCCTGTCATGGGTCACAATGGAGCAGAGTTTGTGGCCTCCCTCTTGACACGCAGCCCTCTGTCCCATCTGTAAATGGTATGTAATTGTGAATACATGTCAACACCTCGTGTGTACATGCTTGTAGATTTAGCTTGCTGCAAAACGTACCTTGAGCTTGCTTCCAAGCTGTCTGAGCTGGGCTGGTAAATTTTATTGTGGGGGGTAACTTCTGGTAAATTTTATTCTGGGAGGGTGAATTCTCAAACCCTGCACAGCAGGGCTGCACCCTCTGCTCAGGCTGAGACGGGGCCCAGGGTGGTGGCCAACAGGAGAACATTGCCCTGTGCTCCCTACCCCTGCAGCCACGCCTGAGCACTTACTGGCGCACAGAGGCACGTGTCTGCGTACAATGGCGCACACCCAACGTGTGTTGAGAGGAAGAGCATCTCAAGAACAAACATCTCATTTGAAAAGTCACTCTGTGACAACAAGTTAATTATCTATCACATCATCTCTCAAACCCAAACATTTTGAAAGCTAGGAAATAACTAATTAAGATCATCATAAATCTTACTCTATCTCCCAAGCTCATTTTCCTAAGAATTAGGAAGAAATACAGAGTTCATTACAGTGCAACAGCCCTAACTCTGACCTGGAAGGTATCGGTGACCAGTTCATGGAGATTATCTAAACACCACCTTGGAAGGGTTACCGTAAGGTAGCACAGGCTGATTGTTTTGCAACACTCTCCTGGCTTCCAATAAATCTGCAGATTAATAGCAGAGATAGTTAGAAAGAAAGAAAAAAAAAAACCCAAAGCAAAAAGCAATATTGAGATCCTCTCACCTAGGAAAAGCTACATGACTTCCTCAGATCCATTCTGCTTTGAACCAGGAGAAATCTTTGACAGGAGTATAATTAACTGCTCCCAGTTTTTGCTCTCTCTTCCAAACAACTGCTCCCAGCAGGCTCCTTACACCCAAGCCTCTACCCACTCCTGGGGTTTTCCTTGGAAGCTTCTTCAGCCATGGCTTTGACAAGCAGCTGGCCATTTCTAGAAGACAACTTCAGATTGATCCTGGATAGCTAAATCAAATCCAGCAGAGAAGATGCACAGAGCTAGGTCAGAACTCATCCACTGTTAACATGCTCGACATGACCGAGGAGCTTAAGGACTTGAACATGGAGAAAATTCCAAATATTGTTTAATTAGAGTTTGAAATGCAGGTGGGACAAGCATTCGAGCAAGGCTTGGAGCCTGGAATCAGGTTTAATAGGAAAAGGGTGTTCACACTTAGCATCAGGACTACAAAGAAAAGCAATGATCTGGGGGAGAGGTCAGCAAAGCAAATCAATAGATACAAGACCAAAATGAAACTTGTCAGAGTTCAAGCAGAGTTAGATCTTGAAGGGGAGACAGAAACACAACCAAAAGGGTTTTCATCACAGGAGGAGAGCAGGTGGCAAGTTATGGATGCTCCTCACTTATGGTAAAGGTCTGTATTAGGTTATTTTGGACATGACCCCAGGAACAAGTCAATGCTTGGTACTTCATGAAGGTAAAGGCAAGGAAAGCACACGTAGAAGTTACAATGATCCATAGCCATAGGGTGGGACAGAGCAGAGGGGGGCAAGTACTCTTCATAAGTCATCATTCAGAGAGCTGACATCCAGGAGCCACCCTCTATGACCACAGGGTGGAAGCTGCAGCACCTCCACTCAGCTCTGCAAAGCCAGTGGGCAGATCTCAAGAGTCTTCCTGGCCTTAAAGTAAGTTCTGAAGCCAGGATCATTTGGGACTTGGCTCACAATCTGCACGAAGAGCCACAATGCAACATGGTTTTTGCAAATTTGAGTTTCAGTAAGCAACCCCACAAGCCAGCTTCCTCAGAGAAACAGGAGCTTCGGCTGGAGAAGACTTCACTGAATGGTGCCCCATGGGACACATCTCACTGGAGTGGGAGGACGTGGACCACAGAACAAGGGAGCAGTAAGCAGAGAGGCATAGAGCAGGATAGAGCTGAAGGACTGCAGAAATGCTCTGCAAAACTATACCTTTAGTTTGGGCACAGAGAGCTGCCAAACACTAATCCACCTTCAGGAGCCAGAGTCATAGCTGGAGCAGAAACCCCTGGACTTGGGATAGGGTGGGAATTCAAACAGACCTAAACTTAGTGCTACATAGAAGGAGGCTCTTAAACTCTTGAGGCAGGCCCTAGTGGAGGGCACTATCAAGCAAATTGCAGCTTAAGGTAAAAAAGGCCCTTTTCATACTGGAATTAAAATGTCTAGACAGAGTCTTCCTGATGTAAGTGGACCTGTGTGCACTGACTGCAACACACCTGATAAAATTTCCCACAGAGACAGGGACTAAGGAATACTTTTCCAGAAATTCCACCAGGAGCCATTTAAAAGGAGCCATTTAAAAAGTTTTTGATCTGAAGAATTACTTATGTCATGTAATGAAGTCTGCATTGTGGCTGCTCGTACATGCACCCTAAACGGTGAGCAAGCAAGAGGATTTGCTTTGGCGTGAAGACAGGAACGACAAGGCTGGCCCTCAGCGTGGGTTCATATCTCCCTCTAGCTGCTGGTCCTGGGGACTCAGCAGCCTTTGACCACTCAATGCCTGCACAGTCTCCCCTCTGACCTGTCCTATCTGCTGGTGCTTCCAGTGTCACACGTCTTGGGGTGGCTTCTTGCTAGCTTTAGTTCTCCAGCAAGAAGTGCAAAATACCTTAACTACTGGAGAGGACTTACTTCAAAAACGAGTGAAGTTTTTTCTTGGTGAAAAGACCAAGAGTAAAAATCACAAGGTCGACGGCTTCTTCAGAATAAGAAAGCACAGGTTAACCAACACAGCAGGTAGAGAGCCTTGGCCCTCTGAAGGGGAGACACCCTGCAGCCAACGCACTTCTGCCTTACGCGCTCTCTTAGGCACAGCTGAATCCACAAAAGACCTTTAAGTTCATTTTCTCCCTCTAGCATACAGCAGGATCCAAGTAGGTCTCAGCATCACACTGGTCTTCCCAGAGATATGTTCCCCAGACCAAGGGGCCCCAGGTCTACAACTTGCCATTACAATGCTGCTGCGTCATTCACATCTTCAGGGACAGCATCAGAGCTTGCTATAAAAATCACAGAATCATACAATCATTAAGGTGGAAAAAGACCTCTCAGATCATCAAGTTCTACCTTCTACCCAACACCTCCATGACCACTACCATGAGCAAAATGTCCCAACAAGATCAGTCACAGGGAAGGAGCTTATTTCTGGCTCCCTGAAGGTGGGGTGTTTGAAGATCACTGAGTCTTCCTCTAGGAGGCAACGAGTAGAAGATAAGAGTCAAAGAGAGAAGGGAACTGACTCCTCCAAAAGGTCCATCAGCAGTTTCTGGGAAAACAGCTGGGGGAGAGAGCACCTTTCAGAGCCAGCCAGGAGGAAGGACTGAAACCTTCAGCCCGCTCTGTGGTACCTTCCGGGGTGTCAAAGGAAGCTGCTTTGTGAGGAGGATGCAGAGCCTTCCTATTTTTCTGAGGGCTGGATGGAAGGCTTGCTTTAGGGGGGGTTGGATTCTGATGGCTGAAAGGAGTTTTCTGTCACATGGGTCAAAGTTGGCCTGGCTGGTCCCACTGGCATTTTCAAGCCCTCTTCCTCTTTTTATGTTCAGATCTGAAGGTGGAAACCTGCTCAAATTCTGGCCTGGTGGTCCCTTCAGCCAGCCACTGCTCGGCGACATTAGAGTGCTTGTGATGGAGAGACTTCTCCTTCTGCCACGAAGCTGGTCATAGCAACTGCTTTTGGCAGGTGTCAACTGTGAATCCAAGTCATCTCATGCAAGAACAAAACCAGCAACAACCAAAAAAACCCAAATCAAGAACTTAACAAAGAATCCCTTTTCTAAACTGTGACTTACTTTCTTCAGATGCATTTGGATCTAGAAGTACTCTAGAAGTGTGAACAGGCTTTGAGGACCAAGAAACAAAGAGCAGCAGGAGAAAGTCAACATTTCAACAACCAAAAAGGGTCCAGCTAAAACATTCACAGCTGATGAACTTCTAAAACAACGTTCCTGAGGCACAGCAGGAGCCTTATCAGCTCTCCACAGCACTAACACAATTTCCAGTTCTGATCACTTTTCTCAGCCAAACCCACAAGAGAACTATAATGAGACTTTATCACACAGCTGAGTACAAGTCTGAGGCTCCTCCTCATCCCTCCAGTCAGGCGGAGCTGGAGCAGGAGCTGACCATCAGGCTATAGCAGGGAGGCATCACAAGGCAAACCTGACTCCAAGCCATCTTCCAGCCTGGGGCTGGGGAAAGTCTTGCACTTCTGCTACGTTCACCTTGCTTCTCCCAGGACCAGAAAGCAAAGAGTGTCCACACGGCAAAGCAACGGCCACAGCTCTGCTCTTCCTCTTGAGTAAATCCTGGCTTTCCAGAGCCTGCCTGCTAGATCTGTAGAGATCTAAGAGAGCCTCCTCGTGTCACCTGAAGGTACATTGTCAGCACAGCATGGAGGGGGTCCAGGCTGAAGCCAACTGCAGCACACACCTGTGACAGCCACATACACAAACACACACACACACAGTGTCCACCTTGCAAAGTTTCCCCTGGATTTTTGTTACCATGTCATCTATTAATTACCTAATTACATCTTCTAATTATGGGATTCCTCCAGTATTTATACTCATTACATAAATGGCAGCAATTACACTAATTAGGTTAATGATACAGGATAACAGTCTACAAATTGCTTTAAAGGGACACTCTAAAGGCACACAGGCCAAGGATGCTCCCTGGCAGGTCAGCTAGTGGGTGGCAGGCAGAGATGCTCTCTCACCCTACCTAGCTGCTGCTGCCTCCTTGCATGGTCTCTACCTGAGCACTGCTACGGGCCCTCGCTCTGCCCCAACAACCAGAGAGCGGCTGCAGAGAGACCTACCAGCGACATAAGGCAGCAACACTGTTAGCTGCTCAGTTGCTTCTGCTGAAAGCTGTAGCCCACTGTGGAAGTTCCCCTCTAGGACAGAAAACCAGAGGAAGAGTTGCAAATATTTCTTCTCTGACTGTATGGAGACCTCAGAGGAGGAAAGCAGAGCACCTGCCTCCTTCTAGGCTCCCCAGAGTCACTTCGGAATGCACCCCAAAGCCTTGAGTGCCACCCAGCCCGATGCTGCCCAGCCTCTTGCCTATTGGTGTTTCCAAAATGGCAAGTTTGCAGAGAGGAACTCCAGCTCCTCTGCTCCAGAGAGGTCCCCTGGAGTTCTGGAGGCACTCAGGTAAGCCAAACATGTCCTCAAAGTGACAGGCAAGCCAGGGGAAGCTGGAAGGAGCCTGCTTTGCTGAGTGCCCTACTTACCCAGATTTGATGGAGGCTGAGCGGCGCGTGACAGGGCTCTTGCCCCCATATCTCACCCAAAAGGATCCTAAAGTAGTGCCAAGCTCCATTACTCTCTGGAGCAGCCTTGAGCAAGGGGGAGAAAACTTTCTCGCTTAGATTCAAAGGCAGGCACTTCTGTGGCGGAAGGCGGGAGCCCTTTGCAGCACTCTGGAGCGTGATGAATGGCTCTTTGTCCTGCAGCCACTACAGAAGGGAACGGAACTACCCGAACTGGAATTCGGCCAGGACGCAATTTTACGCTGGATAAAATTCCCCCCTCCCCCCTCCTTAAAGTGCCTGCAAATCCCCCTTTAACGATAAAAATCCTAGACCAAAATCCAGCGCTTGCTTCGGAATTGGCCCAGTGCCATCATAAGTCAGCTGAACAACTCCATTTTGCACCTTTAAGGCCGTGGAGCTCTCGTGTTGTGCAGGAGATTTTGTTATTGGCGAGGCTGAGGAATGTTGATTTCTGCTACTGAACTGCTGTCTTAGCCCTAAACTATATCCCTGTGTCAGCTGCCCAAAGACATGTGTAACCAGGTCCACTTTTGGAAAGATATACAGCTGTGTCCAGCTTTATAGCCTGTTCCAGCAGGACATGGCTGGCACTTCCAGTGGAGCAGCCTGACTGGCCTCCACTCTAACAGGCAGGGTCTATGGCTCCGGTGGGAGTCTTGCAGGAGCATATATTGATTGTAAATAATGTCTCAATATCCTATAGTAGGTCATAAATCAAAAAGGGGTTGAAATATCTTTTCTCCAAGGGACTTTTTTCCCCCTTTTTTTCAAAGAAGTCTATTTCTTGTTTAGCAGTTTTCTTTTCAGAGTTACTGCATCAACCTTTTACCCCAAATGACAGGTTGGAATCATGACCAGCAATCCTTGCATGACCTTAGCCAGGGATATGCAGCAGCTCTGCAATGACTCCAGGCCCCAGGTGTCCCCTGGGAGAATAGTGACATCTCCCATCCAGGCCAAAATCCTCACTCTGGGTGGTGACCCTTGCCGTGCATGGGTCTTGCTGAGGAAGCTAAGCCCCACAGCAGCCATGTCTCCTCCAGACTATGGCCTGGGGATGGCTCTTGGATACAACAGCATTAGAGATGTCCAGTGTGAAGAAGCAGAGATCCTCCCCGGAGGCTGTATCCAACTTCTCTGCAGCTTGTTTGGCCAATACCAACCCAGAAAAGGAAAACCAGCTTTGAGCTAACAAAGATATCAGCCTTTCTCCACTTCCACAGACCACAAGACGTCCATCAAAAAGCCTAAACATTGACCAAGCATTTCCTTTTCCTCTTCAGAAAGAGCCTCCCTGTGTCTCCAAACCATATGTGCTGGCACAGCAGAAGGAATGGCATCAGGTTTTTGTCCTGTTGGACATGCCACTGCCATTGCCATCAGCCAATAACCTGTTATTGACATGCAACATGGGACAGGTGCAGCCTCCAGGCCACCATGCACAGTCCTGCACCAGTCCCCTCCTCAGCAGTCATGACCTGCAGATGCATTTAACATGGCTCAGGGCAGAGATTCCTCTTCTGTCACTTTTCTGTAGGGCCCTATCACAGAGGCCTTTCACAGAATCATTTTGGTTGGAAAAGACCTTCAAGACCATCAAGTCCAGCCATTATCTAGCTCTACCAGCTTTGCCTCTCTCCTTTTAGACTTCACATCCCAAATTCCCTATTTTAGACTTCATATCCCAAATTTCCACTTTTCTTCACATCAAGCATCAGCTACTTGATGTTCCTTTGAGCAGGCAGCCCCTGGCTCCTCACGTCCTTCATGTTGGAACTTGTTTCCACTCACCCTCACGCCACTCTGACTTTCCTTTTAAGCACTCTGCAAAGCCTTCCCTGGCTGGGATGCCTCCCTAAATTGTGTTAAGCTACCACTGTGCTGAGAGCAGCACAGAAAAAAACAACGCTACTGTCAGTCTGGATTCATCTCAGCTGGGATTTTAGGTGGCCACCTAAAAAAACCCACAATGCAATGTGTTCTGCAAAGGTTTGTGTCTCTTCATCGCCAGCCAGCAGAATGAGCTGGGATGCAAAGGTCCCCATGGGAGATGCTGGAGGTGAGGGGGTCCCCAGCGTGCAGAGGGACAAGGTGCCTGGGTGTTTACTTTGCAAAACAGCAGTTTGTAAAACTACTCCATCGTTCTGAGAAAGAAAGAAAAAAAAGCCTGCTTTGGGATGTTTTTAGGGGTGTTGAGCAGGAGAAGAGAACACCGAGCAGGAGGACACAAAAAACTAGCAACTGCTATCTAGAAAGTTCTCCAAAATGCTCCAAGCTGAGCTTCCCTGACACATGCAGCTATGCAGCACCTAGGGACACCTCCAATCCCTCCTGCCAGCATCTCTCCTGCGCCACCAACATCCTGCACGTGAGAGGGGATAGGCCGCCCCGATGGCCACGGGCAGCAGGATGTGGTCCTACTGCTCCCCCTCCAGCACTGCCTTGGTAGGGCCAGGGCAATATTGATTTCTCCTCCACGTCCAAGAAGTATTTGCACTTGACTGGCAATAAAATCAAGCCCAGAAGAAGGTGCGACAGGATCTCCGGGGACTGAAACGAGAGCTACAATCTTTAAAGAAGCCAAGAGGGAATAAAAGGGAAGCAAGGGTGGGAGGGGAATAGCATTTACCTGCACAAAAGCAAGAACATTGGCAATAACCCAGCTCAGCTCTGGCTCGCACAGGAGACTGTGGAGCAAGGGGGTGGGAGGCAAGGTGGGAAATTACCAGGAGCTTAAGAAAATAGATATATGGAAATTGAAACAATAAAATAAAACTGTATCAGCATTGACTAATAATTTCCGGGCTCTGTGCAGATGTCATTAATGACCCTTTTTATTCATGCAGGAGTTCCCAAAGAGGAGCATAATGTTCCATTAGTAATAATTGAGAAAGTCTCCTGTCGGGATTATGTCAAAACCTAGAGATGCTGCTGCTGCCAAAACATTTTGGTGACAAACGTATGAAGAGTTTGACAGAAGGTGCCACAGCAGGTTGAGGCGGCTTCAGGAGGGGAATCCTAGGAGGAGAGGAGAGGTAGGAGACAGCAGCAGGGTGAGTGCTGAGCACCAATTTTTGCAGGGAACAAGCCCACCTGCTGCGACAGCTTTGGGGTCATGGTGGCACCTCAGACGTGCTGATGGGGACTGTTCAGGACTTTGGCTGATCCATCTCATCCCCCACCGCAAAGACTTTGCAATGTGTATTCTGCTATAGCTCAGTGCTGCTGCATCCTTTCATCCAGGGATAGCTGTGTCCTCAGCCACCAGGCAAAGGCAGGGGTGCTGAGACACCCTGAACGCTTTCTGCTGTTTATCGTGGCCCTCAGGCTACTGAGGGCTGGGGACCCCCAGCACAAAGGGCAAACCTGGGACAAAGTCACTGTGAGGAATTCAACCACCACTTCCCATTTGAAGGGCATGGAGAAAATTTCAAGTGGCACAAGTGTAGCTTACTCCCTCATTTGCCCAGCAAGGCTGAGCAATGTCTTTTTGAATACATAAAGCAAGTGAGATTTAGACAGTTGGGACAATAAGTTCCTTCTACCAGCTCTCTCCTATTTGCAGTTGGGCTATCTCTTGTTCTCTACCAGCAGATGCAGAGCCCTGCCTGACCGCAGCTGGTGTCTAAGTGCTGATGTTACACTGCTGCTGCCAGATGCTACTAGAAAACACAGGAAGGGCAAGACTGCTTCCAGGCTTGGTCCTTTCCCAAAAGCACAGTTAGTTAAATGCCTTGCAAAAGCCAAAATAACACACTCCTTCCTCTGTCCTCACCCACCCTTGCCAAGCTGCTCCTGGCCCTGGAGCCTCCAGTGTCACCTACTCTACATACTGCTCTTCTGCCGCCTTGAAACCTCCTCTTAGGGCAAGGAAGGCTTTGTACCCGTGAGCACAGCTCCTCCTGCAACATAGCCTGCCACAAGAAAGCCCTTATGGGTCCAGGACTGCAAATCATACATCTCCAAACTACTGCACAAACCATAGAGGTCACTTTGCCAAGCCAGCACCCACTGCCAGGGGGGTTAAAAAAAAAGAGTATAAATGCAAGCACTGTCCTGGCTGCAGCCATGCAGCTGGAAGGTCAGTTTTACAGAGTGATGGACAGTAAGAGAGTTGTCATCACCACAGTGTTTGTGCTTTTAGAGCAGGGAGGTATTTGGAGCCAAGACATTGGTTCAGGCAGCATGTAAAGCCATGAAATTTGGATTTGGAGCCAGAGATGGAGTCTAAATCCATCCCAGTTTGCAGGGGTTGGTTCAGGCTCATTTCTAGTCCCCAGACCACAGCAGAAGGGCCTCTCTTCCCTGGGGCAGGAACAGAGCAGCTGGTACTCTTCAGCCCAGTTAACAGACAAGGTCTGGCCACTACAGCCAAGGGCTGCTCCAGATTTGTTTTCTAGTGGTTTGTTCATTGAGAGGCTGCCAATGCGTTAGCAAAGAGAAATGCACACTGGCCTGATTCTCCCCACCCCAAAGCCCTGCCTTACACCAGACAAAATCTGCTGCAAACTGGAGTGAAGACCCTGATGAAGGAGAGAATGTGCTTGGCTGTCTGCCATAACCACTTTGTTAGAAGGGGGTACTTCTCAAATGGCACCATCCTTAGAAACAAGTCCGTGGGCCCCACACACCCACTCCAGGGAGCCCTGCCCAGAGGTCTGGTGCAGCCAAATTAGTGGTGTCATCTCCCCCAGCACCGCTGGGAAAGCTGCTGCTTCTGGCCCCACCATGGTGGCCCACTGGAGTCGGAGGCAGAAGTGCCACTGAAAAGAGCGTGAAGGCTGATTGCTGTAATTGAGCCGAGCAGGGGAATTTCCCTCTGTGGGAACGTGCAGCACATCCCAGCCTGCAGGAACGGGGGTGGAGAATATCCGAGCTCTTCCTTGCCAGGACTAATGATGATGGGTTTTTGCTAGGACTCAAGTTGGCATGGACGAGAGCTCCTGCAGAGCGCAGAGTCAGCCAAATTAAGCGCTGGTCCTCCCTTGGAGAAATCCAATCCAGAAGAGTTAGTCACAGGATGCTGCCAGCCCGGGTGCAGGCAATGTAGAGGAGGAGCCAGCAGGCCTGGATTCCTGCCGAGGGTTCAGCTACCTCTGGTCTTACAGCAAGTGCTAGTTAGGTGGCGAGAGCCCAAGCAGTTGATGACAAGGTGATAAAGGAGAAGTGGGCGAAACAATGTTCAGGTATCTCTCCTCTTGTCACTTGGAGAGACAGGGCAGGTCTTGCATGGAATTACAGGGCAAGATGAAAAACACATCTCTGGGCGTGCAAGCACACAGGTATTTCAGGGCACGAGAGATCTGCACCATGGTCAGTATCCTTTTCACCATTTTGCCCTTCTTTCTTAGCTTATAAAATTCACTTCTCCTGTATATGAGGCATATGAAATTTCATGTAAGCATGAGGAGGATTTTCTTCACTGTGAGGCTGACAGAGCACTGGAACAGGCTGCCCAGGGGGGTTGTGGAGTCTCCCTCTCTGGAGGTATTCAAAACCCACCTGAGTATGTTCCTGTGTGATCTGGTATAGGTGATCCTGCTCTGGCAGAGGGGGTGGACTGGAGGAGCTTTGGAGGTCCCTTCCAGCCCCTGACAGTCTGCGATTCTGTGACGGTTACTCCAGCCATGGTCAAGTATCTGCTTACCATCCCATACCCATTTCTAACTGCGTGTGAACGCTTTAAATCCTGACTCAACACGTGATACAGGTCTCACCTGTGGATGTGGTGCTGAGGGACGTGGTTTAGTGGTAGCAGCCTGGCAGTAGTGGTGGGACTGTGAACTCTAGGTGAGCAGTTGGACTTGATGATCTCAAAGGTCTCTTCCTACCTTGGCAGTTCAATGATTCTGTGATCTCAGAGGTCTGAAAGGTGAGTGTGGCAGCTGCACTGCTTTCTTGCCTTGCTTGGAAAATCATTACAGAAAGATTTAAGGTGATGGTAGACAAGCTTGCACCAAACTGATTCTTCATAGGCAAATCCAGAGAGAGGAAACACAAGGAGCATATTGCTGCTACTTGTGGTTAATTGCTGCCTTTTCTTCAGGGCCTACTTGGTTTGAAATATTAAATGCAGAAGAAACCATCTATTTTTCCTCCATAGCCTGTCAGTAGAGGAAGTGAGATATGGGCTTGTTTTTTTCTTCCCCTCTTATTTTTTTTACAAACAAGGAGTATAAACTGTTTTATAGTAACTAGATAAAATCACAGAGTCTTTTTACTCGGTGGGGGGAAATACGGGTCCCTGCGTGGTGGCATTTCTCCCGTCTCCCTGGCTGCCTGTACGTTAACATGACGACTCCACATAACGCAGCTCGGCAGAGCTGTCATGGGCATCTCTGAGGTCAGACACCACTCAGTCTGTCCCATTGTTGCCAGCCCCAGGGCCACAT
Source organism: Tricholaema leucomelas (assembly GCA_013400475.1). NCBI lineage: Eukaryota > Metazoa > Chordata > Aves > Piciformes > Lybiidae > Tricholaema lacrymosa > Tricholaema leucomelas. The sequence continues at coordinate 316,141 of WAAF01000418.1, forward strand.
GCTGGGGACAGCACAGCTGTCCTTGGAGATGATGACATGCAGTTTTCCTTAAGGAGTTCTATGTTTTGACATCCCTCCCCTAATGCCCTAATAATGGGTGTGGGTGTGGGGGTGTGTGTGGATTTGGGCTAGAAGTTACAGATTTAAGCCTAGATGTCAAGACCAACAGTTGTCTGCTGTGGCCCACAATTAGTCTTTATCCTGCAAAGGAGCCCCCATCCAGTAAGCACAGACTCACAGGATCACAGAATTGTTTAGGCTGGAAAAGATCTCTAAGGTCATCCAGTCCAACCACTGACCTAATGCTGCCATGTCCCAAAGTGCCACATCTACACATTTTTGAACGCCAGGGCCAGTGACTCCACTGCCTCCCGTGGCAGCCTGCTCCAATGCCTCACCGCTTCAGTAGAGAAGTTTTTCCTAATATCCAACATAAATCCACTCTGGCACAATTTCAGACTGTTTTCTCTTGCTCTATGTCTTGATACTAGGAAAAAGAAACCAATCCTCACCTCACTGCAACCTCCTTCCAGGGAGTTGTATAGATCCACGAATCCCTGCTTCAGCCTCTTCTTCTCCTGACTGAAGTACCACGGTTCACTCAGGTGCTGCTCACAAAACCTTTTCTTCAGAGCCATCAGTACCTTTGTTGCCCTGCTCTGCCCCGTCAGCTCAACGTATTTCTTGCAGCACTGTATCACAGAGGCGAAAGTATTCTCTAGACTTCAACATGAGCTATAGAAATTAACTTTCTCTTGTACCACGTTTTGAGCAACACTTCTGTAAATTCACCCAAACTTCCATGTGACAGGCTCAGCCTTTTCAGCACCTGTACAGCAGTGCTGAAATCCATGGGCTGCCATGGAGCAGGACACCCTCCTTGCCACTTACCCCAGCCACTGCTCACAAGCCTTGGGGTGGACCACTGTATCACATCATCACACGGAGGAAACATCTCTTGCAGAAGGAGAATGACAACAGATGAGGAAGACACACCAATTTTCTCTTCAGTACCGACCAACCTACAAATCATACCTTCTGTGCTCCAAAGGGCCCCATCTTCTGCTGCTAACACCAACTGCTTTGCTTCAGCTTGCTGAGCCTCAGCTCTGCACTGCCAAGTGCCGGGACAGACCTCCTGCCAAATCTTCCACCAAGGCAGGGGCTTCTGAAAGCAAGATTTCACAAACACCATGTTTCTCCCTTTGGCTCCCAATTTGCTCTACAAATGTGCCAATATTTCAGAATCAGAATAACTCTGCACCGTTTTATTCTCATTCTGATGGCAACTCTGAGATTTTGCCTTTTTTCATTACAATGCAAAGCAGAAGCATTTTCTAGACCTTTATATGGGATTAAAATTCAACATTTTCCATTGCCACCTGGCAAATAGCTGCCCTAACTGTTCACTCTAGCACCTGGGGTGGAAAATATAGTGCATTCTGTATACATCTCTTAAATTTGGACTGAACATTCATAGCTGCTATGCCTGTAGGAGAGCACACAGCTGGGAGCTGGGTTGTGTCACCCCACGTAGCTCTAGATGCTGTCCTGAGCAATGCCAGCAGTGTATGGCTGCCACTGCTTGGCCTCTGCCTTGCTCTAGGAGATCAGCATCTGGGTTGGTCCAATCAAGTTGAACATCTGGAGCCACCACCAATTTTGCCACTAACAGTCATCGAGAGAGAAGACTCACTGGCATCCTTACCTCCAGGCTCCATCCTGCCAGCTCTGCTGCTTGGTGAGGTCAGAGACAGTTCTCTATCGTGGCTGTGGTGGGAAGGCAGACCGAGCTCACCATCAATGCCTTCAGCTCTTTGGCACACTCATGGCTGAAAAACCACCGGCCAGAGCCCAGACTGCAGTGGAGGAGAGCGTGCAAAGGGCTTTAGGTTCCCCCACCAGGCACCGAGCCCCCATCTCCTTTACGAGCAGAAATTGGGAAGCAGTTTCTTACAAACTGTTTTGCAGTTTTTAGCTGCAGCTTTTAGCCGCAAAAACACAGGATGAAAATTCCCATTTGGAGCTGAACACGTTCATCCCTTTGCACTGTGTTTGCACAGCCTCTCGCACCCCATGCTGGTACCACCCCTAGTGCTGCCAGGGCATCCTCCTGCTTCCGATAACCACCACTTTCTTTTTTTGTTTCGGGTTTTGTTTGGTTGTTTGATTGTTTTTTTAATCCCTATTTTTCCGGGGTGTGTGTGTGGAATTAAAAGAGAGAGGATTTAATCTAAAGGTTTCACAGTCTGGAAGTCTCAGCTGCTCCTACAGTGTTAATGCCCACTGTGCAGAGCCGGCCCGTGGGATTCAGGCAGAGGATGTAGCTGGAGCAACGCTACCGCAGCATCGCCCGTAGAGGGAGCTTCCTCGGGGAGCCGCAGCCATGGTTGACATCTTCTCATTAAAGTGCTGGGCTTTTAAAAAAAATAAATAAAAAGCTTTCCTTTTTCTGTTCCCAGACAATATAAAGTATTGATTTTAAAGTTCTTGTGCATTTTGTGTTGTAGGTTGTATTTTTTCCATGCCCCTCACAGCAAAACAGGCAGCTCTGGGTTAAACCTACTGGAAATGGATCTTTTGCAAGTGGGGGGGTGGGAATGAGCTGTGGGAGAAATGCTTTGCCCAGCACTGGGCGCTTGCAGTCGGTTTAGTTATATTGAGTTGAATAATTAGTGAATGGTCATTTTTTTTCCCCGTTTAATTTTGCTGTAATGAAGAGAGGAAATAGCTAATACTGCAGCAAAACTGAGATTGTGCATCCTGCTAGCACTCACCTGCTAAACAGCTTTTCAGACCCACTGGATGCCACTCTGAGTTTGAAATGTGAAGCCTGGCAGCTGTTCTTCGACACGTTTTTAGTTTAATTTCCTTGCAAACAGGCTCCCAGGCTCCAGTTACTTCTCCGGCAGATCCCCCCTACCCTTTGGGCACGGCCACAGGATTCCCACAGCTCCTGAGCTGGTGGAGGAACGTCCTTTTAATTCACTCTGCGGACGGCCCAATTAGCATCCCAGTAAATGATTACCTCGGGGAAAACTCCAGTCTCAGGCCTCGGCAGCCAGCTGCGAAGGCAGCCGGCGCACACCCGCTTCCCCGAGCGGCTCGGGGAGAGACGAGGAGATGGAGGGCATTTGCTCCACGAGGCGATGGCGTTCAGGTGGCTGGGCAGCACAATTAGCCCGGGAGAACCGTAGATTATCCCTGGTTTATGGTTCCTTGATAGAAGGGAGGGGGAGAAGCACAATAAAAACATGACCAGATCATTTGTTCCGCTGCTCAAACTTCTGGACAAGGCAAGGGATAAGGCACAGCTCCACCTCCCAGCTGCACCTGATCTGCTTTGAAACGAAAGATTCTCTCTGCAACAGGCAGAACTGCATCCTGGGGGTGCACCTCCAGGCTCCCCCATACCATGGGGATCTGGGATGCCTACATTCAGCCCTGGAACTAGCTGAGAGCTCTAGGATTTAGGTGAGCCATGAGACAGGGATGGTCTTCACACCGAGGCCTTGTCTGCCTGGGCAAGGGGACTGAAAAACACCGAGGGAACAGGCCAAAGCTGCGCAGGAGACCTGCGTCCCAGCAAGGACACAACCCAAATGCTGGCACGCTCTAGCACGGTTTCTTGAATCTCAGTAACCTGTTGCCACCTTCTTCTTCTGAAGATCTCTTTCACTTCTCTCCCTCCAAAATGCCTTTGTGATTCACGTGAGTAAGGCAGAGGCAAATAAACTCCCTCAATCCCACACTGCAGAAAAACCTGTGACCCATGAAAAGCATGGTGGGTGGCAGCAGATAAACTAGCCATTTACCAACTGAACCTGGAACACCCCCTCCATTCACAGGAATACATTTGGCACAGGTGTGCTTGCTCTCCTCAGTGTGCTTCAGCTTCAGAAAGGCCAGGTGCATATTCTCTTCTAATGTCAGCATCCCAGAATTACCTCCCCAGAGGTTTACCAGCCTTGGTATGGCAACAAACAGCTATTTTCATGGAACCATTTCCCAGCCTGTTTTCAGCTGAGACAGTAGCAGCACACAGACACCAGCACCTGCTCAGGGACATTTTGCCTTTATGAAATCTCCACAAAGCTTCAGAGGATGGTGCAGCATTTATGAAGTGCAGTTTTCTTATGACATGGCAACCTGAGACACATCTCCAAAGCTTCTCAGTCCTGGCTGTCAGTGTTTCTGCAGTGGGACATTCACCCCTTTTACCAGCTCTGGATTTATGCTACAGTATTTCCATCAATATGGATGGACCTACCCTTGACAAGGTCATTGTGGGAAAGGGGGGAGAACTCCATCCCTTCACCACGGACGATATTTGCTTGTGTAACCACCAGAGCTCTCCCTTCCCCACGCACGGCACAGGGCGAGTCACAACCTGCTGTACTTCAGTATGACCTCGCAAGGAGTTTTCACAGCTCAGGAGGCCAAAAGCTTAAGAAAGTTTCTTTGTATGAACTGCAATGTTGCACTTTTTTACCCCAGCCCTTCCCAAAGGAGGTGAGAGCAGACAGGATACCTGAGCTACCTTCCTTGTCCTGTTTCCTAACTGACTGTGTCCATTCTCATCTGCTCTTCTCTCCACACAGCATCCTCTTTTTCTCTCAGGCAGCCTCCTTCTCATCTTGCTTACCTAGATGGGAGCACCACCTATTCATCTGCACTTGTAACCTTACTGGGTGGATTGGCCTGACTTCTAAAAGCCCAAAGCAACGTTTGCTCAAGTCACACCTTTTTTCTCAGATCCTGTCTCCAGTTTGAGTCATTTTGCATGCTAGTCTTGTTCCAACACTGTGGCCTTCTCAGCTGGCCTGGTATCAGCTGGAAACTGTAGCCCCTTTCCATCATCCCAGGTTACAAAGGAAAGCACAAAGCATCTCTGGATGTGGGACCTGCCCTGTGCACCTGTTCTCGACAGCTTCTTTCAGCGCTACACTGAACTTCTGGTAGGTCCTCTCAGAGTCTGACTTCTGGCCACTTTGGCAGCCTCTAGCATTTCAGAGAATCACTATGGTTGGAAAAGAGCTTTAAGATCACCAAGCCCAACCACTATCTAACTTTACCAGGACCACTACTATGCCATAGCCTCGAGCACCATGATTCTCCCTCACTTGTGAGACCACCCTGTCAACCACACCCAGTAAACCCAGGATGCTCACCTGCTGCTGTTCACCTTCCCTCCACAGGAAATTCTGCTGGGCTGATACAATTTCCTTTGAAGCCATCTCTTTTACCTGGCCTCATGCCCTCCTCTTCTCCTAAGTTTCCACAAGCTTCACTACAGGCCCAGTCCTTTACTTGTACCTGCAGTTAGAGTAAAGCTGCATCATTCTCCCATTCCTCCTTTTGTCCCTTCTTAAAGATAGCTGCCTTTTTCCCTAGCACTTGACTAGGATCACAACCAATCTTCTTAGGGGAAAACAAATGTGATGCCAGTGTTTTGGCATCATCTGCTGAGCTCTTTCCCTGTTCCTGAGTACCAAAGCAACACCTCTGTGGTCTGTCTGTGACTGCTGATGTACTGCTAGAATGATCTCTCGTTACACTTGATGTCCCCTGCTAATTGCATCTCACCATGTGCCTTGGCTCATCTGATCTTGTCTCTGTGTGTAGACACTGCACTTCTGTACTTGATCTCCATGGCCTGACCTACTTTTCACTTCCCCCAGGTTTCTTTCTTAGATCCAAACTCTTTCCCTTAATTTCCTCCCTCCTGCAAAATCATAGTCTGAGCTGTGCCCACAAGAAATTGTGATGGCCTACGATTAACAACTTTTCTCCCCTCAAGATCAGCTTCCTTACCTGTGCATTACTGGCTGGCACTGGAGTCCAGATTCAGCACTCTCCTTCCTTCCTCCTGCTCCTCAGTATCAGTTCAGTCATTTCTCCTACAGGAATTACCATCAGAAACAGGCTCTTCCCTGTTCTTCCACTCTTGGTGATGGCCACTCACTGAGTCCTCTGCATCTTCTTCACCCAGGAACACATATGCCCAGATTAACTAAATGATACTGCCAGATGCACACTAAAAACTCTTACCTGGTGTGTTGGAGACCCATCCCTGTGGTAATTGTCATGGTCTTTTCCCTTTTAACCACCAGCTGGAGACCTCCAGCAAGTCTAATCCCCTTCATTTGCTGATCTCCCACACAAACAGCCATGAGATGGGAAAGAGGCCTTGTCTCTGATGTCCCTGCCTGCCTTCCCTGCTCCAGCCATATCCCTTTAGTGTCACAATTCCAGTATCTGACTTCTCCTGCTAATTGAATTGTGTGGCTTTGTTGCAAGCCGAAGTCCCCAGCTCCTTTCCCATTCATCTTACATTCAGCTAAAGGGAGCAAACAGCCTCCCCTGCTTTTTCTTAGCCCTCCTTTGATCTTGTTTTGAATGGAAGAGGTCAAGCTAAACAACCACAAGTCCTTTCTTCCGTCCCTAAAGCCTGTGACTTGGGCAGCGATGGCTGGCACGCTGAGGGCTAGCGGATGGTGCTTCCAGCAGCGGGTCAGGGCTCATGCACCGCAGCAGGCTGCTGGGCTGCCTCCACAGGGGAGCACCCATTCCCAGCTGGATCCATCCTTAATAAGGCCCTGACACTCAGTGCTTCCCCTCCACCTCACCAGCACAATTCAGAGCTCATTGAAGGCCAAAGAAAGGCTCCCATTAGCTTTAGCAGGCTTCGAACCGGGGTTGTGAACCGTGGAGGACAGTATTTTGTACACTGAGGCTGCCAGATCAAGTTAGAAAATTGTCCTCAGCAGTCAAGTCTCTGCCAGGTTCTGCAGTAACACAGCTCTGGGCTGTGCATCTTGGTGCAGAGAGCAACAGATCTGGGAGCTTCACTCTGCTCTGTGTTTGCTTTGCAAGAGCACCCACAAGAGCAACACCTAATAACTGTTCACAAAGGCATATACCAATGGGGCTAGGGGCAGTGTTTTTAAACTAGAGAAGGGTAGATTTAGACTGGACATTGGGAAGGAGGTCCTTACTATGAGGGTGGTGGAATGCTGGAACAGGTTGTCAAAGGACACAGTGGAGGCTGCACCACCGGAGACATTTAAGATCAGGCTTGACTGGGGTCTGAGCAACCTGATCTACTTGGGGATGTCCCTGCTTACTGCAAGGGTGTTCAACAAGATCTTTCAATGTCCCTTCCAACACAGTGCTTTCTAAGATTATATACTATGGTTCTAAGTCAAGAGACAGGGAAGAGAGGAGGGAGAATTACCCCAGTTTAAATCCACTCAGCTGCTCCTACCCAAAAGATTCACCTTCCAAGATCCTGGTAGCAGTCAGAGCTGAATTCCCAGCCTGAACTGTGTGAGGTTTAATTACTGCAGCTTTCTTAAATCAGCTCTGTTAAGCCCCTGTGTAATTGCTTTCTTCTGGGCCCAGCAGTGGTTTATTTGAGGACAGCTCAGGCTGATTTTCAGGCAACTGGAAGCTGCTTCTCTGCTGTTTACATCACCTCACCCATACCTCTCGAGAGAGCACCTTGAAAGACATGAGACCTCAGCCTTTGCTCTGGTTGGTGCTGCTTGGTTTTTTTCTTTAAATACATGAAGCTGAATTGCAGCCAGCGTGCTCTAGACAGCTCTAAAGGTACCATCAGTCATGGGAAGGACAGGTAAGGCACCTCAAAAAGGAAAAATGCCACCTGGAAATGCAGCCGAGAATGAGGCTGGGCTAGGCAAAGCTCTGCCACGTCCCAGGTCCCCTTGCCCTTCCCACCACCCTCTTGCAGCTGGGGAGGAGCCCGGGACATGTGGCACCCTAGCGATCCATCCCTGCATCCGTGCTGGTTGCCACGGTTACGGGCAAATCAGTGCCTTTTGCAGGGTGGGAGGGGGTGGCGGACAGGGCCGGGGTGAGGAGGGCTGTAAATGAAATGGCTTGGGAGGGAGGGAAGAAGGGAGGACCCTCACCCGGTCCTCAGCAGCTCAGTGTTGCAGAGTGGAGCCACGCCGGCTGCAGGCGCGGTGCAAATTTGCATGGAGCTGACAAGATGACAAGGTGCAAATGCGCCAGGCTGCTCGGGAGTAATTTTTACAGCAGCTCTGCCTTGTGCACGTTTTCATTGCAAGGAGGGTAATCGGGGCTCTTCATTATTGAAAACATATTTACTACCCCTTGGCCGCGCTCTCCCATTTTTGCCAGCCCCTTCCTTCCCCCCTTAACTACCCTGTCCTCCAGGAGATATGATCTCATAAATTTACAGTGTAGTTGCTGTCTGCAAAGTGGATGTTCAGTTTCATTTTTATTGGACTTTACGATACAGGCGGACTGCGTTTTATGTGTCGCACCACTACCAGGAACCCTGAAACTCTATCTGGGTGCTGGCTGCCACTGGGATTAGGCCTGAGAAAGGACTGCAGGATGGGGCTCTGCAGACCACGGGAGGGCTGCCAGGGTGGAACACGCTGGCTGTAAGCAGAATGGCTGCAACAGAAGGCAGTGCTTTGGAGGAAGGCTCCAACCTGAAAGGAGGTTGCAGTGAGAATAGAATAGAATCAACCAGGTTGGAAGAGTCCTCCAAGATCATCCAGGCCAACCTAGCACCCAGCCCTATCCACTCAACCA